>CM029501.1:39306919-39650963 GCA_017140595.1 Eucalyptus curtisii | reverse complement strand
TAGGATAGGGCGACAAACAACAATGCTATGGACTATGAACATCCCAAGGGGATCTTTGGATTTTATGCTCGATTACTTTGGAAATTGAAGAAGTGGGTGTCCCCGAGAGGTCTCCCTAGAATTTCAATGCATTCCTGACTAAAATGAACACATATTTACCGACTTTAAGCGGACAGGTGTGTTGGATTCTCTAGTAGTTTGATTAGCCAAACTTTCTCCTTCAAAGACATACTTGTTGGAGAAAACTCCTATGATGCTTTGAAGCGACAAAACTTATCTAAGTTCTATTTTGAAGATTGCCATACTTACGTGTCAAAGTCTATCTTACATCAGAAGTCTGCCCACTCTGACAAGTTTTAGATTGAACGCAAGAATGAAGACTTAATCAAATTCAGGATTATTTTCTTCAAGGTTTCAGTACATACAAGATATATCAAGCTTTCTGGTTGGAAATATCACTTACCATATTGGTTATCTTAATTGGAATCAATTTCGAAAAAGCAAATCATTTAGGAAGGCAAGCTTATTTGGAAAGAATTTACTTATGGAAACCAAGATCCTGATTATATGGGCAAACATGATTGATGGGTTTTCATCTCAATCTTCAAACGACTTAAAAATCTTCTTGATTGATTACGTCCAATGGGTTGATTGGAAGAATTCCTTTGGAAAATGCCAACGGTCGACAAGGCATGGAGGAGTATTTAAAGGGATTTTTCAAGTCATTCGAAAAGAGCGTGAAAGAAGAATTCCAAAGTCTGAAGCTTCTAGTTCTCTTGTCCTTCATCATTTAGTGCTTAAATTTGTATTCGAAAGTGAGAAACTCTAGAGAGTGATCTTGTGAGAACAGTAGAGACTCCTCACTGAAAATTCGAGATCACGGTCTTTGTAACATTCTCTTTTGACTCATAGTGGAAACTAGCGGAAGGCATCGGCGTGGGAGAGTGGACGTAGGCTTAATCTAAGCCGAACCACTATAAATCTCGTGTTCATTTTTCTCTTCCCCCGAACTCATTTTACTTTATTTTCTGCGATATACTTGTGTTTTGAAATAATTGTTAAAGTCTGTTTTCACACCTATTCACCCCCGTTCTAGGTGTTCTACTAGCCCTTTCAATTGGTATCAGAGCCTATGTGCTTACTTTGTTGAAGTGTTTTTACTTCTAAAGTTAAAGATCTTCTATGGCTAGTATTATGGCTCTAGGTTTGGTTGAGGGACAAAGCAACACCAGACCTCCTTATTTCGATGGAAATGGGTATAACGTGAAGAAAAATAAGATGAAGGCATTTCTTAGATCGAGAGATCCTCAGGGGAGTGGGATGTTTTTGAAAAAAAGAATCAATCCTAAAGTAACATCAGCTTAGGACAAAGGGAAAGAAGTGATTGATGCCGATGAATCAACACAAGTTGAAATTACCAAGAGATGGGCTCTTCATGCAAAAGCAAATTACTATTTATACTATACTTTGTCTCCCCTAGTATATCCGAATTTCTTCTTGTGAAACATCAAAAGAAGTTTGAGACAGACTTCATGTTACCTATGAAGGGACTGACCATGTGAAGGAAACAAAAATAAACATTCTGCTTGGACAATATGAAGCATTCGAATGAAGCTTGGAGAATCTATCTCGATATGTTTAGTCACTTTACGGGAGATTGTGAATGACTTGGCTTATCAAGGCCAACCCATTTGGACCAATGAAAGTCAACAAACTACTGCATGGACTTTCAAAGGACTAGAATCATGTGAAGACTTCAATCGGAGAGACTCAAAGGATTATGCCTCTATCGGTAGATGAACTAATAGGCACACTTGATTGTTTGAAGTGGAGCAGATCAATGATGAGGAAGATCCAAAAGGTAAGAAATCAATTGCTTTAAAATCTAATATTAATTCTGATGATACTGATTTAGAAGAGGATATGGATGATGAAGAACTAACCCTTATGATAAAGAAATTCGAAGACGAACAGAAAAGGTAAAAGGTTCAATTGGAAGAAGCAAGGCTCGTAGAATTTCCGGAAGAAACCTACGAAGAAGCTGAAACTAAAGGGATGTAATATGCTTCAAGTGCAAGAAAAAGTAGCATAACAGACCAAATTGTCCCTTGTTGAAGAAGAAGAAAGGGAAGTCGAGAAATACAAAAAGGCTCTCAAAGCATAAACTTGAGTGACACCGAATGTGAAGAAAGCGAAGAAGAATTTGCAACCATACGTCTAATGGCTCACTCGAGTCGGACTTTTAATTAGAGACAGAATCGATTCAAATTCTGATAAGGAAATTGAGGTTGGTAACTCTGAAATTCTTGTTAAAGTCTCTATGTATATAAATGAACTTTGCCTCAATCTTAAATCCTCTCTTAAAAGGATCTCTGAACTGAAGAATGAGAATTCTAAGTTCAGGCAACAGGAAGTTTCTTGAAATGAAAAGTTTGAAAATTTGAAAAGAAGTTTTGATGATTTGAAACAAAATTCTGATTATCTCTCAAAAGAAAATGTTGTTCTAAAAAGGAGATCTCAAATATTTCAAAAAGGTTTTCAAATGGATTAGAAAAACTTGAAAAATTCTTACGGCTCAATTACCCTATTTTAACAAGTCTGGATTGGGTATGAGTAATGAGACTATTCCTTTAATTGATTTTCCTAAAGTAAAAGAGAGACTTAAACAAAAACCTACAAAAACATTTTATAAAAATCATTTTCAAAAAGTGTTTGTAAAATCTATTGGCCGAAATGCTCTCAGATGTTCTAAGTGTAACTCAAAACATTTCGAGAATGATTGTCCCAAGGTTTGGAGACCAGTTAAAAAAGATTGGGCAAGAACTGTTTTTAATACTTATATTCATGGACCCAAGAAAATCTGGGCACCAAAGAAAATTTGAGTGTTTCTTCTGATTGCGAGTCACTATCAAAAGAAAAATCAAATGTTATTTGGGGCAAAAGATTCTTTCAAGTGCCATAACTTGGCACAAAGGGACACTTAAGTGCCATAACTTACGAAAGGTACACCTAAGTGCCACATTTTAAGAAAAGTGGGACACCCGAGTGCCATCTCTAAACCGCGGAAATCATACGTGGCATTAAAATATTAACATTTCTCGCCGATGTGTCTGTTTGGAGAGCCGAGTCGGCCGAATTCACCCCAAATGACTTCGTTTCGGGTGTTGGCCCAAAATAGAACCCTTAAATCGGTGAAAACGCCGTTGTCTCCCCATTTGCCCTAAATCTAAAACCTTAAATCGGGCAAAATGCCATTGAAGCGCGGAGCCCTAATCTCGAACCCTAATTCCGATTTGTCCCAAATTCTACCATCGAATATTGGAAATGGAGAGTAGGACTTTCAGCAGCGACTCAAATTTCTCTCGCCGAAGCAAAGGAGAAGGCGAGCGTTTCTGTTTTTGTAGGTTACCAAGTCCAAGAAGAACATCGTGGACTCGAACGAATCTGGGAGAAGATTCTATGGATGTGCCCGATACGAGAGAAGGGTTGAAGTGCAAATATTTCTAATGGGTCGATGCGAAATTCTCTCACCAAGCCATAGAGATGATATTAGACCTACTTGATGGATGTCATCAACCTCCATCTATGCTTGTGGACGACTTGGATGATGTTGACTCAATGCAAGCTCAAGCATCTTCTGCTAACAATTTGAAGAATGAAGTTTCAAAGATGAAAATTAAACGGAAGTGTTACCAAGCGTTTATTGCGTTGCTAGTTTTTGTCTATCCTACTTTATGATGAAATGTAAAATCTTGGAAGATGAGAAGAAGTTTCTTCGATTGCCATAGTTGTAAATGTGTGGATAAATGTACTTGTTTTGAATGAAAAGTAAGTAATTTTGTTGGAAGATGAGAAGAAGTGTTGTGTTATCTACAAGATGGTCGTGGCAAATTTTTTTTTTGGGTTGTCATATGTATTATGTGTTACTTCTTGTGCTTGTGGGGAGGTTAAGGAAAGGGAATGAATAAATGAGATCTTGTTTGTACTATGTTTTTACTTATTCTAAAATATAAATCCGTGATAATGGAATGTATATTGGGTTGATGTGTTGTGGTGACTATTTTACTTGAATTGGATGTAAACCAGCAGCAAATATATAAACCAGCAACTTCTTTGGTTTGTTGCAAACCACTATATACATAGAACGATCCACAGTGATTACTCGAGTGCTATGAGTTGTATCTAAGTGATCACTTAAGTACCGGTCGTGATAAAAAAAGAGTCATTTAAGTGTCAAGTTATTATTAAAAGTGATCACTTAAGTGCCACTTGTGGTTAAAAGTGAACACTTAAGTGCTAGGTTTTTAGAATGTGATAAATTAAGTGCCATTTTTTTTTTTTCGTACATTTTCTCTATAAATTGCACGAGACATCGACTACTACCAGCCACCACCATCGCCCACCACCGGCCACCATCGGCCTCCAGCCATCACCACCAGCCACATTAAGCATCCTAGGCATCCACTTGAGCCACCACCGGCCACCACTATGGTGGTATCTTCTTGCGAGAAGTTGCTAGTGTAAGGTGCCATACACCGGCTTGCACCCACTACTTGGTGCAAGATGTGCATATTGCACACTTACTTCTTGCACCAGGTGCAGCAAAACCTCCAACCCAACCCCTATAATAGACCCACCATCGTAAGCATCGGCGGTCACCACCGGCCACCACCACTAGCAACACCGGCATCCTAGGTACCACACCAAAGATGTAACCACCACCATAGACCCACCATTAGCGCCCGTTGGTGGTGGGTCGTGGGTACGTTGCAAAAGGGGCTCGTGCAAGCTAGACTATGCACACCGCACTCTTGCACTAGTATTAGCTACAGCAAGAGGCCCCAACCTAACCCTCACAATGAACCCACCACCACTAGGCTTCACCGAGACGCCACCACCAGCCGCACGAGCACCTCGGTCACCACCACGGATCCACTACCGAAGTAGAAGTAAGTAAAAGTCAAAACAAAATCAAAAAAATGAAAAAGGCAAAAATGACAAAAACAAGATCGTTCCATTGATATTTAAATGAAGTCTCACAAACTCAACAAACTGAATGACAAACTATTATTAAAAAAAAAAAATCCACAAGTAAAACAACCGACTCCTCGGCCCCCACAAACCATATCACATCCCATTTCATCAATCAATATGCACAATGCCTCATGTTCGTGCTCTTTTTGATGGACCTTGCACTTGATTCATAATCCTTGCACTTTTTCTAACTGGACGTAGACTTCTTCTTCAACTATCTCGGGATGCGTTGATTCTGATGGAGCTGCAATTGTCTTAGGCTGAACTGATTCAGAAGGAGCTGCAACTATTTTAGGCTGAACGATTCGAGATGGACTGCAATTGGGTTCTTCTTACTCTTCTTTCTTGTTGGCCCAACCAATGTCTTCTTCTTTGTTGGCGCAGCCGTTGATTCTTGAGTTGGGCATTGAGAGATAAGAACCTCTGAACTTCTCCCAGGCTTCAAAAAGAAAACTCAATTATCAACAAAAGTTTGCACTATAAATTAAATTAAATGCAGCCTATAAAACTTACATTAAGAATAACTGTTTCAGAACGCTCATCTGTATAAAGACCATAACTATATTGTTTTAGCCTCTTCCCAAGAGCCCCTCTTGTTTGAAGGGGAGCTTCACTTTCAAGTACTTATGATTGGTTGGCTCTTCTCCTTGCATGTGATTTTTTAGGCTCTTGTGGCTGTTCAGTTACAGTAGGGGCTTCTTCGGCCAATTCTTCAGCTAGGCGTCTTCTAGATGGCCTTCTTGTAGGTGGCTCTTGATTTGGCTTTCTTCTGGTTATTTTTCTATTTAGCCCTTCAGCTTCAGTAACACCTTCGGTTGGCTTTGGTGGTGGCCCTTGTGATGACCCTTCTAGTGACCTTTGTGATGACTTTGGTGATGGATCTAGTGGTGGCCCTTGGTTGGGCCCTCTATTGGCGGTGAGCTCTAGCTTGTCTTCTTCGAATCGAGAAAAAGGCAAATGACACCATAAATATAACATCAGGCCATATTAGAACGTAAGGAAAAGTAAACTCAAATTATTGAACTTACCGGGTATTTTTTTCTTTGTTGCCGATGAAGAACAAGTCGACTTAAGCGGCCCTCCGGTTGCTTCAGCCAATTCTGCACTGGCTGTCTTCTACCTTGCCTTCTTTAAATATGCCCTTCGTTTCGGGTATAGCAGAGGCTTCAGCCAATTCTTCGTGTGGCTGTCTTCTACCTTGCCTTCTTTGAACAGGCCCTTGGTTTCAGATGTACGAGGGTGTTCGGCCAATTCTTCACGTGTCATTTTCGTGATCGACAAAGACAAAAACATTACATACATGTCACTTATATTTATATACATATTTGTAACAAACCATAAAGCAACATAAACACAATTGTCATGACTTACTGGGTTTATTGTCGTTGACTCACTTTGCCTTTTTGTTTCTCCTTCTCCAACTATCCCTTCACTAGGCCCTTCGGCTAGCCTCAATTGTTCTGTTGCTTCCTTAATTGACAACCCTTAATATTGTGCATTGCTATGTGGCAAAAAGAGCACTTTATCGATACACCTATCCTATTCATCCTACGTTGACATGAGACCTCTCCCTCCGTCATTCTTCGTTTTCGCTTTGGTCTTCCCATTTTCTTCTTTAGTGGCAAAGGTTGAGGTGTTTCATGATCCGTCGGCTTCCGGAACTTGCTACTTGATTGGCTGCAACATGAATTTATACGAAGCAAGATATTTCGGTTTCTTCTACCAATCATCAATGTAGCCTTCTATGTTGTGGCCCTTCAATTGAATTGCACATATGACATGTGCACAAGGAATCCACTTAGTTACCATGCTCTACATGAACACTTTATCATACCTAAATGGACAACATACTTATCGGAACCCTTCATTATCTCATTATCCTTCATCCCCATTCCAAATGGGATGACAATACCTACTTGCAGCCAAGTTGTCATCTAATTTCTTAGCAATCCTAGGACCACATTGCTTAGTCCACTTTGCGTCTCATCTCTTTGTACGTGGCACCGAGTCATGACCATAACCCGTATGTCTTCAAGCATCGAGATAATTGGTTTGCATCGGCATCTATTATCCTCCCATTGAATGCTTCGCAGATGATGTTATTGATGTTATCGCACTTGAATTCCTCGCCGAAGAACGCCCTACATCAATGCTTCGGTTTTGTTTGGAATAGTGCATCATAACCATCCTTTGTCAATTGAAGCAGCTCTTCTTTGGCCATCCTAAAGTCAGCCATATACGTGCTATTTGCTAGCTGCCAAAATTGCGACTGCGACTTGTCCCATTTATAGGTATTTGCCCAATTTGCGTATATGTGCCACGCACACATTCGATGTTCAGCATAAGGCAACAACTCAGTTATTACTGGAACCAGTCCCTGCAATAATTCAAAATATAAAAAATATAAGCAAATGACATTTTGATATCAAAAAGCAAACAAGTGACCAAATTTTTCAAAAAGTAAAAATTACCTTTTGTTGGTCACTCATGAACGCCCACCGCCCCATTTGTTATCTCCAAATCAATCATAACCAGGACCAATTGTCCTTGTTCTCTACCTTCGCAACAGCCCAAGCCGGTGGAAACATTTGGTTGTTTGCATCTCTTCCAATTGCGGCCAGCAATTCTCCTTGCACAAGCCTTTCAAAAAACACCAATCCAATCCTATAATCCGTCTACAACCAGATAAAAATCCTCATTTGCATGCATCGAAGTAAACATAGAACTTATCGAACTTGGTCCCAATATCAGGAAGTGGTCTCTCCACGACCTCTACATACACTCTACTTGAAGGATTTTGCAGCCTACACTCCCAAGCATAATCCCACAACTATCCATATTCGCCGATCTCCGACCAATGAGTATCTTCATGACCTTATGCTTCGATCTTTTGCATTGATTCCTGGATATATTGATGCCTACATGCTCCTTCACTAGCATCCGAATCGAGTACTATTCATCGAGGCATCGGCTTAATCAATTTAAAGAAGTGCTTTGACAACCATGCACTTGTTACCTTTTTATTTTCAAAATTAATGGAACAAGTATGTTCCTCTTGGTAGGCTCTAATTTGGAAAGATCCACTTCTCCTAACAAATGCGCCATAGATCTTCCATGGACAATTTTGCTGCGAACACCTAGATCTTACAAAGGTCTTAGTGTTTCTAATGAAGTCAGTATTCCTCTGTGCAGCAATGGAGTTCTTCAGTATAGCTTCTCTAAATTGTTTCGCATCTTGAAATTTCATACCTATTGACAAAGTAGGAGAGGCAATGGATAGATCATGAGAATGAAACTTACTTTTCCTTCTATGCATGGTCCTTCATCTTCTTTAAGCTCATCCTGGGAAGTAGCATTCTCGACGCTTTCTTCATAATCAATCTCCTCGCCACAGCAGCACTAGCATCTGCGGCGCCTTCGGCCCCTGTTTGGAACTTCATCGGCTACTGCAAAGATGCAAACTCAGCTATCAAAAAATCCCTTCGCTGTTTTCTTGACTATACAAGCTCATCGTCGTCGTAATTACTTATAAAATTTTTAGCAGGCAACCCTTCATCATCATCATCACTTGATTAAGCTACTTCCCAATCTAATCCGAGATTGTGACATCACATATGTCATCATCACTTTGATGAACTGCATCTGTGCTCCTCTCATGTCCATCATATCTATCCTGCCCTCCTTCGACCCTAACGTCAGTACTACCTTGAATACCATCTCCTTCTTGTCCTACTTCGGCACTCTCTCCATCATCATCTTCGTCCTCACTTTCACTATTGTACTCAACATATATTTTTACCTCTTCACCATGAAGATAATGGTATAGAACATCCTTTAAACCATTATCATCTTCTAAGCATCTTAAACCATCTCTTAAGTCTTTCCAATGAATACAATACAGCAACTTCTGAACTTTACAAGGCAAATAAGTCTTTATATCCCTAAGAAATCCTATATAAGATGCATTCTTTATCTCCACAAAGATGGTGCCCTCATTTCCACCCTCATACTCCCACTCATCCTCCCTAATCACAAATTCCCCATCGTAGCAAACTATGACAGTGACATAATCCTTGTCATGAGCCATTTCTGCACCAAGAACAAGAAAAAGAATAATTAGTTTTTGGGACCACATTCACAAAGGGCGATAGACAATTGCACATGGGAGTCCCCCACTCTCATGGACTTTAGTAAACAGAGAGGTCCCCACATTGACAATATGCCCCTACATGACAGCCAAAAAAAAGTCGCCACTTTAATTATTTGCCTTCCCTTCCCTTAAAATATTAACCAAAAACAGAGGTCCCCACAACAAGCATAACCCAAGTAATTTTGTCTACTATCTTTTGCTGAACTAAACCTGCGATGTGAGAGAATGTACATCAACTTAATCAAATCTATGACCAATGTGAAAACACATACAAAAAATTAAGGAAAGCTCTATGTAAAAATATAGGCTGAAAGTTTTGTTTCTCATCCAACCAAAAGAAATCATACCCTACTCTATGATGTTTGGCCATTAATATATTGTGTCAAGAGGTCATTACACAATCGGGAAAGAAGAGTAAAAGAACCAAAAGATCATAATCAAGGGAACAAAAGCAGATTGATAGTAAAGTTGCGTGCTCTTTGCAGAGCACTTGAGGGCCATTATTTCACACCTTCCACCTTAATCTATCTATCACATCCCACCTGATTCAATATTTCGTTTCACTCAAACACACTAGTTCCTAGTTCCACCTTATTCAATATTTCGTTTCACTCAAGCATTGACTGCAAAAATCATCGACCGAGGCAAGCATCTCCACACAATGGAGTAGCCAAACGGAGCGCGCGCATTTCAACAGAAATTTCATCGGAGCCCTAATAAAATAATTGAGCAAACCCTAATAAAATAATCGAGCCCTAATTTCATCATAGGGGAGGGGGAGAAGGGGCCGAACCGGAGGAGCAACAATGGTGAGCGGTAACGACGACCAACAATGGTGAGCGACGACGGTGACCAACAACGACGACTAACCACGGCGACCGATGACCACCTCTGGGCATGAACGTCGACGGAGAGAAGGGCCTGAGATCTAGTGTGAACACAGACGGGGAGGAACGACGACAGTCAGGTGTGCTTAAGCCAAAATGTCCTAAACGACGTCGTTTAACATCAAGGAAAAACAACGTCGTTTAGGTCAGCTCACTCAATGTGGATGGACGACGTCGTTTTTGTCGTCCACGTGGGTTTTTTTTTTTTTTAAAAAAAAAACATTTGCCACCTCAGTAAAAGAAGTCGCAGGAAAATGCCACGTATGCAATTTGGCCGGATTTTGGCCGAATTGGCACTCAAGTGATCTATTTTGCTTCGATTTTGGCACTTAAGTATACCTTTCGTAAGTTATGACACTTAAGTATCCCTTTTTGCCAAGTTATGGCACTCCAGGGGTCCGCGTCTCGGTATTTGGATAGTGACTGCTCGAGGCATATGATAGGAGACTCAAGTTGTTTCGAAAAGCTTGATAGGCTAAAAGGAGGAAAAGTTTCTTTTGGAGGAAATAGTAAATGAAAGATTATAGGCTGTGGAAGCGTGAAGATTGGAAGTTTGACTATCAACAATGTTTCCTTGGTGAAAGGTTTAAACTACAACCTTCGAGCATAAGTCACTTTGTGATACTAGTTTAGAATAAACTTCCAAGAAGGCATTTGTTCTAGAATAAGCCAAGACTTCTCTCAATCTTTTTTCGGGTGAAGGCATGGTAACATATACCTTCTAGATATAAATCCAGAAAGTTCATAGTGTCTTATTTCCATTCAAGATGAAGCAAGTCTTTGACATCGAAAGCTCGGTCACGTAAATATGAAACAGATTGCCAAGATTTCTTCTAAGAAGCTGGTTCGAGGGCTTCCTAATCTGGGTTATCAGAAGACTGAGTTATGCACTCCCTGTGTCTTGGGAAAATAGGTCAAGAGTTCCTTAAAATCAGTAAATCGGGTTTCTACCGAGGTCGAGTGTTGCAACTTCTTCATATGGATCTCTTTGGGCTAACAAGAACTCAGAGTCTTGGTGGAAGTAAATATTGTCTGGTAATCGTGGATGATTATTCTCGTTTCACTTAGGTATTCTTCTTAACAAATAAGTCTGAGACTTTTGCATATTTCTCAAACTTTGCCAAGAAAGTTCAGAATAAGAAAAGTTATGCAATTTCAAGCATAAAGACAGATCATGGAGGCGAATTTGAAAATCAAGATATTGCAGACTTACGTAATGAATCTAGTTTTCAACATGTTTTCTCCTCTTTATATACTCGAGAACAAAATGGGGTTGTGGAAAGGAAAAAATAGATCTTTACAATAAATGGCCGAACCCTTTTGATAGAAAGCAAAATACCCTCTCGCTTTTGCGCAGAAGCGATTTTTACTGCATGTTATATTATCAACATGGTGTTTTTAAGGCCTTTCCTACTTTCATGTCTTTGACTGTAAATGCTTTATTTTGAAGAATGCGAATGATCGATCGGAAAGTTTGAAGAAAAATCAGACGAATGAATTTTTCTTGCGTATTCAACTTCAAGCAAAGCTTACAGGGTCTTTAACGAGAAGACTCAATCTGTGGAAAAATCTATGAACGTCAGATTTCAGGAAAATATGTAGATTCAACCAGATCAGGTTCAACTTGAAGACTCTGAACCAGTTCCGGACTCAACAAAGTCTGTCTCCAAAAGAAAGTTCGGACTCCCGAATATCGGCAATAAGTTGAACAAGAAGATTCAAACGAACGAGAGGATCAACGGACTCTCGGGCCAAATAGTAACTGGAAGCACAAGTCAAGTCATCCTAAAGAACTCATCATTGGCAACATTGATGAAGGAATCCGCACCAGATCCAAAGGAAGAGAAGACTCAAGTGCTTTAGCACTTGTTTCTGAAATAGAACCAAAAGGTGTAGAAGAAGCATTGTCTGATGAAAGCTGGATAGAATGTATGCGGGAAGAACTTAGACAATTCAGCATCAATGATGTGTGGGAGTTGATTCCAAAACCCAAAGCCAAATTTGTTATTGGAACGAAATGGGTTTTCAGAAACAAGATGGATGAGGAAGGAAAAGTGGTCAGAAATAAAGCAAGACTTGTGGCGAAAGGATACAAACAGGAAGAAGGGATTGACTATGACAAGGCCTATGCACCTGTAGCAAGGTTAGAAGCAATTAGATTATTGCTTGCTTTTGCTTGTTTCCAAAATTTCAGGTTATTCCAGATGGATGTCAAAAGTGCATTCCTCAATGGATTCATTCAGAAAGAAGTCTATGTGGAACAACCACCCGGATTTGAAGATCTAAGAAAACCAGACTTAGTCTGAGGACTGAAAAAGGCATTATATGGTCAAGCGTGCTCCACGAGCCTGGTATGAAGGTTGAGTAAGTTTCTAACTCAAAATGGTTTTGAAAAAGGAAAAGTTGATACTACTTTGTTTACAAAAAGGGAAGGAAAAGATTTTCTACTTGTACAAATTTATGTAGATGATATAATCTTTGGTTCTCCTAACGAAAGTCTCGCAAGAAATTTTCAAGATCTATGCAAAGGATGAATTCGAATGAGCATGATGGGTGAATTGACCTTCTTTTGGGGATTACAATTCAGACAATCAAAGAAAGGTATATTCATTCACCAGGAGAAATATGCCAAAGATCTCATTAAGAAATTTGGATTGGAGAATTGCAAGAGGATAAAAACTCCTATGTCAAGTTCATTAAAACTGGACAAGGATCAAAGAGGAAGAAAGTAGATCAGAAACTATATAGAAGCATGATTGGCTATCGTCTTCACTTTAATACCTTTAGACCTGACATTTTATTTAGTGTGTGCATCTGTGCTAGATTTGATCGATCCAAAGGAATCTCATCTTAGTGCTGTTAAACGCATCATAAAATATGTTGCGATTTTTCCAAAGCCGAGTCTATGGTATCCAAAAGAATGAGACTTTACTCTTCTTAGTTATTTTGACGTTGATCTAGCCGGTTGTAGAATCGACGGGAAGAGCACATCGGCACTTGTCAAGCTGTTGGGACAAATGCTGGTATCTTGGTTCTTAAGGAAACAAAGCACGATGGCTTTATTAACAGCAAAAGCAGAATATGTTGCTCTTAGAAGTTGTTGTTCTCAAATTCTTTGGATAAGATAATAACTAAGAGACTTTGGAATAGAAGAATCCTGCACAAAGATCAAATGCGACAACAGAAGTGCTATTAATCTCACTAGAAACACCATTCTTCAATCAAGGGCAAAGCATATAGAGATTCGACATCATTTTATAAGAGATCATGTCCAGAATGGCGAGATTATGGTTCAATTTATTGATTCAAAAAATCAGTTGGCAAACATCTTCACAAAACCGTTAGAGAAAAATTTATTTGAGTGTATTCGCAGCAAGCTGAATATTATCTCTCATATTGATTAAAGTCGAAATTGGTCAAACTCAAAACTTCAAGAAGCTTTTTCAGTATGAGAATCTCTCGAATCCAGGTATTTTAATTTTTGCTATGAAAATGTATGATTATCTGAATCATCGCTTGCCTTTTTTATTTTTAGAAATTACTATTAGTAATTCTCGGATTTCAAATTTTTAGCAGTTACCTTTTTAAAATTTGTTTTGAAAAGGCATTTTTCATTGTGATGTTTTGTACACCCCCTTTACTTGTGACCTTTCAATTTCTTTAAATATCTTCCAGTATTTCTTTCAAACAAATCTTTTCAAAACCCTAAAATACAGATTCTCTCACTCTCGATTTTTACTCTCAAACTTTCTTTGCAAGTTTCCATCTTTTCTTCACTTGAACATGTCTACGAAATCTTCCAAGTCTGCATCCATGCCACACCAAAGGCAAACTTCTCGGATCGCAAGTTAGGGGCCTCAGAAAATGCCAAAAGGGCCGACTCATTTTGATCTTACTAGTGAAGACTCTCCTCAGGACTCTCCTCGTCAACCTTTGGAAGAAGAAGTTGAACAAGATGTTGTTCCTCTCAGAGTTTAGATACCCCAAGTTCTTTACAAGCATTATGGTTATTTGAAATAGGGCGGTTCTCCAATGTCTTTTATCACTAATTTTCCGAAAAGCCATGGGCATGGGAACGAAACTCTATTCTTAAGAGCCATGGAGAGAATAGGAGTGGTGCCTAAAGGATCGGCAAAAAAGGCTTTTCTTCATTATCCTTTTGATCCTAGATTTAGTTCTGCGAATCAGCCTGAAAATAAGGATGGTGATGAGCGGATCTTTTCGAATTTTTAACCAAGGATGGGTGAGGCTGTTGACATCCTTGGTGAAAGAATGAAATCGTTTCGTTCTAAGGAGCATAAAAAGGTTTATGCCCAAATGCTAAACAGAGGGGTGGTAAACCCTCGAACAATAGATTTTGACTTTTAGACTCGATAAAGGTTAACTTGAGGGAAAAGTTGGCCTTCCTTCAACTTGAAAAATTATGTGTTGAGACGGCTGTGGCTTATCCGAAATTGACAGCATACTTCTACTCAAATTTGTCTTTCCTTGATCAGAATCGCATTCAGTTTACTGTTGACATTCTGGCCGATATTCTAGGAGTGGAAAGAAGTGGTTTTCAACCAATCAATATCTCCATAGGTCAAGTCACTAGATTTCTAGAAAAGGATAGACTGCCAAGTTGAGGTATCACATACTCTTGACTGCCAGCCTCCAATATACCGTTGCACAAAATTGTCATCAATTGCATCAGACCCAAGGCAGCCTTCAAAACTGATGTTTCCAGATTTGAGGCAAGAATCATGTGGGCAATCTGCAATGGGATGCGTTTCTCACTTCCTCATACTATTATGCTGCATATGTACAGGACAATCATGAAAGAAAAAGGCCAATTGCCCTACTCTGCCTTGGTTACAAAGTTGTTCCGCTATTTTCAGATCTAGTTTCCCGCTTCGCTTTGTTCACGAACCGTTGCTCCTATGGAAATAGGATTGAAAATGATCTAAAAAATGAGGCTGAAGGATCTGACTAAGGTCATTGAGGTTTTGAAGAAGGAATCCTCGAGCAAAGTCAAGGAATGATCTGCTGCTGCAAGAAAGCGCAAAGGCAAGGAAGTTGTGCAAGAAACTGCAAAGAAAATGAGATCACTTATCTTGCAAGATGAAGATGATGAAGATGATTTGACCATTTCTGCCATTGCCTGAATAAATCTTCAAGGCTTTGTTGATAAATCAAAGGAAAGAGAAGGAGGAGACAGAGAAGAAGAAGAAGAAGAAGAAGAAGAAGCAAGAGCTGAAGATGAAGATGAAGATGAAGGTGATTTTGAAGAGAAGGGTGAGGATGATGACAATGACTCTCATGGAGAGATTGTTGCTATATCATTATCAGAAGATTCTAAAGCAACTAGGGATGACCCTAAAGGAGTACGAAATGAGATAGAACATCACTCTCGTACTGAAGGTGATTCTGAAGAGAAGGGTGAGGATGATGACAATGACTCTCATGGAGAGATTGTTGCTATATCATTATCAGAAGACTCTAAAGCAACTAGGGATGACCTTGAAGGAGTACAAAATGAGATAGAACATCACTCTCGTACTGAAAAAGAAACGGTACAAGAAGAAGGAATTTCCTCTCCACCTCTAGGCATAGAAACAGGGGAGCTCATGAGAAAACATGGACTTCTTCTCCACATAATGCAAGTGATGGCATAAGTAGATCTCCTATAGACTCCAAAGATGTTTTTGTTTCTCAGTTTCCTAAAGCTGAGGTTGAAGAGTCTACTCCAAGTCAAGGTGCAAAACAAACTGCTCTCGATCAAGTTGATATTCCCTCATCTCTCAATTCTCCACGAATTCAATTCGCTGATGGTAGTGCTCAGATTGAACTAAATGCAGACTATCCAAGGATAGTAGAGCTCATTTTGGAGGTTAAAGCTCAGCAATATGCGATGGAGGTTGAGATCCAGAAGCTTCACACTGCCTAGAGATCTACTTCATATTTTCTCACTAGCAAGGTACAGTCTATAGACACTCAAGTTCAAACCTTGATCAACAAGTTTCATAGGCTGTAAGCAAGGTCGATAATGTTTATCTTTAGTGCCAGGAGAAACTTGAGGAGGCAGTGCAGTCATTGGGGGATTTCCGACCCGTTCGAGTTCCTAGACAACCGTGATTGCATTTATCTTTTATCTTTCTATTTTCTCTTTCTTTTTGCCGTTGACAAAAAAAGGGAAGAATGAGTGCAGATTTGAACTGTTTGTTTGCAGATTTGATTTGTTTGAACTTGTTTGAACTGTTTGTGTTAGAATTTTTATATTATGCAATAACCTTTTGTGGTTGAGATTATATATTTGGACTGAATCTTTGTCTAAATGGTCAAGATTAATGAGTTTTATGTGGTTGCAGAATCGATAGTTTTTATAAGTTATCATGTATTGCTAAAGTGTTGTTTTGCAGAATATAAGTTTTAAATCTACAGGAAAATTTTGTCACCATAAAAAAAATGAGAGATTGTTGGAGAAAACTCCTATGATGTTTTGAAACTGACAAAACTTATCTAAGTTCTATTCTGAAGATTGCCAGACTTTTGTGTCAAAGTCTATCTTACATTAGAAGTCTGCCCACTCTGACAAATTTCAGACTGAACACTAGAATGAAGACTTAATTAAACTCAGGATTATTTTCTTCAAGGTTTCAGTACGTACAAGATATATCAGGCTTTTTGGTTGGAAATATCACGTACCATATTGGTTATATTAATTGGAATCAATTTCGAAGATGCAAATCATTTTGGAAGGCAAGCTTATTTGGAAAGAATCTACTTATGGAAACCAAGATCCTAATTGTATGGGCAAACAGGATTGACGGGCTTTCATCTCAATCTTCAAACGGCTTAAAAATCTTCTTGATTGATTCTGTCCAATGGGTTGATTAGAAGAATTCCTCTGGAAAGTGCCAACGGTTGACAAGGCATGGAGGAGTATTTAAAGGGATTTTTCAAGTCATTCGAAAAGAGCATGAAAGAAGAATTCCAAAGTCTAAAGCTTCTAGTTCTCTTATCCTTCATCATTTAGTGCTTAAATTTGTATTCGAAAGTGAGAAACTCTAGAAAGTGATCTTGTGAGAACAGTAGAGACTCCTCATTGAAAATTCGAGATCACAATGCTGTAACATTCTCTTTCGACTCATAGTGGAAACTAGCCAAAACGCTGTCAGCGTGAGAGAGTAGACGTAGGTTTGATCTAAGCCGAACCACTATAAACCTTGTGTTCATTTTTCTCTTCCCTGAACTCCTTTGACTTTATTTGTTGCAATATACTTCTGTGTTTTGAAATAGTTGTTAAAGTCTATTTTAACACCTATTCACCCCCTTTAGGTATTCTACTAGCCCTTTCAATACTTTCATATATTGTTGCACCATCTCTATTGGACAAACTCAAGAATAATGTCTTAGCGTACTCTCTATATAATTCGAGCACAATCTAATGGTTAACAAATGCGTACTCAGTAAAATGTGTGTTTGAATTTTTCTAAGGGTCGCAAGAGGGAGAGCTCCTACGTGTATGATTTTTCTATGCTCTCTTATATTCTTTTTTCTTTTCTATTGTGTATTGCTAACTCTTTTTGAACAACTTTAACTTCAAGAGAACAATGTGTCTATATAGCCAAAAATAAGAGCTTTTCTTGAGATATCCCTTAAATTGAAACAAAGAAGTTGTGTAATATATTCGAGATAGGAAAATAAAATATCTCTTTCATTCTTGATCCAATAATCAAAATTTTGAGCTAAATATGATTTTTATGGGCTTGGCCGATTTTGTCTTCTCTTGGCCTTAGTCCATCTAATCCGCTTATGCTTAGAGCATTCTTACTTAGATAAATTATAATGTAGTTTATGTGGACTCATTATTATTAGCAGATGAAATTTAAAGATATTAACAATAATTTTTGGCATGTAAATACTTTTATTTTAACACCCTCTCTCTCTCTCTCTCTCTCTCTCTCTCTCTCTCTCTCTCTCTCTCTCTCTCTCTCGTCTTCTTCAACCTTTAGCCATGACAAAAGGAATTGAGTTAGTCTCAACCTCTCCTCCCTCTTTTGTTGATTTTTTTTTTTTGTTGGTGTTTAATTGTTCTTATCTTGTCTTTTCTTCTCTCTTGATTGAGATTAAGAGCTCTTTTCTCCTGGTCTAATTCTAGATTCGAGAGTTTGAACTCTTTCAATTTAGTCCTAGACTTGGGAATTACCTTCCAATCTAGATCTCAAAATTTAATTAATATGCTTTTGCGGATTCGATACCCTCTATTATGCGCCTGTACAAGTTCTCTACCTTTAGTTTCAATGGTAATCATATGAATTTTGATGTCTCGTTGAACAATAGAGACTTGCTTATTCACATGTCAGATCTGTGTTTATTTAATTTATTTTGGTTGTTTTTATACGACAAGGGAATAGAGGATGTCGAATTTAGACGCACACTGCCAATTGACGATATTGTAGGTATTGGGAAATGAATTTCTAGTGTATGCTCATCACTGATAAAAATACAAAATTTAAAGATTGGCCGTCGATTAATTTGCTTGATAAATTCATTACTTTGTTTTGATTTGCTTTGTCATGAAGTATATATAGTTCACATGTATCATTCGAAGCAATAAATACAATTTTCTTTCAACAAAAAAAAGTTAACAATATTTTTATTTACTACTCATGGTCGATTCCTAATTTTTAGGCAATGAACAGAGTCATCAAAATTTAGGTATTAATACAATCGAATGTTAACGGTTTGAACTTTGAACTCTTTCTTGGCCTTCTCTCATATATCGAGTTTACGTGGCGGGTCTCCTACCATAACTTGGGTCATTTCTCTCTGTCAACGTCCTGTAGTAGGTCAATAATGCGTGCCGTAGTAGGCCAAGAGAGCTTCCAACCAAGCGACGTTCACCATATAAGGGGAGGGAGACAGACATTTCGTCGGTGAAGTCGAGAGAGAGAGAGAGTACAATAATTCATTCGACAATATCTTGTCCAATCGAAGACGAGAGAGAGAGAGAGAGAGAGAGAGAGAGAGAGAGAATACAATAATTCATTCGACAAGATCTTGTCCAATCGAAGACGTGATGTGCATTCCTTGAGAGAGAGAGAGAGAGAGAGAGTACAATAATTCATTCGACAAGATCTTGTCCAATCGAAGACGTGATGTGCATTCAAGGAATCTTATTGTTTGCTTAGCCGAGGTTTCTTAAAGAAATGCGTGGCCGAGGTTTCTTAAAAAAAAAAGCGTGGCCATAACCCACACAATCCCCTATAATTCAGTTTCGTGCCTCACGTTGGGGTCGGAAAGTATCTGACGATGTAGGCCTTTTGCTTCAGAGAGAAGTTCGATTTCGACTTCGACTTCAGATGATCCAGGGCACATTGATCCTTCCAGTAACGGTATGCGTCGTGGAACTCACTTCCCGTCTTTTATTGCCAGAAAACCCCATTTTAATCGATAAAATCTCGAACTCATAGACAACATCACAAATTGATTTTCATGCATTCTCTCATCTCTTACTTTTTAAGTTTACTTAATTATATAACTTTTCATAGTGATCGACAGCTAAAATAAAAGAAAATTTTCTTGTCATTAAACAGTGCCTTTTGTAAGTTATGAAGTACTGTTAGCTCATTATTTCTTGTTCAATGAACAGACATAGTAAATCAATCAACTGACACAAAAAGCGTAGAATTATGTCCATGTAACAAGCTCATCTAGTTCAATGGATTAATAGGAATACTACGTAAAATTCCATAAAGTTGCGTCAATGGGTAAAAAACATACATATTTGCATTAGAAGCATATTGAAGAATTTTTGTGTATTTTCATGTGTCATGAATCTTTAAAAGAAACTAGTTTTTTTTTGAAAAAAAGGAAAAATCATTGTATAACTTATTTACATTTTCTTTGCATAACAAGTTTGCAGACGTCCGGGGAAAAAAAAGAAAAAAAAGAATTGTTTCTTAGTTTTGCATCACAACTCACAAGAACCAGACAAATAAGATAAGGTTCCAAGTGCAAATTTGTGGTAAGTAATGGTCCATCACTCTTTGCACGAGTCACGGACTGTTATTTAAGCATTATTGATAAACTATTTCCTTTCAAGCTAGGCCAAGAGAATGGTCAGATATGCATCCTATGATTTAGTTAATTTGTGAGTCTTATTTCGCATATGGCAAGGTGGAAATATTTGTTTCTCCAGTTGGTGTTAGATGTGTTCAATATATTTAACTTCATGAGTTGACACAATGCCAATTGTTGGATCTTGTTTATATATTTGAATGAGCATACATTTTCAATTCTTCGAAAAACTTGCAAAAAGAATCTCATATTTCAATCACTCGCGAAGGTTTTTGCTCGTGTCATTATTCGATCCATAAGATTTGTGTGGGTGTGGGATATCACTTGACTTCAGAGGCCCTAGGTAATGAATCTAAGACGAAATATTACGTCAACAAAGAAATTCAAACGCAAATTAATTTCCCTTCATTACTTTTATCCTAAAGTGATTATAAGAGAAATGATTATGTGATAGTTTTTAATCTATTATTAGAATAATAGTTTATTCTAGATACAAAAAAATCAAATAACAAATAATTATAAATTTTTACGGGACTCATTCCTTTAAGAATTTGTGACTTACAACAAACGGTTTTTCTCACAGTAACTCAAAGACTATTATGCCAACAAAGCTCTTATTATAACTTTGCTAGCATATGTCTGATTAGAAAAACGATAGGGGAGGGGCGACTAAAGCTAGCATTCCCTTCTAGGTTACCGTAAGGGCCACACTTTCTTTATAGAATGTTCAATTTAAATCATAACTACTTCATATTACTTATGATACGAAGATTTAAGATTGGCGAATTTGTCACGACAACCCTATCAAGACACTAGCAGTTTAGAAAGTCTCTCTACACAAATTATGCCTAAGTTAGATAACGCAACACAAGCCATTCAAAAGTTCACTCACGACATAAATCAAACTCATTATCTCCTTGAAGACAAGTGACCCCTTTACTACTAGACCAACCATCCTGGTGGTAACTTTGTTTCATTTTGTAAAGCAACCAGAGGTATGGAATATCCTTCTCTTGCCCATTAAAACATTCGTTAAGAGAGCATGCTATGATTTTGTCATAGAATGCACGTTTTCAATGCATCAATAATTGTTTCTATTATTTGAATTTTCAGCTAGTGTTCTAAATGCACTCGTTCATTGCACTCTTGAAGATAAATAACCTCCTTTTAAGTTCAACTACATACTTGGCAATCGATATATGAGGACCACTCCGTGCAAACTCAAGGCCACGCGTGTTCCACACTCGAATTGGACTTGAGTTACATTCAACGTGGAAAATCGAGACAACGTGCCCCAAAACTGTCTATAAGAAGCGCCTCAAATCAATTCAAATGCAAGCCAACCTCCTTTTAAGTTCAACTACATACATGGCAATCAATAAATGAGGACCACTCCGTGCAAACTCAAGGCCACGCGTGTTCCACACTCGAATTGGACTTGAGTTACATTCAACGTGGGAAATCGAGACAACGTGCCCCAAAACTGTCTATAAGAAGCACCTCAAACCAATTCAAATGCAAGCCAACTGGAGAGAGAGAAGAGAGAGAGATGGAAGTCATGCAAGTACTGCACATGAATGGAGGAATGGGAGAATCAAGTTATGCTAACAACTCATTGCTTCAGGTACATCTCTCATTGTCCTATTGTGGGCACATCTCATCTTGAATTCGTTTGCATTAAAAGATTGATTACACGCTCCTTTGTGATTATGCACCACAATTTGATTTCTTCGTGTAATACCAAACTAGGGTTCTTTTTGTTTACCAAGATTTTTAATTCTATATGCAAAAGACGATATTTTACCACGCCTTTCAGGACAATGTAACTTATCTTTCAAGGGAAAATTGTCCAATTCAGTCCTAAACCTATTGCACTTTTGCCAATTCAGTCCTAAATATTTTAACTTTGCCAATTCAGTTCTAAACATTTTCACTTCTTGCCGATTTAGTCCATCCGGCCAATTTTGGCCAGAAAATGCTGACGTGGATGCCGGCGGTGCCACATAGAACCATCGGCGCTGATGTGGACAATTTTTGATAATATTTTAATATTATTTGAATTTTTAATATTTTTTTCTTTTTTTCCTTTTTTTTCTTTTCTTTTTTTTTTTCTTTTTGGCTTTCTTGGCCTTTTCCTGTAGCCAGCCACCGACCACAAGCGACGGTCGGCCACCAACCACAGCAAGCCGGCTGGCCTCGCTTGCCATAGGGGAGGCCCGATCGGGCGAGGAGGAGCCCTGGCGAGGGGAGCCTTCGCCCAAGCGCTGCTCGGCAAGGGTCACTTGGGCGAGGCTAACCTACGCCCAAGCTAGGGTGGCCTCGCCGGCCCTTGGCTGGGTGACGGTGACGTCGGCCTCGGCCGACGACCGCCCTGGCCTAGGCAAGGGCCGGCCTTGCCAGAAGGGAAGCCCTCGCAGGGCTCGCCCTTGCCCGGACCAGATCTGGCTAGGGCGGCCTCGCCGGGCGGCGACCGGCCAAGGGCAAGGGCCGGCCTCGCCAAATCTGGTTTGGCGAGGCCGACACTCGCCCGAGAGATGGCGAGCCCCGGTGAAGGCTCCCTCGCCAGATCTGGCGAGGCCGGCCCTCGCCCAGGCGACCCTTGCCAGGCTACGCCTAGGCAAGGGCTCCCCTCGCCGGGGCTCCTCCTAGCTTGGCCGGGCGTCGTCTGTGGCGGGCAAGGCCAGCCGGCTGGCTGTGGCCGGCCACCGGAAAAGGCAAAGAAGAAAGCCAAAAAGAAAAGAAAGAAAATAAAAAAATAAAAAGGGAAAAATAGAAATAAAAAAATATTTTAAAATATTATTAAAAATTATCCACGTTAGTCTTGGCGATCCTACGTGGTATCGCCGGCGTTCACGTCAGCATTTTCTGGCCAAAATTTGCCGGATGGACTGAATTGGCAAGAAGTGAAAATGTTTGAGACTGAATTGACAAAGTTAAAATGTTTAGGACTGAATTGGCAAAGTTAAAAGTGTAATAGGTTTAGGACTTTTTGAACAATTTTCCCTATCTTTCAAACATTCAAATTGTGACCCGAATTCGTATATATACTATTAATCAACAAGATTTCTCTTAAGAAGAACATACAATAAAGGGTATAATAAAATATTAGATCTTGCACGATCATTGCAATTTCAAACAAACACAATCCTGTGATATTCTCATTGGATTAACATAGAAAATGCATGGAAATTACATTACTCGCTCATTATATATGAACCACTCGCATATTCAATCAAGAATACATCATTGGATATATTCATCAATATAAGCAAACCATAACATGTATGATTTATTTCTCTGTATAGATATAACTGAAGACAGAAGCCTTTTTTCTTGATATTGTGTCGATGCTTTCTCCTTCTTTTTTTTTTTTTTTTTTGATAGAGGAAGGTGCTATTGACGACAAAGCCCATAATGGAGGCAGCCGTCACAGATCTCTTCTCTACGGCCGCCGCCACCTTCCCGGCGAACCTCGCCATTGCAGACTTGGGCTGTTCCACTGGCCCCAACACTCTCTTTGCCGTGTCCGAGATCATCAACATCATGAGCAATCTTTGCAAGGTGACCAAGCAAGAGCTGCCGGAGATCCAAGTGTTCTTGAACGATCTCCCGGGGAACGACTTCAACACCATCTTCAGCAGCTTCTTGCCAAGATTCCAAGAGAACTTGAGTGAACAAATGAAGAGCAAGAACGGAGCGTGGGCAACATTGTCGTGCTTCTTCAATGGCGTTCCTGGTTCATTCTATGGGAGATTGTTCCCTCGGGAGAGCCTACACTTGATTCATTCTTCATCCAGCCTCCATTGGCTGTCTCAGGTAATTATTTGATCCACAGTTATATTTGTTAACTTGATGGGAAGCAAACTCTCTCTCTCTCTCTCTCTCTCTTCCTCCCTCTTTGCCTCACCTACTCTGTTTTTTTTTTTTTTTTTTTGTGTCAGGTCCCACGAGGCCTAGAGGGAAACAAAGGCAACATATATATGGCGAGATCGAGCCCTCCAAGGGTGCTTAGGGCATACTATGAGCAATTCCAGAGGGACTTCTCAACGTTCTTGGAGTGTCGTGGGCAAGAGTTGGTGGTGGGAGGGCGTATGCTATTGACCCTCCCGAGTCGAAGAAGTGACGATCCTTCAAGTAAAGAGTGTTGCTACGTTTGGGAGCTCTTGGCTATTGCTCTCAATGAGATGGTCTCCGAGGTACCAAAAGAATAATCTCCAGAGTACTTAAATGGTCACGTGCACATTAGGATTGATTTTTTTTTTTTAAATTGCTTCTATGGAAAACTGTAATATTGTACCGTAGTACCCGTTGAGTTTCGTTATTCCTCTAGGAATATATTTCTTATTGACTAAGGTATATTATTGCTGATTCTAAAGTTCCAAATGTTTTTGCTAGATGACCTAAAAGATTATCTTGTGAAACTCTAGCCAGAATTTCACATAAATACTTTGAACCAAAGCAATAAAGCAATTTGGAAATCATACAAAATCTATGCACTTTCTCGTACTCGGGAAAGTTAGAGTAAAGAGATAAATTGATCAGGTGTTTGGATTACACACTCATTTCCTCTTTAGTATGGTTTAGACCCAATTTAAGTGAAATCGACACTTACATGAGAGGAATGACATATAAGAGCAGTATGCAATAGACACATTCCCCATTACCTAAACATGTAACTATCATTATTACAAAGATATTAAACTAACAACTTATGATTTTACAATTGTTTCTTATTTTTGGTTGCAAAATCTAAAATTTTGTGCTTGGCGCTGAAGCAGGGACTCATAGGAGAAGAGAAAGTGGACTCCTTCAACGTCCCTATGTACACACCCTCACCAAAGGAAGTACGAGGGGAAGTCCAAAAGCAAGGGTCATTCTCAATCGATTGCTTGGAGGTGTCCGAAGTGAATTGGAGTGTCCTTGACACCAATTTCGACCCTAATGTTGTATCGGAGGATGGGGGATACAATATGGCCAAGTGCATGAGAGCCGTGGCTGAGCCCTTACTCCTTGAGCACTTTGGTGAAGAGATCATAGATGAGGTCTTCAAGAGATATAGGGCTCAAGTCGTCAAGGTCATGTCCAAGGAAAACAATGCATTCATCAACATCATCATTTTGCTAAAGAAAATCGCGTAGATAAATCGCAAAAATCTCAAAGTGAACACATTACATTTATATGGACGTTTATGGTGCAGTTGATATATAAATGTCACAAGTGTGTTTCCGATGGTGTGAAGAAGGTGTGGCTGTTTCACTTGTATCACTTCTTGTGTCCTATCTTGTGCTGACAAAATGCAAGAAACTTGCTGCAAGTTGAAGGGCTTGACATTTGGGATTAAGGATTTTTCTTTCGTATGTCCACCATAATGCATTGGTTTAATTTGAGCGAGTTAGGTGCTTTGGTTTTATTTATGGCAGGAAAATAAAACAAGAGAGCTAAATGTAATACAATTCCTATATAGAGATTTTTGAATGAGAAAAAATGAATAAATCAAAACCGAAATTGGAAACTCAACAATACGAGTTTCCCAATAATGTCAAGGAAGCATTTGAAAGGTTTTACCGCAACATATGGAGGTTATACCATAAAATGATTTTGAAAAAGAATACTAATTTTAAAGGTATATATACTGTTGTGTAATCTCAAACAAATATTTTCTTATTGGCTCCTAAATGTTGACGGTCTATTTAGTCATTCACTACATAAAAGATTAGGAGTTAATCTTGATTCTTGAATATTGCAAATTAATTTAAGAATTACCACGTCTCGAGACCTCCCTTATAGGCTTAGCATGGACCTTCCCAAGCCCATCAATTTATGACTTATGGTTCGAATTTTTAACATGCAAGCTAATTTCAAATAGGAATTGGCACTAATCGATTTGAAGTGAGTAATTTAAAAACCCAAGTGAAATGTCGAGAAAAATACTTTACTCTTGTGCAATTAGAGAAACTAGAATTGAAGACTTGATTACATTAATTAATCATTAATGTCCTTTTGGTATCTTATCTTTGTGTAAACGTCAAGTAAAACATTTATGCAGTATTTTTTATCAATTACGAATTTTAGGATTTAATACCTTACCCGATTAAGGAAATGGACGAATTCTAGGATCCAATTCCTTACCAAATTAAGGAAATAAAAATTCATGCATCATGAGGCGGTAATTGGAATAAGACAATATTTGCTTTCAAGATTTAAATATGATTTCCTTTTTTTGGACTTTCTTATCTTTTGTTTTCTTTTAAAGATTTTCATATGTTTTAAAGGAAAACCACTCAAAGGCTGTTTTTTGCTTTTTTCCTGATTTTTTTGCAAAAATGTAAATTATTTTTGGATTTTTTTTTTGAAAAGTAAAAAATATTTTTTTATTTTTCTTTTATATTAAAATAATAATATTTTTAAAAAGACCCGGGTCGGATTCCGGATCGGGACCGACCAGGATCGTCACTTATTGGCCCGGATGGGCTTGAGGCACGGGGAGACGTCCCCGGGGCGCAGCGGCGACGGCGAAGCAACGGCGGGGTGGCGGGCGGCGGGCGAGCACGACGGCGGAGCCGACGTCGGGGAGGAACAACGGCAGCTTGCGTCGGGCTCGGAGCGTAAGAAAGGCGGCAGATCTGCATCGGGGTTACGGTAGCGGCGGGCATCGAGCCAGCAAGCTCGGCACGGCGGGGCTCGCGGCTGGTCGACGGGGAGGCAACGGGTGACGCCGCAGCAGCGACGGGCGGCGGAGGCCTCACGCGGCCGGGGTCTCCTTCGAGGATTTTTTCTTTCTAACAGTTCGGATCTCGCTCTCGGGCCTCCTCGATGTCTCTTCGGGAAGTCCTATGATCTCGCGCCTCCGTGTGCGTCCTTAATTGGGGGCTCGCGGACAGCCTATTTATAGGCCGCGGAGGCCGGTCGACGGAGGCTTTGGCCGCCGGTCCTTGGCGCGCCGACCGGGCCTCCTCTCGGCCGAACCGGCGCGCCCTCGGCCGTCCACTCCGAGGCAGGCCTAGCCCCGCTCCGCTCCTTAGCTCGGCGGCATTGATGGCGCTGCCATCCTCGCGCGTCGTCGTCGTCGCCGCGCAAGTTGCTGAGGCGGAGGGGGAAGGAGGAAGTAAGAATAAAAATAAGAAACAAGGGGGGCCGGGCCAAAGAAGAATAAAAGGTTGGGCCTTGGGCCCACGTGGAGGAAAAAGAAGAAGAAGAAAGGGCTGGGCGTGAGAGCCCAGCCCTCGTGGGACCTCTTTTGTTTTTAATTAATATAATTAATTTTTCTATAAAGGAAAAATAAAATATGAAATAAAACTTAATGGACGCAAATAAAAAATAAGATCTAGGTGATGCGAAAATCATTTTTGTGACGGGCAAATTGGTCCCTCATTTTCTATGTAATTTTTATTATAAATACTTGGCGAAAATTTATGTATAAACACTACTTTACATCGAGCAAAGGCGGCCATGGATGAGAGAAGGAGTATGGCTATCAATTAAATGGGCGATTTGGCATGCAAAATGTGCTTGAGTTCAACTTTTCAAGTCGCTTGAAACTTCAGGAAAGTAGAATTAGTAATTTTTCTGGATGAGGCAGTTTAGGTTGAGGTGTTGTGTAAATTGGACATCAACATATATAATGTTCAATTTTATCAGAACTTTCAGTACCTGGTAACCGAAATTACGAGATTTGGTGAACATTGTGGAGCTACCTATACGGTGGAAGGTAAAAAAAGAAATAAGAAATAAGAAATTTTTGTATAAGAACCAGAAAAAAGAAGCAATTCAGCAAGACAATCGTGGGCTTTCTTCTATAGTGGAGGTCTTTAATTGTGATTGCCCAGTCAAAGAAAACCCCAGGTCAAGAAGACCCACGCCTCCACCTAGAGAAAAATCGTTTTTCCCACACATATAATACGTTAAAGAGCCTCGTATAATTGACACGGAAGCGAGCTAGGATCTTACCATTTAAATTAATGCGAAATTTTCAGATAAAGAACAAAAAAAAAAAAATTGATATAAGAGATTTATCCGATTTGATACCGATTGTTTATATTTATATATACAAACAAGTTAGTAGCGGATAATTCATTAGAGTTACAATTACTTACAAATTCGAATATTTTTCACATCTAAATTACATCCAAATCTAAAGTGTTTACAAATAAAGCAACAAATCACAAAAGAAATCATCGTGTCCTAAACAAAAGTTCTCGTACAGCCGAAACCCAAGATCGCTGGTTCCCTATGTTTTCTTCTCTTGGCGCGGCTCCTCGAGAAACTATTGTGCGGCCGTTTATTCCACGGTAACCCACCGGCGGCTCAAGAGCCAAAAAATCAAAGATGTTCTCCTTTTATAATCTACCAAAATTTGGCCTACTTAAAGAAGATTGGTTCAAATAATTAGGGTTGCCATAATGGCATCATTCTTATATGGGAAGGGGAGGCCACTTTTTCTGAACCGGAGGTAAGGAAGTTTAATTTTAGGTGTAGGGTTTGACTTTTAACCTTGAGTGAAGAGATAGGATAAAAATTTGAGGATAAATTACAAAATATGTGTGCTCCCTTCCTTTTATTCGGCCAGTCTGACAACATGAAGTCCAACTCTTGCTGATCGTGGTCAAATTTGGATGGAAGATCACATCACCGAAATTCTTCCGCCGAATCTTGGATTTGTATATATTTACCGTAATTCAAGATAACTATTCATAGAAAACAACATCAAAATTTGAACATCTCAAAATCATTTGAGTTTCAGCTCAAACTTAAGACATAATTTAACACTGAGAATAACCCAAAAAGGGAGCCTAGGCACAAAGAGAACAACACCCTGATGCAACCCGCATTGAAGACCAGCTCTCTCGACCAAGAAGATCGGCCCGCATTCAAGCTCGACAAAATCTCTTATCGATGAAGTTGTCGATTCAACCGAAAAGCCGTATTGATATCTTGAGTCCGTCTCAGAAGCTTGAAAGACACCTTGGGAGCCATGAAGACGCTTTTACTAGTTTCTAGTTCCTAAGCTCTTTACTATTTTTCTAGTTTCAGAGTTCTTTAATGCTTTTACTAGTTTCTAGTTCCTATGTTCTTTCCTAGTTTCAATGCTCTGTCTTTATTTCTTTGACGATATAAGCCATCCAATTCCTTATATGAGATAGACGACTTTTGATGAATGAAAACTTTGCTTTCAAGCAAGTATTGTGAACATTGCAAAGTTCATACCCTAGAAAACCTAGAAGAGTTTTCGTTCCA
This sequence comes from Eucalyptus curtisii, assembly GCA_017140595.1. Classification (NCBI taxonomy): domain Eukaryota; kingdom Viridiplantae; phylum Streptophyta; class Magnoliopsida; order Myrtales; family Myrtaceae; genus Eucalyptus; species Eucalyptus curtisii. The sequence continues at coordinate 39,621,596 of CM029501.1, read as the reverse complement.
TCCTTGAAGAGTCGGAGCTTTTCGAAATCTGCATCCTTGAAGAGTTGCAGTCATCGATCTAGAAGAGTTGGTGCCCTCTCAACTTCCTTGGAGGCCTAGAAGAGCAACCGACGGAGTTTCTATCTTTTCCTGTTCTGTTCGTTATTTCCAACCCAAATTCGACAATTCTACAGAGCTTATTTCAAAAAACCTAAAACAGAGAAATTGTAGATCCAGAAGTCTTTGTTCATTTGGCTTTGGAATCAGGTTGATTCGATCTGTATCGACAAAGATACAACTGTTCTCCTGAGCTTGCGCAGTGCTGAAATTTCTGTTCGTCCTATTTCCCGTGTGCGAGTCACTCTCCCGATCCTACTGTTTGAGAAAGCCTAACCTTGGCTTGCATCATTTGGTATCAGAGCCTTGGAGGAGAGTACAATGCCTCCAAGACAAGCTAGACGTCGTGGCGGTAGAACCATTCCCCTCGATGAAGTGCACACACTCGCTGAGAATTTGCAGCAACGTATGCAACAACAAATTGACGAATTGATGCGAGAAGTTCAGCGTTTGAGGGCTGAAGCAAATAATTCCCCACCCTATTCCAGGACTGAAGATTCCCATGGTGACTCTGTCACGCCACGATCCTCGAACGCGTGCCCATCCCTCACCCGGTCAATTAATAGCGACGTCCCATGACGCATCGCCGACCATTTCATTTATAATACGCATGCGGAAGCATATAGAAAATCCTCAGACAATAAAACAATGGGATAGAAAAGTAGGGTTATATTTTTCACAGTTGAAAAACCACAACCACACGTTTATACAAAGCAAACCACATAGTATATATTACAATACTATTCACTAAAGGTTGAACTATCACCCATCAGTTCCCAACCCAGGTTTGCAAACAGGATGGGATCTCAGTCCTCATCCGAGTCGTACTCTGGATCGTCCTCTTCTTCAGATTCTTCTTCTTCTTCTTCCTCTTCTTCAGGTTTGTCCTCGAGCTCTTCTTCCTCAAAATTCACCTCAGGCTCGTTCTCGGGTTCCTCCTCCGGCTCTTCCCACCCTTGATCCTCCTCTGGTTCCTCCTCTTGCTCGACTATCTCCCCTTCTTCTTCACTCCAGTTAGCACCCTCGGCTGAGTATACTGGTGACTTAGGATCGCCCTCAAGCTTGGGATCCTTAGCATCTATTACCAACCCATCCTTAGGGTCTGCCATCCCCAGCCCGAATGCTGCCTCCAAAACGTACAGAGGCACATCACCTTCTAGGATGGGACCTTCTCTTCGCCCATCATGGTAGTGACGATACCATGATCGATACTCATGGGGTACCAGGTCGTCTCTATTCACATCAACCCAGACCTTCGACTAGACCAACACATACTCTAGCCCTTCTGGGTGGTGGTGTATCGGGAAGTGGTATCCTACCTTTGTGATCTCTTCAGGAATACCAAAATGCATAGGAGGACGAGGAGGTAGAGGTGCTGCCATACAGGGGCCTGAAATGGTTATATAAGACAACGTCTCAGCGAGTTCTACCCCTTAAGACCCGATTAGTAAACCAATACACTATAGGTTGCCTATGCACACACAGGTCAGAGGACCTTAGCCTCAAATTCCACCTGCAAATCAGTACAGTTCAATAGGCACCCAAACAATCACAGATCGAAACATCGATTAATCGACCTAGTCGATTACATGTTAATCAGACAATTCCCCGATCATTTTAATCAATACCATACATTTCCCCATGATGTAATATCTAGTCGTCGAGCCCACGTGCTTTCTCCAGGATGACATACCAAGTCTCCGAGTCCACGTGCCTTCTCTAAGACGACGTACCTACTCATCGAACCCAAGTACATTTTCCAAGGTGGAATATCTAGTCATCGAGCCCACGTACATTCTCTAGGATGACATACCAAGTCTCCGAGCCCACGTGCTTTCTCTAAGGCGACCTATTCGCCAAGATGACATGCTTAAACATTGGGTCCCCGTGCATTCTCTAAGTTACAAGTTCGCCAAAGTAATGCATCAAATCACCGAGCCCACGTGCCATTTTTACGATGCTATTCTTAAACATTGAGCCCACGTGTATTCTCTAAGGCACCAGTTCGCCAAAGTGATGCATCAAATCACCGAGTCCACGTGCCCTTTTTACAAAGCTATTCTTAAACATTGGGCCCACATGCATTCTCTAAGGCACCAGTTCGCCAAAGTGATGTTTCAAATTACCAAGCCCATGTGCCCTTTTCATGATGCCATTCTTAAATATTGGGCCCACGTGCATTCTCTTAGGCACCAAATTCGCCAAAGTGACGTATCAGATCACCGAGCCCACGTGTCCCTTTTTAGATGCCATACTTAATCACCGAGCCCACGTGCATTCTCCCAGGTGATAGATCAATTCACCGAGCCCAGTGCCTTCTCCGAGGTGATTTACTTCCTACCATGAATCCACTATGACACGACGCCTTTCTCTGTAGTTCACCAGTCTACTATCGATACTAACAACTAGCACCCGATTATTTCTTAATCAATTAATCAAAATCAACTCATTTAGGATCATATCCTAAAATTCACAATTAAATCAATTTGGCACGATTCAAAGCTCAAATAAATAAACGGACTGCACCACGACAATCAGCATGAAATTCCAGTCACCGGCCATTCCGGTTGAATTTTCTAAAAATAAATAAATAAATAAATAATTTCGAAAATTAATTATTAAATAGAAATAAATCCAATTTAGGTCCGTAATGCCTAATTGGAGACCGAGACGGACCTGGAAAATTTCCGAGGTTCGCCCAATAATTACTTGAGCCTATCTACTAGCTAATAATTAAGTCTAACCACCTAACATGCATTATTAAGTCACTAATTTAATTTATCTAAATTAATCTAACCTCCTAATCATGCTTAATTAACACTAATCAACCCTTAAGCATCATTAGTAAACTAAGCGAGGATTAGTGAGTGAAACTCACTCGTTTAACAATCCGCTCGGATTGAAACATCAGGAACATCGCAAGGGATGTTTTTCTCCAAAGCGGGCCTAGGGTCCGATGCCTATAAACACCTCAAAACGGGCTTGCAAGGTGGCTAGAAACCCACAAAAATCTGGTCTGTTTAAGCTGCAAAAACATAAGCAAACAAGCTAGGTTGGCGCGGCAAGGCTCGGGGAGGCTTCGGTGGCTTGAAAGAGCGGTCCACGGCGGCACACGATGGCTGGAATGCACGCATAGGCCTGCTGAACAGTGGTGAGGTGCGGTTGGGTGGCAAAATCGCGTAGGTGGGCACAGTGGTGCACGAGCGTGCGAGGAAGGCGAGCGGTGGAGGCGGTGGCGTCGTGCAGCTCCGGTGTGCGACGGCGTGAGGGCGGCTGACTCTGGCGATCTCCTTGGTTTGCTGCTGTCAAAATGGAGAGGAGAGGGACGAGGAAAGTGGTCGGTTGAGAGAGAGAGAGAGAAGGAGAGGATAGAGATGAGAGAGAGATGGAGGGACCCTTTGCCTTTAATTTCCACACTTGCTCTCCAAGTTCAATCCTACACCACCCATTTTTCCTTGGCTCTCATTGATCCACAGCAACACTCTCCACAACTTCTCAAATGGTCCATTTGGCTAGGGGGAAGGGGGAGCTACGAATTTATAAGCCATTTTCCTCCAATTGGACTCTTATACTCTCTTGATTCAATCTCAATTGACCATCACAATTTCAATTGGTCATCCATCGACCATCTCAGCATTTTTCCTCACTCCCATATCCATCATGCTTTCCAATTTTGCCATAAAAAACAATCATCGGCTTTTTCTGCACAAAAACGACCGGGCGACGACTTTTTCCCAAAAAGTCTCGGGTTTCAGAAAAATCTTCTCGAGACTAAGTCGACACTCCTAGAATTGATTGTGATATGATAGAAATTTCAATTTCTAAAATCGGGCTCTAATTCGCGGTTAATTTCCACTTGACGCGTTTTTAGCGTGACCTACACCACCGGGTAACTTTCAGAAATTTTTAAGTGGAAATGACCCGTGGTCAATTTTCTTCGAGCCACTATGAACCCACTCGACTCATTGGCAACTCTCGATTGTCGTGAAAATATCGAGAATTCAAATACGGACATAGGGTACCAAAACAATAAGAAAATCAGTCTAGTGCCGGCCAACGAGAATTTTCCAATTTAGTGGTGTCACCCACGATTAGCCACACATCTCAGTCGAACCGGTCTATCTCTGATTTCTAATCAATTTACGTCTGTGCCGTAATGATTTCGGCAGATGAACACGGTCGAGCAGTCAATTCCTGGTCGAACCCTCAAGTTTATTGCCTTAAAATTTCTTAATGGCTTCCCCAAATAGTCTAGTTATCTCGAGAGTGATCAGTGTGACATCCCGAATTTCCAATTCTAATTTCAATAAATTGATACAGGCATTTCATCTGCATGCATATAGTTCTTTTCCCTGAACTGATCATTCATGGGATAATTAGTCTATCAGGTGAAGCCGTTAAGAAATTCTAATACATCGGACTCGAGAATTTGACCAGAAAACGATCTTTTAACCGAGTTAATTTGTAAGGGTCATTACAACACAGTTAAAAATTGATTAGGGACCGGAGATAGGTCGACTCGACAGAGGCATGTGATCGAGTGTGGGTGATTCCACCAGATCGCACAATTCTTGTCGATTGGCACTAGATCGGCTTTTCTGTCGTTTGGGTACCCTGTGTCTGTGTTTGAAACCTTTAGATTATCCCCACAACCGATAATCGTTAATGTGTCAAAGATGTACATTGTGGCTCGAATTGATCAACCACAGGTCAAATGCACGAAAATTTCTAAAAGCTACCCGGTAGATTAGGACGTGCTAGTATCGTGTCAGAGTGAAATTAACCATGGAATTGAGATCGAATTCAGAAATTGGAAGTCCTGGTGTGTCACAAATCATTTTAGGATCATTGACTCATATTCGGAGGATTTTTCATGCAAACTGAGTTTTTCAGCAAATTAATCAAATTATGGCTAATTTGGTTCGGAAAATTGGTATGCCCGCTTTTAGTTGTACTTTTGAGATCTAAGATGGTTCTATGGTCAAGTAATTACATAAATTGAAGTGTGGTGACATTGGATTAATTTTATGGACTTTAATTTGGTTCAATTGGAAGAGAATTGAAGAATTGGATGTACAAGATTTTATGCCCCGGCGGAAAATGAAATTGAACCTATTGGAATAAGGTTGTGGGAGGTTGGAGTTAGTGGATTGTGACATCACAAGTGATGTCATGGTGTGGGGCAAGAGTGGCTAGGATCTTGACAAGTGGATGGTGAGGATTTGCTTCTTGGAAAGGTGACCCATCACCATCATCTTCTTCCTTGAATCAAGGGAGCTTGTTGGTTTTTGAAAAGAAGAGGGAGAGAGAAGAGGCCGTGCGACCAGCAGCCCTCTGTCTGCCCATCCGCCGCTCGACGCCGCCAACTCGCCCGTCGCCGGAGCCCGTCACCGCCGCCGTCGGTCCGCGCGCACGCCATCCCGTGCGCGAGCTGCTCCACCCTTCCATCCCTGCTTCGTCCGCGCGCCAGCAGCCATCGCCGTCGTCTCGAGCGCGGCCGTCGCCGGAGATCTCGCCTGGCCGCCGTGAGCCGCCACCGAGCTGCCGCTCCTCTCCTCCGCCGCCCCGCGCCCGAACCGCCACCGGAGTAGCCCTCCTTCGGCCTCAACCAGCAGCCAAGAAAAATGGGTATGGCAGCTAGGTTTTGGCCCATTTTGGCCGGCTTCCCGGCCTCAGAGTTTAGGTTCGCCTTTGGAAAAGTCGATCCCCTCGTCGCCCCCGTCGTTTTGGTCCACTCGGCTCGCTAATCGGGTGAGTTTAGCTCACTAAACTTTGATTAGACTGTTAATTATGCTTAGGGAGGTTTAGTTTATGTTAAGTGTTATTAGGTGGTTAGTTTAAGTTATTTAAAAGTGGATTAGATTAAGGTGGTGTTTTAATTTAAAGTGTGTTTAATTAGGGTTAAGAAGGTTTATTTTATGATAAGCCTTGATGTGACTTAAAGGAATTTATTTTTTATTTAAATAAATGTTTCGAAATTATTGGATTATTTCATAATATATTATATTACGAAAATTATTAAAATATTATTATTTAATTAATTTTCGGAATAAATTTAATTATTTAATAAATTCCAAAAATTTTGTCGGGACCCTAAATTCTCGAGTTTTGTACTGATTTCGCTTTGCTATGTAGTCAGATTATGAATTTGATAAGTGGATTTTGCAAATTGAGTGTTGATTGTGAAAAATATGGATTTTATTCAGAAAATCCCAAGTGTCGGGTTTTGATACCAAAATTGGATTTTAATGATTATATTAAATAGTGGGGTTTGAAAAGTGAGTTATCGGCTTTCTGGTTCGGAATTAACGTGCCCCCACACACGTGAATAATTTCTGGAATATTTTTAATATGAAGAAAAATGGCCGGGATCACTATTTTAAGTGGAAGCATTGAGTGGAATGCAAAGTGTCCTGGGGCCGGGTATGATTTAGCTGTGTGATAATTAAGAGGAATCGTCCCGGGCTGTTGAGCCGGACTTGCCCCTATATGGGATGCCCTTCGCAATGGATGCGGGTCGCAGTAGAGGCTAGGCCAACTGGACCTATGCTCCTTCGGGAATGCCGTCAACGTAGTGACGAAGCCGCGCTCCAAGGGGGGGGGAGGCGATGCCTGGCATTAATGTCAGTAGATAGCCGAACTGCAAGTAGGCTATGCCCTTGTGTGGCAGTGAATAATAATTGGATCGCATGCTGAGTGTTATTGACGGGTCGGATTATGGGACGGAATCGTGTGGCATGGTATGGGACGTGTCGTAACGATTTGGTCTTATAATCCGGGCTCATGTGGTCGTTTGAAATGAAAGTGTTGGCGTTCCAATTGTTTGAATTCTTATTACTACCTGAGTTTGTGTGATACAATTGTGCTAACCTACAGGAAGGAATTAAGACGAAGTAAGTCTTCTGTGTGATGTGGCTAGGCTACCCGGGGTGTATTTTCTTTCTAATAGGGGTTTAGGGGGTTGAACTTGCTGAGAAAATGTCTCACCCCGTTGTGGGCCAAAATTTCAGGTCCCTAGGTGGTGGTTATGGAGGACTCGAAGCCATGGAGTCTGGAAAGGTGAAAACTGAAGGATCGGTGAACGTGTCCTGCTAGTTGGTCTTAAGATAGTTCCCCTTTTGTCGAGCCGGTCTATTTTGTAGACAGTCCGGTGTTGTATTTAAACCTATGTGTTTATAAATGAGTGTTTGGCATTGTGAATGATTGCCTGCTTTTCTATCCCAAGTTAATGTTGTCAGGGGATTCGTTTCGCTTCCGCATGCGTAATATAATGAATGGGTCGGTGACGTATCCTGGGATGTCGCATTTTTGATCGACCGTAGTGGGATGTGCGCGCGCTCGGGGTTCGGGGCGTGACATCCCCGTTTAAGTGGTATCGGAGCATGGTCTGTGTATGGAGTGATAAGGTGCGATGAGTCATGGGATAGTTAGTAGGAAATACTTTTAATATGCTGATGCATGTGATTGATAGCTATTTGGTAGTGTGTTTGTGGGGTCATTCAATTCTGTGAGAATACCGCTGCAAGTCGGTACTCAGAGTGTAGCAGCACCGAGCGATCCTAGGTTTGTGGGGATCGTTCTGGCGCGATAGTCTTTGGGAAGCTTTTTGAGTCAACAAGATCAAGATCGAGCCGCCACTGTTGCCGTTGTCACTGCTGTCGCCAGTGCTGTAACCGTTGTTCTTGCTGCGCCTGTTGAGGCCCAAGCTGGAGTTGTGACCAGGGATCAAGCCATTGTATCTAAGTCAAAGTTCAGTTTAGGCAGAGATGGAAATCGAGTGGGGGAAAGGCCGATGTAAGAAGAAATGTGCCCCTTTCACCTAACTCGTGAGTCGAGTTAGGCTTATATGTCCTCAACATCGACATGTGAAAGACGTCATGCACTTGTGCTTACTTCGACGACAACGCAAGACGATACGTTAGGATCTCGATTCTCTCTAGAATCTTAAAGGAACCTACTTTTCCCTTCTTGCTGAAGCGCAAGGTATTCCTTTCTAGTGACAACTTCAGAAAGATGCAATCACCGATTTAGAAATTTAAGGGCCTTCAATATTCAGCGATTCAACTTTTCTAGCGGTTCTGAGCGGTCTTTACTCTAACATTGATCACGGCAACTGCAATTACTGATTACTAAGCTGACTCCAAGCCTGTGATCTTTCTTCACTTCGCTTTCTTTTCATCACTGAAATTATGCACACTCTGCTATGTAAATTTCAATAGGAATCGTCTGAAGGCTCTGCCAAAACTGGGAATTTCTAACCCAGATTTCAAATAAATTTGTCATTGGCATTTCAGGTAGACAACATTCTACCACACATACACTTATGTATGTCTAATTAAATCGAGGTCTTTTCGTACTGTACTGAAGTGAGTCGGCTCCATCTATCTGTCAACCACTATCCCCATCGAACTCTTTGCTTTTATAATCTCTTGACAACTCTTCATAAGGTCCTTTGCAATATACTTCCATTCTCACTCGGCACTCTCGAGTCATTGAAAAAGAAGTCATTCCAGCTTATTTTACCAAATTTCCACTTGACAGTACCTTTGACACTTACAATTTGTCTGGCGATATTTACATTTATATCGGTCTGCCAACTGAGCTGATGTTGATTCTAACCTACTTGTACTGTCTGGTCAAATACTGCAACTACTACAGTGAATCCTTGACAAAGTTCATTACCTGAGTGTTACATCGTCAGGTACACCCACTCGCTCTCTGAACTTGAGTGTTCTATCCTCAGAAATTCGAAAGTCGGTCTCTTTCTTATCAATATCCTTTTACAGGATCTTCTGAACATCCCGATCTGTCAACTGAAGCATCTAATTCGAACTTGAATATCTGGTTCAATTTCGAGGGTGGCTATAAAATTCAAAAGGTAGCCTACCTCAGATTTGAAAACCGAATTTCAAAATTTCTCAAGTAAGGTCCATACTTTAACCAATATATTCATCAATGAAGACTCTCGACTCAACGCATAAGTGACTTCTTTCATTCCTCCAAGGTGATACCAAATAGCACCATTCTAGTCCTGCCAAGGTTCTTATTCACGACACCATTTCATATTCAACTTGTTGGGTCTCAATTGGCAGGACGTGTATGTAACAATCTTCTCATGTTGTATCAGCATGCACCCAGCCCTCTGCAAGACACATCATTAAAGATTTCATGCTTTCCATGGCCAAATGGAATGATCAGCACAAGTGCGGTAGCCAGTTCTTACTTAAGCTTTGGAAACCATTCTCGCACTTGTCTATTCCCATGAATTTCTCTTCTTTCTTAAGAGATCGAGTCCACGACGATACTGATGTTGAAAATTCTTCCATGAACCTTCTGTAGTAATCTGTCCAACCCATATGGTTTTTGTTCTCTACTACTATTGTCGATCTTGGTTCGTTGATAACTGTTTCGGTCTTGATCGGATCCATGGAGGTTCCTTCACCTGAAATTTCGTGGTCATTCTTAGGTGGCTCTCGTGATCTTCAACACTCAATGAATACACCAGAATATCCCTGATAAACACGACCGCGAACTAAACTCGATACTCCTAGAACACTTGGGTTGTTAAATGCATGACAGCAGTTGGAGTGTTCACCGGGCCAAACTATCATACAATACTCTCGTAAGGACCATATCAAGTACGAAAAGCTGTCTTCAGTATAACCTCCTTTCTGGTTCTCAATTGATGACATCATATTCTCAAGTCGATCCTTGAAAACATCAACACTCTTTATAACTAGTCCCATAATTCGTTGATCTTCGGCAATAAACACTTGTCCTTGATCGTCACCTAATTGAGTTGACGATGGTCGATGCATAATTGCAACGAACCATGTTTCTTCTTTTTTTCCCACAAAATTGATGTTCTCTACAGTAATGTACTGATAGACATGCATTCCTCATTCATCAATCCTCACCTCTACACCTTCGGTTCTATCACACAGACAACGACAACTGGTAAGAAGCCTTCGAGAGTGGCTCTGTCCTGGTGCTAGCTCGATCGTAATTTCGGTCTCTTTCTCTGACGACAGGTGTTGACACCTAATTTTGGCAAATCTAGAGAAATAAAAAATAAAATCACATCAGAACAAATAAAATGAAAAAATGGAAAAAAAAAACAGGGGAAAATCGATTTGATTGATTATGCATGGAAGTTCGAAATTCTGAAGAATATTAAGATTTTGATAAATGCAGAAGCTATTTAAAAATCAGGTGAATAAATGGCAAGAATTTTTACAAAATGGAAGAAATCGGAGCAAAATCGAGCTGATTGCGAAATCATGCTCCAATTTGCAGCATTGATTTAATGCAACAGAAGATGGAAACTCAAAAGTTGCTATAAAAAACGGCTGTCCTGGAAATCACTATAAAAAGGGCCACAATTTCGTGACAAAAGGAGAGCGAATTCGAAAAAATTCAGAGAAGAAATCGAGAGAAAATTTTCTTTCTTTCGTTGAGCCCATTTTCCTTTGGTTTCTCTTTAGGTTTAAAAGTCAGAACAAAAGAGAGAAAGTTGAAAAAAGGGGCGGAGAGAAGATGTGAGGAAAGGGAGAGTACAGTGAGAGAGACGTGTGAATAAACAAAAGAGAGAGAGAGAGAAAAAAAAAAAAAGGAAAAAGCAGCACACAATTCATCTTCCTCGCGTGGGCATCTTCGCCCCTCCTTGCCGACCACCGTCCGCGAGCTCCTACGCCAGCCGCGTCGCCGGCGCTCGCAACCGAACCTCCGCCGCGCCTCTACCTCTACCTCTCATCCTCTCGCTGGTTGCCGTTGCTCTAGCACCACCCAACGCCAACAGCCGCACCAGCAACGCGCCGCAGACACCGCACCAGCAACGCCGCGGACTTGTTTCCACCTACGACCCACTAGCGTCAACGCCGTAGCTGCCCACCGTTCTTGGCCACCACCGCTCCATCTTCGCGCGCCCGACGACTGCAGCAAGCCACCAGTGTCACTGCGCCGCCTCCGCCTGCCTACTCGCGCCCGAAGTCAGTAGTTCGCCACTGCACCGGAGCCTCTCCCTCAGCCGAAGCTGCTTCCGCACCTCTGCGCAACCAGCAGCCCAGATCACGTCCGATCTCCGCCACGCCGTGCCACCGTCCCTGCTCCGGCTGACGCCGCGCCGGACGTCACACCTCCGCCGGTCCCCTCGCCGGAGTTCCGACGCTGGCCTCTGTTCGTCCAACGCCCACCAACGCTGCTGCAAGTCCCTTCCTTTAGGTAGTTTTTTTTTTTTTTTTAATGTTATTTTTTCTATTTTATTTGATAGCATTTTTAAGTTTAGTTATTTAAATTGTAATATTGGATATTAATATTCATAAAATCTTGTAGGCATTAACCTCGGGGTTTTGCCCAAAATTAATGTAATTACTAATTTGATCTTAAAGATGTCGGATCATTTTTTAATTATATTAATTTTTGGGCTTTTTAATAGTATTTTAATTGTTAAATCATTATAATTATTAATTTGATCCATAAGACTTCGGATCATATTTTTAATTATTTTGAACTCTTTGTCGTGATGTTTAGGGTTAGAGTAATTGTTAATTTGACCTGTGAGACAACATGTTATTTTTTTGATTATTTTAATCCTTTATTTGTTGAATATCTTGATTGTTTAGATCTAATGTTTATTTGATAATTACTTGCCTTGGAAAAACCCCAAAAAAATCAGAAAAAAAAAATCAAAATCAAAAACTTGCATCAAAGCATGTCGGTTTAGTAAATTAGACATGTAGGTTTATTAAATTAGAATTTTCTAGGATTGCATTTTTAGATAATTTTCTGAAATAGGTTAGGGTTGGACCTAAATAATTTTTTTTTATAAATAGTGTCTTAGATAATGTTTGCACATTTTAATAATCTCATTTTTCTAAAAAAAAAAAGTTTTCTAAGATAGGATAGGGTTTAAGTCCAATTAATTCCTAAAATAAATTAGAAAACTATTCATTTTTTAGATAGTTTAATTAGGGTTTTTATTAATTCCGAATTTAAAAAAAATACAAAAAATATTAGGTGCATGTTAATTAGTTTGCATAATAGGTTCATTTAATTAGAATTTGTTTATTAGTAAAACTAGGTCATGTAGTTAAAATGCATGTTTTATAAAAAATTCTAATTTCAAGAAAACCCAAAAAAATTGCTTGCTTTGTGTGCTTATTTCTTTTGATGCAATTTATTTTATTTATTGAATGTTTAATAATGGTTGAGCATCTATGTGATCACCTTTTGTGATGATAGTAATTTATGTTAAAATAAATCGTAGTTGCTTGCAAAAATATTTTTTGAAAATAAAAAGAAATGGTACCGAAAGGGCATTAGAGAGGTCTAGTGTAACCAAGTCCCCGTACCCTTAGTCTCTAGTTCGTAAAAGTAAAATAATTCTCCAATTATTTTACTTAGGTGTCTAATCGACCTACCGTAAACTGATTAGTGGCGACTCCTAGTTAATAATCTTTTGCATGTTAAATATTTGAACCTTAAGTCGCGAATTGGTGTGGGCTTGGGAGAGCCCGAGCTAAGTTTAAAAACTTAGTAGTCCATTAGCCTAAACTTAGGTGGTGCACTCGAAATTTAAGTCACGACAGCTTGGCGACTCCATTGGAGATTTATGTTAAAACACTTAGTGGACTGAGGCCAATTTTTCTTTTTCTTTTAAAAAATATTTTTGTCTGGCAACGAGGACACCAAGTACGTCCCTAACATTTCTAAGGCGTTAAATGTTCTTGTAGATGGGAGGTATAATAGGAGTAGTCTTTGCTAATCCTTGTCTTGCAGGAATGTGTGGGGATGAATAATTTATTTTTCCCTGATTTAAAAGTGTTGTTTGCATTTAAATTATTGTGCATGTTTTATTGCTTTTAGCACTACACTATTGCACACACAACCTGTGATCGAACCTGGGTTAAGATAGGATTTCTAGGATGGTGTTGAGAAGGATACTTCCTCCAAAGCAAGACTACTATGTAGAGGTTGACATTCTCTTTCCCGAAATTTCTTTCATGGTGTCGAATGTGTTTGTCCATATCCGTGAGACTGCGTGATTATTGGGCATTCCATTCGACTGAGCCGGGGTTAGGAGGACCTGATACGTTAATGCAAGAATGCAACGGTCAGATCATCCTCTTAGCTCCATTTTGTTAAGCCATCTAGATAGAAATCGAGCGTCACATTTCATGCGTGTGTCTATGTGATTGTCATCTATTTCTGGTGAAAGTAAGTTGTCTAAATTCTTACTTCGCAATTTACTTACTTTTTTGCAATTTTGTCGGTCCATGACAATAGGTTTCGTCGTCAGTCTTGTTTTATATGCGATGGGGAAAACCGACGCACAATTCATTTCCACTCCCAAAAAAGAGCTCAAAATGTGGTTTGACTAGTTATATCAAGATGGCCAGAGGTATGTGAAAACCAGGATCACCCGACTTCTCCCATTGTTAGAGATGAACATGCACTCTGGTGTTATACAGGCGCTCCCTCACTTCTGGTGTCCACAAACTTCCACATTCATATTTGGTGAGTACGAGCTAACTCCAACACTAGAGGAATATAGTGTTGCCATTGGAATGCCCCAAGAAAATGAACTTGTTAGACCGCATATTGGTATAGATTCTATTTCTGAATTATCACAGTTTTTAGAAATCGAGGCCGAAATGGTAAGAAAAGTTGTCAAAGCCAATTGTTTTGCATGCCCATTTTCATTTTTGGAAGAATGTTTTGCAAACCGATCAATGATTTCAAAAGCTAGGATTTTCATGTTAGCATTTTTTGGGTTAATCGTTTTTCCTTATCGAAAAAATGCCATTAATCCTTCAATTTCATGGGTGGTTAATCGTGTTTGCAACGGGTTAAATTATGTCAATATGGTTTTAGCTTAAGCATTTTTGTCATTAAACTGTTTCAAACAAAATGAAGAAAAAACCATGCGTGCCCTCCTTGAACTTTTACAAATATGGTTTTTCTCACACATAAAAGGTTTTGGGCACCTTATGAAACAATTTAAGATTAATGACTTAAGGCACCCCATACAAAAATTTGTAGTCTTGGAACGTTTTTCCCCAAATAAACAATACGCCTGTTGGATTAATTTTTTGAAAAATCATAATCCTAAGGCATTCTTATGTCATACTAAATGGTTACATGTTGAGGAGGCTCGTTTCACTCACAAGTATGATGAGTCAATCCCGTTGCTGGGCCTTTCTGGTGCTACTTCCTATTACCCATATAGGGTGGCCCGTAAATACAGAGCTCTTCAAGAAGTTCCTCCGCCCCTCAAGACGGAATTGTTCCAAATTCGTTTTGTTCATACGGAATATGATTACTTCAACGAGTTCCAGATGATCATTGCTGCATGGAATGAATGCCATCTAGAGAAGATTTTGGTGCCCAAGAGATTGAAAGGCGAGGAGGAGATCCACCATGCGTCGGCATTCTAAATCCAACAACATCGGAATCCTGCTACCTTACGTCCAGTGGTCCCTGATATGACTGAGAAGCCTACTCAGCGAGCACAAATTGAGCATCTTAAGCGGAAAGTGGAAATGATTGAAGCTGAAAATAAGAAGTTTCGCAAGGCATTGGGATCCCGAAAGCATATAAAATGAGATGTTTTGAATTTTGATTCTTAGTTCAATGTTTAGAGACTTTGATTTCAATTTTCAATTCAATGTTTTCAATTTTTAGTTCAATGTTTAGGGACTTGGATTTCAATTCTTAGTTCATTGTTAGGAAGTTTGGTTCAATGTTTCAAGTGAATTTCGAATAAAATCAAATGATTAGACTATTGTCATGGGCCATTTTCCTATCTTGTCATTGGTTCTTACATTACCTCTTTTCCCTTTAGGTGACAACGGATCCGCCACGCTCGCCTATTGTTACACGATCAAGGGCTAAAATGCCCAACTGAAACGAGATGCACGATCGTATGTCCACCATGGAAGATCAACTCCAACAGCTAGCTGCCTCTATGCAGCTTATAACAACGCAACTTCAATCCCTCAGTGTAAATCCAAATCCTACACCCGCTCTCCCCGAGATAGTAGCCTCGAAGCAAACAAATAGGGCCCAAATGAGTGATGACGAAATGCCCGAGCTAGAAGATGACATGGTCCTTGTTGGAAAGGCCAAACCTAGCAGTGTTCCTAAGATAGAGCAGGATGAGCGCTTTGCGAAACTGGAAGAGAGAGTGAAACAACTACAGGAGTCACAAAGCTCACTTCCATTCGACCTCTCGGTTTATGAGAAGGTCAAGATGCCAAGCAAGTTCAAGATGCTAGAGTTCGAGAAGTACGGTGGTACTTCTTGCCCAAAATCTCATTTGCAGATGTACCACGTACGCATGGCCCAACATGTAAAAAAAATGAGCCCCTCATGATCCATTCATTTCATGCGAGTTTGACCGGGCCCGCGCTGAACTGGTAAGTAATGAAGAATGTGAACCTTCTCGACACTTGGAACGAAGTGGCTGACGCGTTCCTCAAACAGTATAAGTTTAACATGAACATCGCACCTTCCGAGAAGACCTTGAGCGGATGGAAAAGAAGAGGAGCGAGTCATTTAAAGAATACGCTATGAGGTGGAGAAATCTGGCAGCTTAAATCACTCCTGAGCCTACTAACAAGGAGTTGATGAAATTGTTTGTCAAAACTCTCCTGTCTGAGTTTCGTAACCGAATGTCCAGCACATACGTCAAAAAATTCAATCAGCTTATTCCTGTGGGAGAACAAATCGAGATGGGGATGAGGGAATGATGGTTTACTGAGCCATCAAGTAAAAGATTCTCTCCCAAGAAGGAGAAAGAAGCGGCCGTGGATGTGAATGTGGCTTATAGCCAAGAAAGTACCAATCGTGCCTCGGCTATCCAGATGAATCCACGGCAACAACAAATTGCTAGCCATCAATCATTTGCCTAAGCGAATAATAGAAGGCAGTTCTCTCCTCTCCCTGAGTCTCCATCCCAAGTGTTGGCAATCCACCGAAAGAAAGGCTTGCTCACTAGTGAACCAAAGCGCCCTAAGCGCGAAAGCATTCGGGGTTACGACTCGACCAAGAAGTGTGACTACCATAGCGGTGAATTGGGGCACTCAATTGATGAATGCTTCACCCTCAAACACCGGATCCAAAACCTCTTGGACACGAAGGCCTTTTCGTTTCAAACTGCTCGACCGAACGTCCAGAAAAATCTGTTACCGGAGCATGAGGGTACGGTGAATGCTATCCTGGAACCTGAAGTCGGTCGGGCCAAGAACTAAAAGGTGCACGTGGCAGACGCCTACAATGGACTAGTGAGAGCTGGATATTATCCAGATCATGAGAATATTCCCCTATCATTGATGAGGGAAAGAGTTGCCAAAATGGTGGATGACGGCATCATTGTTTATGCTGACCATAACTGCATAGTTTCCACTATTTCTCACATCATTATCGATTGGGAGGAGGAGCAAGCCGCGCTCGATGCTGATAAGGAAGAAGTTGATCCTTCGCTCGTGGACATGCCCTTATTAGAAGATGCATCTGACGAGGAGATAGTGATAGAGATGTCTCAACCGTATGAGTATGTCAACAATAAGGCAGTGCCCTAGTCATATGACCTAGATGTTGATCTCATTACAAGGTCTGGTCGAACTTATGCTCAAGCAGTGCTCAACCTGTAAAGCTTGTCACTGATGAAGAGGCTAAGGAATTTCTGGCTATGATTAAAGCAAGTGAGTATAACGTGGTCGACCAATTGCAAAAGATGCCCACCCAGATTTTATTACTCGAACTCTTGTTGACATCTCCCGTGCATCAAAAGTCGCTGATGAAGGTGCTGAGTGAAATTCATTTACCAGAGATGGTCGAGGCAGACAAGCTGGAGGAATTTGTAGGATCGGTCCTTCTCAAAGACATGATCGCTTTTTTTGATGAGGAATTCCCTCTTGAAGGTAGATGGCATAACAAAGCACTCTACGGATCTGTTAAACACAAGACTTCCCATGCGTCTCGAGTGCTTATTGATAATAGGTCCACTCTAAACATTTGTCCGCTGGCCACCCTCCATTGCCTCAAGATAGACCCATCCAAGATACATACCGCAAAGACGTGGGTGCGAGCTTTTGATGGGACAAAAAATGAGGTGATCGGGAAATCCATCTTGATGTGCAAATAGGTCCGGTCGTCTTCAACGTTCCCTTCCAAGTGCTTTGGACATCCCTACCGCATTTAATTTCTTGTTAAGTCGTCCCCTGGATACATACTTGCTGGAGCGGTGCCTTCAAGTCTACATCAAGTTGTGAAGTTTGTGATCAAAAGAAAGCTGGTCACTGTGTATGGCGAAGAAGACCATTGGATTTATCAGGAGACGGCTATTCCATATGTAGAGCCAGACCTTGAGTTCGAGTCAAGTTACCACTCATTTGAGTTGGTGTCCACCATACATGCTTCTCGAGGTTCATCGTCGCCCACTCATGAAGTTTCAGATGCTGCCCTCATGGTGAGAAAAGTGATGGTTGGGAACAGTTTTGTTCCTGGCAATGGTCTTGGAAGAAATGGTTAGGGCATTGAAACCCCATTGAAGCCCCTCAGAGGTCTTGTTTTGTTTGATTAGGGTATCATGGAAGAGGTGGAGAAAATTCTAGAGGACGAAAATAGGAAAGGCAGAACCCGTCACCTTACCAAAGGCGAGGGAGGCAAAACTCACTACCCCCAAACATTCGCGAGACATTCATTGATCCTCCCATAATGATGCAGGATGAAGCGGAAGTGATAGACACTCTGGGGCAGCCTAGTGGCAAGTTCGATTACCTGGTGAAGTATTTAGCTCCTCCCAGCTTTTATATTGATCCATGCGACATAGTCCCATACGGATGGGGTGGTATAGATCACCCAACACCCCCGAAGATAGAGAACCCTGATGATGTACTGGAAAGAGCTACAAGTCTGTTCGACGACCTCATCATAGGAGCCATTGATGAAGGATCCCTAGAAGAGATGGGCCTTGGCTCACAAGAGTAACTCTTTTATTGCTTTTGCACATTCCTCTGCCTGGAAATTTTTATTATTTTCTAAGAGATGTTTTCAGTTTCTTTTTTAGTGATTGAGTGTTGCATTTTTCCATTCAATAAATATAATTGATTGATGAATTTCAATAAAATTACAAGTTTTATTTTGAGGGCATGATGAGGTAAACCAAACCAGCCCGGTGATGATATCCAGCCGATAAAAGAAAAGAAAAATCCAAGGAAAACTCTGAGGCCTAGGCTTCATCATGCTTCCTCGTGTCAAAATGTTTCAAAAAAAAATCTTTTTGTCAAAGAATTTAAAAAAAAAAACAAAACAAAAACAAAAACAAGAAGATGTAGTTTACTCTGTTTGTCTTTCTGATTTATCTACTTCATGTTTTAGGAACAGTCGTACGGCATACAAAGGTGTGGAAATGGTCCAATCCAATGCAACAAATGCCGATATTGATGATCCTGAGGGCTCGATCAAAGATTCCATTGAAGTGCAATGAAGTTGGGAACAACATGAAAAAGCCAAGGCTCTCACATCCGAGCAGACCGTCACTATTAATTTAAGTGACACCGAAGAAGCTAAAAATGTGAAAATTGGGGCGAATCTCCCCAAAGACGAGGCTGAGTGCCTAATTCAGTTACTGAAGAAATATCAAGACATCTTTGCATGGACCTACGCGACATGCCCGGGTTAGACCCGTCAATCGTGGAGCACTTTGTTTGCCTACTAAACGGACGTGCCACCTAAGAAGCGAGAGGCTACGGAGAACTAAGCCCGAGCTCTTGAAAAAGATAGAGGAAGAGGTGATGAAGCTTTTGAAGATGGGATTCATTGAAGTCTCACAATGCCCCGAATGGGTGGCTAATATCGTGCCGGTGATGAAGAAGGACGGTCAAGTTCGAGTTTGTGTTGACTATCGGGATCTGAACAAGGCTAGCCCGAAGGATGATTCCTCGTTACCACACATAGATGTCCTTGTGGATAATACCGCTGGTTTTGAACTATTCTCATTTATGGATGGTTTTTCCGGGTACAATCAGATAAGGATGAAGGAGAAAGACAATGAGAAGATTGCATTTATCACCCCGTGGGGAACCTTTCATTATAAGGTCATGCCCTTCGGACTCAAGAATGCAGAGGCAACCTACTAGTGAGCCATGGTTGCATTATTTCATGACATGATGCACTAGGAGATTGAGGTCTATGTTGATGATATAATTGCAAAGACCCGACCGGGAAGAAGCCACGTCAAAACCTTGAAGAGGTTGTTCGATCAACTCCGTAAGTTCAAGCTTCGTCTAAATCCCGCTAAATGTGTGTTAAGCGCAATATCTGGTAAATTACTCGGATTTATTGTGAGCGGTAAAGGGATTGAGATCGACCCATCCAAGGCTAAGGCCATATATGAGTTGCAAACTCCGTCAACGGTGAAAGAAGTCCGGAGTCTTTTGGGGAGACTGACTTACATAGCTCGATTCATTTCCCAACTCTCTAAAACGCCAAGCCATTCTTCAAGCTCCTAAAGAAGAATGCACGAGTCAATCGGGATGATGAGTGTCGAGAAGCGTTCGACAAGCTAAAGCAAGGTCGCCGGGAAGATTCACAATGATGATAACCAGCAAGGAATAGGATGGGGCGACAAACAGCAACGCTATGGACTATGAACATCCCAAGGGGATCTTTGGATATTTTATGCTCGATTACTTTGGAAATTGAAGAAGTGGTTGTCCCAGAGGTCTCCTGAGATTTTCAATGCATTCTAACTAAAATGAATACATATTTACTGACTTTGCGCGACCGTGTGTTGGATTCTCCATTAGTTTGATTAGCCAAACTTTCTCCTTCAAAGACATACTTTCATATATTGTTGCACCGTCTCTATTGGACAAACTCAAGAATAATGTCTTAGCGTACTCTCTTGATATAATTCGAGCACAATCTAACGGTTAACAAATGCGTACTAAGTAAAATGTGCGTTGGAATTTTTCTGAGGGTCGAGAGAGAGAGAGTTCCTACGTGTATGATTTTTCTGTGTTCTCTTATATTCTTTTTTATTTTCTATTGTGTATTGCTAATGTGACATCCAGATTTTCGGGTCCTGATTTCGATTAGATAAATTGGGCATTTCATCGACGCCACTACAGTGTTTTTCTCTGAGTTGGCCACTCACGAGATAACTAGACTAGCTGGGTAGGCTATTAAGGACTTTAAGGCAAATAGACTTGAGAATTCGACCAGGAATCGACTTCTCGACCGTGCTCATCTTTAGAGATCATTGCGGCACAGTATAAAATCGATTTGAAATCAGAGATAGGCTGGTTCGATTAAGATGAATGACCGATCGTGAGTGACTCCACTAAATTGGAAAATTCTCATCAACCGCCACTAATTTGATTTTACTATCATTTTGGTACCCTGTGTCCGTATTTGAATCCTCTAGATTTTCACGACAACCGAGAATTGCCAATGGGTTGAGTGGGTTCATCGTGGCTCAAAGAAAATCGACCACGCGTCAGTTGTCCTAAAATGTTATGAAAACTACCTAGTAGCCTAGGTCACGCTCAAAATGCGTCCGAATGAAATTAATCGACAATCTAAGTTCGATTTCAGAAATTGGAAGTTCTGTCATGTCACAGGTCATTTTAGGAACGTCGACCCAGTCTCAGAAGATTTTTCTAACAACCGAGACTTTTTGGGAAAAAGTTGAGTTAGGGTCGTTTTTTATCGGAATTTGCAGAGGACCGTTTTTATTGTGAAATTGAGATGCACGATGGTTTATTGGATGAGGAAAAATAGTAATTGAGACATTGAGGCGTCGATTGATTTTTATGAGAGCCGATTGAGGATGAATTGAGGAAGGATTGTGCCAAAATTCGTGACTCCCCCTCCTACTAGCTATTTTGGACCAATTGGGAGGTCATGGAGAGTGTCTGGGTGGATCATTGGAGGCCATGGGTTTATACTTGGCCTAAGATGAACCTTGGGGATCAAGTTTGGAAAATATCAAGCAAGAGGGGCCCTCCATCCCTCCTCATCTTTATCATCTCTTCTTCTTTTACCACCGGTGAAATCTTCCTCTCCTCTCTCCATTTAGGGCGACCGTCAACAATCGGAAGAAAACCCACCGAAGCTGTTTCCTTCTTGCCATTTTGTTAACTGAAGATTTTCAATTTGAGGAAGGCTTCACGTGGGACGTCTCCTCCCATTGCCTCGTCCAACACCGAAGGAAGCCTCCTGCCGAGTCTTCATTTTTCATTTGGCTGGCCACGACTTGTTTGTTTCAGCGAAGCCACCGAAGCAGCTTGCTTCTCCACGCGTCCAAGACCACCGAGTGAAACCAGCCCTCCACCCGAAGATCTCACTCTTTCGTCCTCAGCTTCTCCGCCTTCTTTACCGAACTGCCAGTTGCCAGCGAAGCTTCACGCTTTTCCCCCACCGAAACTGCTCGTTTTCTTCAGCTACACGTGGAGTGGTTTTGCTCGGTCAATCACTCACCAAAGAAGTCCCTTTTGTTGACTCCTCGCATCTGCCATCTCACCGAATTGAAGCCCACCGAGCAGCCACTTGAAGCCCACTTGAAGATCGGCCCAAGTCCAGCTCAATCCACGCATCTTCATTTCCAAGCCCACAAATTTAAGTGCAGCAGCCCATCAATTGAGATTTTGAGGCCCAAGCTCGTGAAGTCAAGCCCAGTTCAGCAGGCCCAAGCCCAAGATCAAGCCCAGCACTGCTGTGGGTTTGCAAGACTTTTGAGCCCGGCCCGAGTGTCTATCGTCGCCGCCGAAATTTTGGGATTCGGCCTCCGTCGCGGTGTTCCGGTCTTCGCTTTGTCAAGTGAGTTTTACTCACTAATGCTTTCTTAGTTTGTTAATTATTCCTAAGGGTTGATTAGATTTAATTAAGTGCAATTAGGCGGTTAGATTAGAGTAGATTAGTGATTATTAGATAATTGTGATGCATGTTAGGCAATTGAATTGTGCAATTAGCAAGTATAGACATACTATTATTTATTGAATGCTTCTCGGGATTTTTCCCGACCCTTATCGGGTTTTAATTAGGCAATTCGGGCCTAAATGGAATTTTTAGGAATTAAATATTAATTTTCGAAACTAAATATTTAATTATTTATTTTTCGGAAATTCAACTGGGATGGCCAGTGACCGGGATTTTATGCTGATGATTGTAGTGCAGTCCGTTTATTTAATTGAGCTTTATATTGTGCTAAATTGGAATTATTGTGTTTATTTATTTAATTTTTGAAATTAATTATTTAATTATTTATTTTCCGGAAATTCAACCGGGATGGCCGGTGACCGGAGTTTCGTGCTGATTGTCGTGGTGCAGTCCGCTTATTTATTCGAGCCTTAATTTGTGAGAAATTGATTTATTGGTGATTTTAGGATTTATTCCTAGATTGAATAATCTGTGGTTATTAATTGAAAAATAACCGGGCATCGGTTGATAGTTGCAAAAATATTTTGGTGAACTACAGAAAATGGTGGGATTTGTGGAAAGGAAATTATAATATTTTGGCTAAGGCCGACCGTGTCCCCACACACGGCTATTTTATTGAGAATGATAAAAGATGGAATGCATTGAATGGTCGGATAGTATACTATATCATCCTACGGGCTCTGATATGTCAGCTTAGCGAGAGCAGTATACTAGTGTACTATATCAGCCTACGGGCGATATGTCACCAAGCGAAAGCAAAGACACTTTATCAGTTTAGAGTGAGTATCGGGGGTATACTATATCAGCCTGCGGGCGATATGTCAGCTTAGCGAGAGCAGTATACCGATATACTATATTAGCCTACGGGCGATATGTCAGCTTAGCGAGAGCAGTATACCTTAAGCCTATCAGCTTAGTGCGAGCTATACTATCTATATATCATCTTAGAGTGAGCAGTCCTGGACTATGGTTGGACTTATAGATAGTATTGAATGTGCCGACCAAGCATGGGTTGTGATGACATGTAATCAACTAGGTCGATTGATCAATGATTTGATCTGGCGTGATGAATTGATTGATTGAATGGAAATGACCGGTGAGTGGTCTTGTTTACTTGTAATCGACTAGGTCGATTGATCGAGATATCGATTTGTGATGTGATTACTTGGGTGCCTATTTGATCTGTGCTAATATGCAAGTGGAATCTGAGGCCAAGGTAAGTCCTTTGACTCATATTATGCATAGGCAACCCTAAGGTGTATTAGTTTACTAATCGGGTTTTAGGGGGTAGAACTTGCTGAGACGTAGTCTCATCCTGGTTGTGGGACAACATTTCAGGACCCTGATGAAGAACCCGAGGAGAAAGAACTCGAAGAGGAGTATCTGGAGAAGAACCCCGAGGATGATCCAGAGTAGGACCCTAATGAGGATTGAGATCCTATCTTCTTTTGTGAACCCTGTACATGTGTGGTTGTGAATTTCAATATGAAAAATATGACATGTTTTTCTATCCCATTGTTTTATTGTCTGGGGATTTATAACTGCTTCCACATGTGCATATATAAATGAAAGGGTCGGCGATACATAGTCCAGGGATATCACATTTTAAAATCAACCAAAGGTAAGGGATGTGCGCATGCCTGAGGATCGGGGGCGTGATAGCTAACCCCTTTTGAACAACTTTAACTTCCTAGAGAACAATGTGTCTATATAGCCAAAAGTTAGAGCTTTTCTTGAGATATCCCTTAAATTGAAACAAAGAAGTTGTGTAATATATTCGAGATAGGAAAATATAATATCTGTTTCATTCTGATCCAATAATCAAAATTTTGAGCTAAATATGATTTTTATGGGCTTGGCCGATTTTGTGTTCTCTTGGCCTTAGTCCATCTAATCCGCTTATGCTCAGAGCATTCTTACTTAGATAAATTATAATGTAGTTAATGTGGACTCATTATTACTAAATGACAATGTTCCTAATATGCAGATGAAATATAAAGATATTAACAATAATTTTTTTGGCATGTAAATACTTATATGTTAACTCTCTCTCTCTCTCTCTCTCTCTCTCTCTCTCTCTCTCTCTCGTCTTCCTCAACCTTCGGTCATGATGAAAGGATTTGAGGGCCCGTTTGGTTCAGCTTTTGGGGAATGCATTTGCGAAATGCAAATACCTTTGGGTGAATGGGGTTTTCCGAAATGCAAATGTTGTTTGGTAAAATTTGCATTGAGAAACAATTTTGGCCAAAATACCGTTTGGTAAAATTTGCATTTGTAATTAACTTTTATTAAATTAAAAAAAGCAAAAATATGTTTATATTTTGTTTTGAAGTTAGGCCACCGGACCGCCGAATCCGGCGGTCGAACCGCCTAAATAAAAAATATGTTTATATTTTTTATATAAACATATTTTTATATAAAAAATAGATATGTTTATATTTTTTATATAAACATATTTTTATATAAAAATAGATATGTTTATATAAATATATATTTATATAAAAACAATCGGAGAAAAAAAAATAGATATGTTTATATAAATATATATTTATATAAAAACAATAGGAGAAAAAAATAGATATGTTTATAAAAAAATAGATATGTTTATATCTATATAAAATATATATAAAAATATATAAAAATATATTATATATTTTTATAAATATATATTTATTAAACATAAAATATAAAAAAATAGATATGTTTATATATTTTTATTTTTATAAATAAATTTATTAAACATAAAATATAAAAAAAATATATGTTTATATTTTTATATAAAAAATATAAAATATATATTTATATATAAAAATATAAACATATTTATTTTTATATAAACATTTTTATTTTTATTTTTATTTTTATTCAGGCGGCCGATCGGCTTCTCCACCGGAGAGATGAACAATACCAAAAGTTGCATTCTCGAAGATGCAACTTTCCAAAGACCTCAAGAAGCTGCGTTGACGTTTAAAGCGCCCTAGAGCCCACTGGAGATGCGTGCGCATCTCGCCAAAGTCGCACATAAAAACGAACCAAACACCTTTGCATTTGGCCAAGGGACTTTAGAGCCCAAATGAACATTCCAAATGCTGAACCAAACAGGGCCTGAGTTAGTCTCAACCTCTCCTCCCTCTTTTGTTGATTTTTTTTTTTTTTTTGGTGTTTTATTGTTCTTATCTTGTCTTTTCTTTTCTCCTATTGAGATCTAAGAGCTCTTTTATCCTGGTCTAATTCTAAATTTGAGAGTTTGAACTCTTTCAATTTAGTCCTAGACTTGGGAACTACCTTCCAATCTAGATCTCAGAATTTAAATTTAATAAATATGCTTTTGTGGATTCGATACCCTCTATTTTGTGCCTGTACAAGTTCTCTACCTTTAGTTTCAATGGTAATCATATGAATTTTGATGTCTCGCTGAACAATAGAGACTTGCTTATTCACATGTTAGATCTATGTTTATTTAATTTATTTTGGTTGTTTTTATACGACAAGGGAATAGAGGATGTTGAATTTAGACGCACACTGCCAACTGACAATATTGTAGGTATTGGGAAATGAATTTCTAGTGTATGCTCATCACTGATAAAAATACAAAATTTAGAGATCGGCCGTCAATTAATTTGCTTGACAAATTCATTACTTTGTTTTTATTTGCTTTGTCATGAAGTGTATATAGTTCGCATGTATCATTCGAAGCAATAAATACAATGTTCTTTCAACAAAAAAAAGTTAACAATATTTTTATTTACTAGTCATGGTTGATTCCTAATTTTTAGGCAATGAACAGAGTCATCAAATTTTAGGTATTAATACAACCGAAATGTTAACGGTTTGATCTTTGAACTCTTTCTTGGCCTTCTCTTGGATATCGAGTTTACGTCGCAGGTCTCCTACCATAACATGGGTCATTTCTCTCGGTCAACGTCCTGTAGTAGGTCAATAATGCGTGGCGTAGTAGGCCAAGAGAGCTTCCAACCAAGCGACGTTCACCATATAAGGAGAGGGAGACAGACATTTTGTCGGTGAAGTCGAGAGAGAGAGCGAGAGAGAGAGAGAGTACAATAATTCATTCGACAAGATCTTGTCCAATCGAAGACGTGACGTGCATTCAACGAATCTTATTGTTTGATTGGCCGAGGTTTCTTAAAGAAATGCGTGGCCGAGGTTTCTTAAAAAAAATTCGTGGCCATAACCCCCACAATCCCCTATAATTCAGTTTCGTGCCTCACGTTGTGGTCGGAAAGTATCTGACGATGTTGGTCTTTTGCTTCAGAGAGAAGTTCGATTTCGACTTCGACTTTAGATGATCCAGGGCACATTGATCCTTCCTGTAACAGTGTGCATCGTGGAACTCACTTCCCTCTGTCTTTTATTGCCGGAAAACCTCATTCGAATCGATAAAATCTCGAACTTATAGACAACCTCACAAATTGATTTTCATGCATTGTCTCGTCTCTTACTTTTTAAGTTTACTTAATTTTAATTATAATTAACTTAATTAATAATTTAAGTTTACTTAATTAACTTAATTATATAACTTTTCATTGTGATCGACAGCTAAAATAAAAGAAAATTTTCTTTTCATTAAATAGTGCCCTTTGTAAGTTATGAAGTACCGTTAGCTCATTATTTCTTGTTCAATGAACAGACATAGTAAATCAATCAACTGACACAAAAAGCGTAGAATTATGTCCATCTAACAAGCTCATCCAGTTCAATCATTATAATTTTCCTGAGCATAAAAACGAAAACCAAGTAGTTATTAGCTAGTTTGAACAAACAAAAGTACAATAGAGAGAGAAGAAAGCGTGAACCACTCCCTATTTCGTAGCTTTCTTATTGTCTTCGTATTGGATGAAGTGTTGGCATATGACGAAATCTTGGTTCGAATAATGTGGATATATAAAGAATTGTCCTTAAAAATCGATGCATTATTAGTACATCATACTTGGAGTAGATCAGCATAGCAGTAAAGCTTTGAGTTTGGACGCGGCCAATCTCATATTCAAATTATAGCGTTGCCACTCAAAGTAGCTTTGGTGGCAAGGTCCAACACCCTATGTATAAATATAACCACTTATTTAAATGCTGACTTTAATTCATTTTATAATTGTAATCTATTCAATATATTGAGCCTTGGTCGTGACTCTTGTTATGTATGATAAAAATTATATTTAGTATACCTCTTCTAAGACTTTCGGTCTGCTTCCAAGCGAAGAAGCCGATCGTTAGCTGACAAATTCTACGTTAAATCTTATAATGAAAGAAGATGGATTGATAGGCACCATCCTATTCTGTCCGTTCTGTTTTTTTTTTTTTTTTTTTTTTTTTTTGGTCGGAATCAAGAAGCTGGTTTTGTACTACTGGCTCTCTTTTTTCTTCTCTAATTTCTGTATTTTCTGCTAGCCGCTTGATAGCTGTTCTTAATTCTACGTCAGCCGTGCCAAAGTGATAGGCAACTTTTTCTTTCTTTGGCTGAAAAGTTATGGGCAACTTGACAGATGCATGACATGAGATCAGACGATAAGTACTAATTTGACATTTAACTCCGCGACTCTTTTCTTATCGACTAACAAATGTGAGCACCACCTGAATGATAAAAGCTGACGAAAGATTGCATGTAAGTCCTAGGTTTAGATTTTTTTTTTTTTTTTTTTTGGATCTGAATCCTAGGTTTAGATTGATAAGGCTTGCTTTCGTTTTATGAATAATAAAACATTTAACTTCTTTTTAGTATAAGTGAACGTTTCTTAAAATGTTTGGGCATGGCTAATTAATATAAACATAACTAAACAGTCTCCAGTCACTAGTATTAAAGAATTTGATGTGGTGGATTCCCTGTTCAATTCATAGAGTCTCCAACTTATTGCAACCCGGAGGCCACAGCTACCGTTCTATATATAAAGCCTTATCTAGTAGACGTGGAATGAATAATATGCTTGCATCCATAAAGACTAGACAATCAAAATACGTTCAGATCTCCTGTGTTATAGATATGATATGTCACAAGTATAATGGTAAACACCACCTCGCCGGGGGGGGGGGGGGAGTTTTCAAAGTAATTGCCATTAAATAAAAAAGGTTTATAATTTTTTTTAGTCTAGTCCTCTTTTATATCTATAAGTCACTGTGTGTACTATATCATATCATTTTTTATGGATATGATATAAGTCACTAGTATAATAGTGCACCCCACTAGAGAGAGAGAGGGATCAAAAGTTGGTTAGCATTGAAAAAGTGGAGTTGTACGAAAAGAAAAAAAGTGGTGAGATAAAAAAAATTATTTAAATATACAATTATGATTTTGATTTTCGAATTAAGTTGTATTGTCATGGCTTGAGCAGAATTTATTGATGCTTTAAGTTTTGTGTAAGTTAGAATTACGAGTTTTAACTTTGACAATTGTATTCATTTTGTTAAATGATGAATTTTCATTTTCATGGTTGCAACGTGAAAAATGTTTTAATTGTAGATGTAGTTAATAGAAATCCTACATTTGTTTGTATGGTAATTAAGATATTTACATTGTTCTTTTTACCATGAATGTAAAAGATATTTTATATTAACAATGTTTCTAGTAAGTATCCTTTCTATTTATTTATTTTTCATTTTATTTATTACTTTTTAATGTATAGGATCCCAACTGGCAGGTCACCAAGTGAAATTCCAGGAAACCTTTCCTTGGAAAAACCATTGGGGGTGGCAGCATAGAGAGTGAGGATGCTGCTAGGCTGACAGTCTTGAGAACAACGGTGAACTCCCAACCACATATTCCAAATTTAGAGAGAGGGGCAACCAAAAGGTAAAGTTTCGTCTTTATCTTATTTTAGCCTCTCTTTTTCTTAAAGTTTTAGTTTAGGTTACGTGCAAATAATTTTGCAATAGTCATAGAAATATTGCTTCTATAAAAGTACTGCCCCTCCCAAAAAATGAAATATTGATATTAGAATGATCAAGTAGAACATAGCACATCGATTATCTAGTAAATAATATGTCTCAATCCGAATGTCATATCTCATTAAATAATATAGGTCTGTCATTCATGATATGTTTAAAATAGTATTCTCTTTGAAAATGTTACTAAGGACGAAGTTCAAAGGATTAATAGGAATACTATGTAAAGTTTCATAAAATTGCGTCGATGGGTAAAAAACAGACATATTTGCATTAGAAGCATATTGAAGAATTTTTGTGTATTTTCATGTGTCATGAATCTTTAAAAGAAACTAGTTTTTGAAAATTTGTGATTTAATAAAGGAAAAATCATTGTATAACTTATTGACATATTCTTTGCATAACAAGTTTTGCAGACGTCAAGGGAAAAAAAACCAAAAAAAGAATTGTTTCTTAGTTTTGCATCACAACTCACAAGAACCAGACAAATAAGATAAGGTTCCAAGTGCAAATTTGTGGTAAGTAATGGTCCATCACTCTTTGCACGAGTCACGGACTGTTATTTAAGCATTATTGATAAACTATTTCGTTTCAAGCTAGGCCAAGAGAATGGTCAGATATGCATCCTATGATTTAGTTAATTTGTAAGTCTTACTTCGCATATGGCAAGGTGGAAATATTTGTTTCTCCAGTTGGTGTTAGATGTGTTCAATATATTTAACTTCATGAGTTGACATAATGCCAATTGTTGGATCTTGTTTATATATTTGAATGAGCATACATTTTCAATTCTTCGAAAAACTTGCAAAAAGAATCTCATATTTCGATCACTCACGAAGGTTTTTGCTCATGTCATTATTCGATCCATAAGATTTGTGTGGGTGTGGGATATCACTTGACTTCAGAGGCCCTAGGTAATGAATCTAAGACGAAATATTACGTCAACAAAGAAATTCAAACGCAAATTAATTTCCCTTCATTACTCTTATCCTAAAGTGATTATAAGAGAAGTGATTATGTGATAGTTTTTAATCTATCATTAGAATAATAGTTTATTTTATATCACGAAAAATCAAATAACAAATAATTATAAATTTTTACGGGGTAAGGGCCACACTTTCTCTATGGAATGTCCAATTTAAGTCATAACTACTTCATATTACTTATGATACGAAGATTCAAGATTGTTGAATCTGTCACGACAACCCTATCAAGACACTAGTTGTTTAGAAAGTCTCTCTACACAAATTATGCTAAAGTTAGATAATGCAACACGAGCCATTCAAAAGTTCACTCACGACATAAATCAAACTCATGATCTCCTTGAAGACAAGTGACCCCTTTACTACTAGACCAACCATCTTGGTGGTAACTTTGTTTCATTTTGTACAGCAACCAGAGGTATGGAATATCCTTCTCTTGCCCATTATAACACTCGTTAAGAGAGCATGCTATAATTTTCTCATAGAATGCACATTTTCAATGCATCAATAATTGTTTCTATTATTTGAATTTTTCAGCTAGTGTTCTAAATACACTCATTCATTGCACTCTTGAAGATAAATAACCTCCTTTTAAGTTCAACTACATACATGGCATTCAATG
The DNA here is from genome assembly GCA_017140595.1 of Eucalyptus curtisii. NCBI lineage: Eukaryota > Viridiplantae > Streptophyta > Magnoliopsida > Myrtales > Myrtaceae > Eucalyptus > Eucalyptus curtisii. The sequence continues at coordinate 39,591,056 of CM029501.1, read as the reverse complement.
CATGAGGACCCCTCCGTGCAAACTCAAGGCCACGCTTGAAAGATAAGTTACATTGTCCTCAAAGGCAAGGTAAAATATCGTCTTTTGCATTTAGAATTAAAAATCTTGGTAAACAAAAAGAACCCTAGTTTGATATTAAACAAGAAATCAAATTGTGGTACATAATCACAAAGGAGTGTGTAATCAATCTTTTGTGACCCCAATTCGTATACATACTATTAATCAACAAGATTTCTCTTAAGAAGAACGTATAATAAAGGATATAATAAAATATTAGATCTTGCACGATCATTGCAATCTCAAACAAACACAATCCTGTGATATTCTCATCGGATTAACATAGAAAATGTATAGAATTTGCATTACTCGCTCATTATATATGAACCACTCGCATAGTCAATCAAGAATACATCTTTGGATATATTCATCAATATAAGCAAAACATAACATGTATGATTTATTTCTCTGTATAGATATAACTGAAGACAGAAGCTTTTTTTCTTGATATTGAGTCAATGCTTTCTCCTTTTTTTTTTTTTTTTTTTTTTTTTGATAGAGGAAGGTGCTATTGATGACAAAGCCCATAATGGAGGCAGCCGTCACAGCTCTCTTCTCTACGGCCGCCACCACCTTCCCAGCGAGCCTCGCCATTGCAGACTTGGGCTGTTCCACTGGCCCCAACACTCTCTTTGCCGGGTCCGAGATCATCAACATCATGAGCAATCTCTGCAAGGCGACGAAGCCAGAGCTGTCGGAGATCCAAGTGTTCATGAACGATCTCCCGAGGAACGACTTCAACACCATATTCAGCAGCTTCTTGCCGAGATTCCAAGAGAAGTTGAGTGAGCAAATGAAGAGCAAGAACGGAGCGTGGGCAACATTGTCGTGCTTCTTCAATGGTGTTCCTGGTTCGTTCTATGGGAGACTGTTCCCCCGGGAGAGCCTACACTTGATTCATTCTTCATCCAGCCTCCATTGGCTGTCTCAGGTAATTATTTGATCTACAGTTATATTTGTTAACTTGATGAGAAGCAAACTCTCTCTCTTTCTCTCTCTCTCTCCCTCCCTCCGTCCGTCCCTCCCTGCCTCACCTACTCTGTTTTTTTTGTCAGGTCCCACGAGGCGTAGAGGGAAACAAAGGCAACATATATATGTCGAGTTTCTGGCTCTCGGGCCATAACTTGGTCATTTCCCTCCGTCAACGTCTTGTATAAAGTCTACAATGCGTGCCGTAGAGGACTAGCAGTAGGCGGACAGTGACCTCCTGTCAACGTCAATAGAGAGTATAATAATTCATAAATGTTGTCCAATCAACCAGGTTTAGCATGCCTTCTAGCAATCAAATCATGTGCATCGCTTTCTTAAAGAAATGTACGCCGGACATGACATTCAGACATCCCAAAATTTAATCTCGTGCCTCTCGTTGTGGTTTGGAGTGGCAGCGACATCCACGGCCACTCGCATCTGACTATGTTGACGGTTTTGCTTTAAGGAGAGGTTCGATTTTGACTTCGATTACAGAGGATCTGGACACATCGATCCTTCTGGTAAATGTTTGCATCGTGTATCTCGCCTCCCTCTATCGTTAATCTCTGAAAAACTCCATTCCGAATCGATAAAATCTCGAACTCATTGATGACATTACAAATTGATTTTCATGTATTGTCTGGCCAGATGCTCTTGTTGGCCACAGTGAGGGCTCACGAGCCCTTGTTGGCCAGAGGTGAGTGTTGCGGCCCCTTGCTAAGGTTAGTGGGGGCTTCGTGGCCCTCATCAGGGTAGGTGGAAGTTGGCTTGCCGGTCTTTTAAACCTAAAAAGAAAAGGAAAAAAAAAGGGAAATATTTAATTAAAAAAATCAAATTTTATTTACGTTAATATCGGTTATGTCACATGGGACAATCGGCGTAGATTGGATTGTTACGTCAGCGATTTCGGACATTGATCGGATGAATTTAAATGACAAATCTTAAAAAGATTTAAGACTTAATTGATAATATTTTCTTTGTATGTATTATATACAAAGGGGAACTCACAAATGTCAAAAGACAGATGTGGAAAATTGAACTCAATGCCTCAGAGTCTACTATCATCTTATAGTCGAGTACATTAATACCGAAAAGAATTAAGTACATAACAGTTTGGGTTTCCGTAGCTTAAACGTTCAAGATGACGCAAGTTACGCATTCCATATGTTAAACTATTAAGCACACGACGGACGGACGGTACCCTAAAGAAGGGACTAAACTATAAGCAAACTAGTATTCGAGTGAATCTCAAAGCAAAGCATAGCATAAGCAAATATAATTATTAAAAGAGGTTTGATTATTCATAATTGAATTGGACTTAATGTGATTAATATTGTAATGAAAACCTCGACCATACGTAGATACTCTCAAGTCTTTCAATATATGAAATTTCTTATCATATGAATGCAGGAAAATCATCCAAAAAGCTCTAAATTTATAACTTTTGACCGAAAATTGTTGATGTGGATAAAGACCGTCTTATGTGGCACAATCATCGCTGACATGGACTTTTTTAATAATATTTTAAATTCTTTTAATTTTTTTGCTTTTTTCTTTATTTTTTTTATTTGTCTCATGGATTGAGGTCGGTGAGGGCCGTGACATGCTCCCTTGGCCTATATTTGGCAAGACGTCGTGATTTCGCCAAATTTGGGTGAGGGCTTGCACGCTCTTGATTTGGCTAGCGAGGGTCGCCATGCCCTAAAGGCATCAAGCAAGGGTCGTGAAGCCCTTCCTGGCAATTGCGAGGGCTGTGATGCCCTCACCTAGTGCCGATGACCCTCGCCAATCCACAATCTAAAAAAAAAAAAAAAAAGAGGAAAAAAATTCAAAAATTCAAAAACTTATTAAAATAATATTTAAGAATGTCGACATCAGCATCAGTAGTGCCATGTAGGACAGTCTGCTTTCATCAATAGTGCCGCGTAGGACAGTCAGCTTCCACGTCAGCAATTTCCATCCAAAATTAGTTAGATGGATTTAATTGGCAAATTATCAAAATATTTATGACTTATCTAACAATATTCAAAAGTTTATAAATAAATTGAAAAAAAAACATAAAAAGTTTGGGATTTTTTGGACAATTTTCTCTGTGAATGCGAACCTTGACTGGATAGACATTGGCCTTTGCTAACAACTAGCTTCATTTCTTAGTGGCCTTTTTAGGAGTCCATAAACATCCTCTTTAGTGGTTACTAAAGGCATGCACGATAATCATTTTATATCTACTTAAGAATTATCTTTCTGTTCTAGACTTGTTTCTAAAACAGAAATCCGTTTAGTAAAATTATTTCATTTTTTTTATTTCTAAAATATATATTTACTCCATAAATATGTTTGGAATAGAAATTAAAAGTAAAAATCAATTACTTTTCTATTTTTAGAATATAAATGAGAAATAAAAACTCTTATTATTGTTCGTCCTTATTACTAGTGGGCCTCCTATCCGCCACCGCTGGTCGCCATCCACGGCCTGTCGCTGCTGCTCCCTAGCCACAGTTCGCCACCCGCCGCTATCTCTCGTCCATCGCCTACTGACGATTGTCGTCTGCTGGTCACCAATTGTCTGTCGCCACATGTAATTGCACATGTATTTTAACCTAAATTAATGGAATTTAAAGTATTACCATACAAGTGAAAAAAAAATCAAAAGTTGGTTAGCGTTGAAAAAGTGGAGTTGTGTGAAAAGAAAAAAAATGGTGAGATAAAAAAGTTTTATTCAAACAAATCCAATATATCTAGTTAGTCACGAGACAATTATGATTTTGATTTTCAAATTAAGTTGAATTGTCATGGCTTGAATAGAATTTATTGATACTTTAAGTTTTGTGTAAGTTAGAAGTAGGAGTTTTAACTTTGACAATTGTATCCATTTTGTTAAACAATGAATTTTCTTTGTCATGGTTGCAACATGAAACATGTTTTAATTGTAGATATAGTTAATAGAAATCCTACATTTGTTTGTATAGTAATTAAGATATTTAAATTGTTCTTTTTATAATGAATGTAAAAAATATTTTATATTAACAATGTTTCTAGTAAGTATCCTTTCTATTTATTTTTTTCATTTGATTTATTACTTTTTAATGTATAGGATCCCAACTGGTGGCTCACCGAGTGAAATTCCAGGAAATTTTTCCTTGGAAAAACCAAGGGAGGTGGCAGCATGGAGAGTAAGGATGCTGCTAGGCTGACAGTCTTGAGAACAACGGTGAACTCCCAACCACATATTCCAAATTGAGAGAGAGGGGCAACCAAATGGTAAAGTTTCGTCTTTATCTTATATTAGCCTCTCTTTCTCTAGGAGTTTTAGAAGTTAGATAATGCAATCCGAGCCATTCAAAAGTTCACTATCAACATGAATCAAACTCATGATCTCTTGAAAGACAAATGACCCCTTTACTACTAGACCAACCATCTTGGTGGTAACTTTGTTTCATTTTGTATAGCAACCAGAGGTATGCAATATCCTTCTCTTGCCCATTAAAACACTTGTTAAGAGAGCATGCTGTAGTTTTCTCATAGAATGCACGTTTTCGATGCATCAATAATTGTTTCTATTATTTGAATTTTCGGCTAGTGTTCTAAATGTACTCGTTCATTGCACTCTTGAAGATAAATAACCTCCTTTAAAAAAGAAAAAAAGTTCAGCCACATACGTGGCAATCAACATATGAGGACCACTCCGTGCAAACTCAAGGCCCCACGTGTTTCTTGAATTGGACTCGAGTTACATTCACTGTGGAAAATGGAGACAACGTGCCCCAAAACTGTCCATAAGAAGCGCCTCAAACCAATTCAAATGCAAGCCAACTAGAGAGAGAGAGAGAGAGAGAAGAGAGAGAGATGGAAGTCATGCAAGTACTGCACATGAATGGAGGAATGGGAGAATCAAGTTATGCTAACAACTCATTGCTTCAGGTACATTTCTCATTGTCCCGTTGTGGTCACATATCGTCTTGAATTCGTTTGTATTAAAAGATTGATTACACACTCCTTTGTGATTATGTACCACAATTTGATTTCTTCATTTAATATCAAACTAGGGTTCTTTTTGTTTACCAAGATTTTTAATTCTATATGTAAAAAGACGATATTTTACCATGCCTTTCAGGACAATGTAAGTTATCTTTGAAGCATTCAAATTGTGACCCCAATTCGTATATATACTATTAATCAACAAGATTTCTCTTAAGAAGAACGTACAATAAAGGGTATAATAAAATATTAGATCTTGCATGATCATTGCAAGCTCAAACAAACACAATCCTGTGATATTCTCATTGGATTAACATAGAAAATGCATGGAATTTGCAATACCCGCTCATTATATATGAACCACTCGCATATTCAATCAAGAATATATCATTGGATATATTCATCAATATAAGCAATACATAACATTTATGATTTATTTCTCTGTATAGATATAACTGAAGATAGAAGCCTTTTTTCTTGATATTGAGTCAATGCTTTCTGCTTTGTTCTCTTTTCTCTTTTTTTTTTTTTTTTTTTTTTTTTTTTTTTTTTTTTTTTTTTTTTTTTTTTTTGATAGAGGAAGGTGCTATTGACGACAAAGCCCATAATGGAGGCAGCCGTCACAGCTCTCTTCTCTACGGCTGCCGCCACCTTCCCGGCGAGCCTCGCCATTGCAGACTTGGGCTGTTCCACTGGCCCCAACACTCTTTTTGCCGTGTCCGAGATCATCAACATCATAAGCAATCTCTGCAAGGCGACGAAGCAAGAGCTGCCGGAGATCCAAGTGTTCTTGAACGATCTCCCGGGAACGACTTCAACACCATCTTCAGCAGCTTCTTGCCGAGATTCCAAGAGAAGTTGAGTGGGCAAATGAAGAGCAAGAACGGAGCGTGGGCAACATTGTCGTGCTTCTTCAATGGCGTTCCTGGTTCGTTCTATGGGAGATTGTTCCCTCGGGAGAGCCTACACTTGATTCATTCTTCATACAGCCTCCATTGGCTGTCTCAGGTAATTATTTGATCCACAGTTATATTAGTTAACTGGATGGGAAACAAACTCTCTCTATATCCCTCCCTCCCTCCCTTACTCTCTTTTTTTTTTTTTTTTTTTTTTTGTTAGGTCCCACGAGGCCTAGAGGGAAACAAAGGCAACATATATATGTCGAGATCGAGCCCTCCAAGGGTGCTTAGGGCATACTACGAGCAATTCCAGAGGGACTTCTCAACGTTCTTGGAGTGTCGTGGGCAAGAGTTGGTGGTGGGAGGGCGTATGTTATTGACCCTCCAAGGTCGAAGAAGTGACGATCCTTCAAGTGAAGATTGTTGCTACATTTGGGAGCTCTTGGCTATTGCTCTCAATGAGATGGTCTCCGAGGTACCAAAAAAATAGTCTCCATAGTACTTGAATGGTCGCGTGCACATTAGGATAAAATCAAGGTTGATTTTTTTTTTTAATTGCTTCTATGGAAAACTGTAATATTGTACCGTAGTACCCGTTGAGTTTCGTTATTCCTCTAGGAATATATTTCTTATTGACTAAGGTATATTATTGCTGATTCTAAAGTTCCAAATGTTTTTGCTAGATGACCTAAAAGATTTTCTTGTGAAACTCTAGCCAGAATTTTCACATAAATACTTCGAACCAAAGCAATAATGCAATTTGAATATCATACGAAATCTATGCACTTTCTCGTACTCGGGAAAGTTAGAGTAAAGAGATAAATTGATCAGGTGTTTGGATTACACACTCATTTCCTCTTTAGTATGGTTTAGACCCAATTTAAGTGAAATCGACACTTACATGAGAGGAATGACATATAAGAGCAGTATGCAATAGACACATTCCCCATTACCTAAACATGTAACTATGATTATTACAAAGATATTAAACTAACAACTTATTATTTCTTATTTTTGGTTGCAAAATCTAAAATTTTGTGCTTGGCACTAATGCAGGGACTCATAGAAGAAGAGAAAGTGGACTCCTTCAACGTCCCTATGTACACACCCTCACCAAAGGAAGTACGAGGGGAAGTCCAAAAGCAAGGGTCATTCTCAATCGATTGCTTGGAGGTGTCCGAAGTGAATTGGAGTGTCCTTGACACCAATTTCGACCCTAATATTGTGTCGGAGGATGGGGGATACAATATGGCCAAGTGCATGAGAGCCGTGGCTGAGCCCTTACTCGTTGAGCACTTTGGTGAAGAGATCATAGATGAGGTCTTCAAGAGATATAGGGCTCAAGTCGTCGATGTCATGTCCAAGGAAAAGAATGCATTCATCAACATCATCATTTTGCTAAAGAAAATCGCGTAGATAAATCGCAAAAATCTCAAAGTGAACACATTACATTTATATGGACGTTTATGGTGAAGTTGATATATAAATGTCACAAGTGTGTTTCCGATGGTTTGAAGAAGGTGTGGCTGTTTCACTTGTATTACTTCTTGTGTCCTATCTCGTGCTGACAAAATGCAAGAAACTTGCTGCAAGTTGAAGGGCTTGACATTTGGGATTAAGGATTTTTCTTTCGTATGTCCACCATAATGCATTGGTTTAATTTGAGCGAGTTAGGTGCTTTGGTTTTATTTATGGCAGGAAAATAAAACAAGAGAGCTAAATGTAATACGATTCCTATATAGAGATTTTTGAATGAGAAAAAACGAATAAATCAAAACCGAAATTGGAAACTCAGCAATACGAGTTTCCCAATAATGTCAAGGAAGCATTTGAAAGGTTTTACCGCAACATATGGAGGTTATACCATAAAATGATTTTGAAAAAGAATACTAATTTTAAAGGTATATATACTGTTGTGTAATCTCAAACAAATATTTTCTTATTGGCTCCTAAATGTTGACGGTCTATTTAGTCATTCACTACATAAAAGATTAGGAGTTAATCTTGATTCTTGAATATTGCAAATTAATTTAAGAATTACCACGTCTCGAGACCTCCCTTATAGGCTTAGCATGGACCTTCCCAAGCCCATTAATTTATGACTTGTGGTTCGAATTTTTAACATGCAAACTAATTTTAAATAGGAATTGGCACTAATCGATTTGAAGTGAGTAAATTAAAAACCCAAGTGAAATATCGAGAAAAATACTTTACTGTTGTGCAATTAGAAAAACTAGAATTGAAGACTTGATTACATTAATTAATCATTAATGTCCTTTTGGTATCTTATCTTTGTGTAAACGTCAAGTAAAACATTTATGCAGTATTTTTTATCAATTACGAATTTTAGGATTTAATACCTTACCCGATTAAGGAAATGGACGAATTCTAGGATCCAATTCCTTACCAAATTAAGGAAATAAAAATTCATGCACCATGAGGCGGTAATTGGAATAAGACAATATTTGCTTTCAAGATTTAAATATGATTTCCTTTTTTTGGACTTTCTTATCTTTTGTTTTCTTTTAAAGATTTTCATATGTTTTAAAGGAAAACCACTCAAAGGCTGTTTTTTGCTTTTTTCCTGATTTTTTTGCAAAATGTAAATTATTTTTGGATTTTTGGATTTTTTGAAAAATAAAAAATATTTTTTATTTTCTTTTATATTAAAATAATAGTATTTTTAAAAAGACCCGGGTCGGATTCCCGGATCGGGACCAACCAGGATCGTCACTTATTGGCCCGGATGGGCTTGAGGCACGGGCGCAGCCCAGGGCTCCCCTGTTAATCCGGCCCATGCGTCACCAACTAGAAACCCTACCCGAGTGGAGCTCCACACCCGACCCGGTTTGCAGCCGCCAACCCGAATCGCTCCCTCGTCTCTCTCCCCCCGCGACACCCGACGGAGACGGCTGAGGCGAATGCGGCGCCGGTCACCGGGGCCGCGCACAACAGAGCTGCAGCAACTCGCATCGAGGGACCGGCGGACGCGACGGCGAGGGGGCAGCAACGACAGGGATGGCGGCGGATCGGCGAGCAGCAAAGGAGACGACGGCGTGAGGCTCGGATGTGATCGGCGAACGGCTGGGTCGTCACGGGACAGAACGGAGACGTCCCTGGGGCGCAGGCGACGGCAGAAGCAACGGCGGGGTGGCGGGCAGCGGCAGGCACGACGGCGGAGCCGACGTCGGGGAGGAACAACGGCAGCTTGCGTCGGGCTCGGAGCGTAAGAAAGGCGGCAGATCTGCATCGGGGTTACAGTAGCAGCGGGCATCGAGCCAGCAAGCTCGGCACGGCAGGGCTCGCGGCTGGTCGACGGGGAGGCAACGGGTGACGCCGCAGCAGCGACGGGCGGCGGAGGCCTCACGCGGCTGGGGTCTCCTTCGAGGATTTTTTTCTCTCTAACAGTTCGGATCTCGCTCTCGGGCCTCCTCTGATGTCTCTCCGGGGAAGTCCTATGATCTCGCTGCCTCCGTGTGCGTCCTTAATTGGGGGCTCGCGGACAGCCTATTTATAGGCCGCGGAGGCCGGTCGACGGAGGCTTCGGCCGCCGGTCCTTGGCGCGCCGACCGGGCCTCCTCTCGGCCGAACCGGCGCGCCCTCGGCCGTCCACTCCGAGGCAGGCCTAGCCCTGCTCTGCTCCTTAGCTCGGCGGCATTGATGGCGCCTGCCATCCTCGCGCGTCGTCGTCGTCGCCGCGCAAGTTGCTGAGGCGGAGGGGGAAGGAGGAAGTAAGAATAAAAATAAGAAAGAAGGGGGGGCCGGGCCAAAGAAGAATAAAAGGTTGGGCCTTGGGCCCACGTGGAGGAAAAAGAAGAAGAAGAAAGGGCTGGGCGTGAGAGCCCAGCCCTCGTGGGACCTCTTTTGTTTTTAATTAATATAATTAATTTTTCTATAAAGGGAAAATAAAATATGAAATAAAACTTAATGGACGCAAATAAAAAATAAGATCTAGGTGATGCGAAAATCATTTTTGTGACGGGCAAATTGGTCCCTCATTTTCTATGTAATTTTTATTATAAATACTTGGCGAAAATTTATGTATAAACACTACTTTACATCGAGCAAAGGCGGCCATGGATGAGAGAAGGAGTATGGTTATCAATTAAATGGCGATTTGGCATGCAAAATGTGCTTGAGTTCAACTTTTCAAGTCGCTTGAAACTTCAGGAAAGTAGAATTAGTAATTTTTCTGGATGAGGCAGTTTAGGTTGAGGTGTTGTGTAAATTGGACATCAACATATATAATGTTCAATTTTATCAGAACTTTCAGTACCTGGTAACCGAAATTACGAGATTTGGTGAACATTGTGGAGCTACCTATACGGTGGAAGGTAAAAAAAGAAATAAGAAATTTTTGTATAAGAACCAGAAAAAAGAAGCAATTCAGCAAGACAATCGTGGGCTTTCTTCTATAGTGGAGGTCTTTAATTGTGATTGCCCAGTCAAAGAAAACCCCAGGTCAAGAAGACCCACGCCTCCACCTAGAGAAAAATCGTTTTTCCCACACATATAATACGTTAAAGAGTGTCGTATAATTGACACGGAAGCTAGCTAGGATCTTACCATTTAAATTAATGCGAAATTTTCAGATAAAGAACAAAAAAAAAAAAAAAGATATAAGAGATTTATCCGATTTGATACCGATTGTTTATATTTATATATACAAAAAAGTTAGTAGCGGATAATTCATTAGAGTTACAATTACTTACAAATTCGAATATTTTTCACATCTAAATTACATCCAAATCTAAAGTGTTTACAAATAAAGCAACAAATCACAAAAGAAATCATCGTGTCCTAAACAAAAGTTCTCGTACAGCCGAAACCCAAGATCGCTGGTTCCCTATGTTTTCTTCTCTTGGCGCGGCTCCTCGAGAAACTATTGTGCGGCCGTTTATTCCACGGTAACCCACCGGCGGCTCAAGAGCCAAAAAATCAAAGATGTTCTCCTTTTATAATCTACCAAAATTTGGCCTACTTAAAGAAGATTGGTTCAAATAATTAGGGTTGCCATAATGGCCATCATTCTTATATGGGAAGGGGAGGCCACTTTTTCTGAACCGGAGGTAAGGAAGTTTAATTTTAGGTGTAGGGTTTGACTTTTAACCTTAAGTGAAGAGATAGGATAAAAATTTGAGAATAAATTACAAAATATGTGTGCTCCCTTCCTTTTATTCGGCCAGTCTGACAACATGAAGTCCAACTCTTGCTGATCGTGGTCAAATTTGGATGGAAGATCACATCACCGAAATTCTTCTGCCGAATCTTGGATTTGTATATATTTACCGTAATTCAAGATAACTATTCATAGAAAACAACATCAAAATTTGAACATCTCAAAATATTTTGAGTTTCAGCTCAAACTTAAGACATAATTTAACACTGATAATAACCCAAAAAGGGAGCCTAGGCACAAAGAGAACAACACCCTGATGCAACCCGCATTGAAGACCAGCTCTCTCGACCAAGAAGATCGGCCCGCATTCAAGCTCGACAAAATCTCTTATCGATGAAGTTGTCGATTCAACCGAAAAGCCGTATTGATATCTTGAGTCCGTCTTAGAAGCTTGAAAGACACCTTGGGAGCCATGAAGACGCTTTTACTAGTTTCTAGTTCCTAAGCTCTTTACTATTTTTCTAGTTTGAGAGTTCTTTAATGCTTTTACTAGTTTCTAGTTCCTATGTTCTTTCCTAGTTTCAATGCTCTGTCTTTATTTCTTTGACGATATAAGCCATCCAATTCCTTATATGAGATAGACGACTTTTGATGAATGAAAACTTTGCTTTCAAGCAAGTATCGCGAACATTGCAAAGTTCATACCCTAGAAAACCTAGAAGAGTTTTCGCTTCATCCTTGAAGAGTCGGAGCTTTTCGAAATCTGCATCCTTGAAGAGTTGCAGTCATCGATCTAGAAGAGTTGGTGCCCTCTCAACTTCCTTGGAGGCCTAGAAGAGCAACCGACGGAGTTTCTATCTTTTCCTGTTCTGTTCGTTTTTTCCAACCCAAATTCGACAATTCTACAGTGCTTATTTCAAAAAACCTAAAACAGAGAAATTGTAGATCCAGAAGTCTTTGTTCATTTGGCTTTGGAATCAGGTCGATCCGATCTGTACCGACAAAGACACAACTGTTCTCCTGAGCTTGCGCAGTGCTGAAATTTCTGTTCGTCCTATTCCCGTGTGCGAGTCACTCTCCCGATCCTACTGTTTGAGAAAGCCTAACCTTGGCTTGCATCATTTGGTATCAGAGCCTTGGAGGAGTATACAATGCCTCCAAGACAAGCTAGATGTCGTGGTGGTAGAACCATTCCCCTCGATGAAGTGCACACACTCGCTGAGAATTTGCAGCAACGTATGCAACAACAAATTGACGAATTGACGCGAGAAGTTCAGCGTTTGAGGGCTGAAGCAAATAATTCCCCACCCTGTTCCAGGACTGAAGATTCCCATGGTGACTCTGTCACGCCACGATCCTCGAACGCGTGCCCATCCCTCACCTGGTCAATTAATAGCGACGTCCAAAGACGCATCGCCGACTATTTCATTTATAATACGCATGCGGAAGCATATAGAAAATCCCCAGACAATACAACAATGGGATAGAAAAGTAGGGTTATATTTTTCACAGTTGAAAAACCACAACCACACGTTTATACAAAGCAAACCACATAGTATATATTACAATACTATTCACTAAAGGTTGAACTATCACCCATCAGTTCCCAACCAAGGTTTGCAAACAGGATGGGATCTCAGTCCTCATCCGAGGCGTACTCTGGATCGTCCTCTTCTTCAAATTCTTCTTCTTCTTCTTCTTCCTCTTCTTCAGGTTTGTCCTCGAGCTCTTCTTCCTCAAAATTCACCTCAGGCTCGTCCTCAGGTTCCTCCTCCGGCTCTTCCCACCTTTGATCCTCCTCTGGTTCCTCCTCTTGCTCGACTATCTCCCCTTCTTCTTCACTCCAGTTAGCACCCTCGGCTGAGTATACTGGTGACTTAGGATCGCCCTCAAGCTTGGGATCCTTAGCATCTATTACCAACCCATCCTTAGGGTCTCGCCATCCCCAGCCCGAATGCTGCCTCCAAAACGTACGAGGCACATCACCTTTGGGATGGGACCTTCTCTTCGCCCATCATGGTAGTGACGATACCATGATCGATACTCATGGGGTACCGTGTCGTCTCTATTCACATCAACCCAGACCTTCGACTAGACCAACACATACTCTAGCCCTTCTGGGTGGTGGTGTATCGGGAAGTGGTATCCTACCTTTGTGATCTCTTCAGGAATACCAAAATGCATAGGAGGACGAGGAGGTAGAGGTGCTGCCATATAGGGGCCTGAAATGGTTATATAAGACAACGTCTCAGCGAGTTCTACCCCTTAAGACCCGATTAGTAAACCAATACACTATAGGTTGCCTATGCACACACAGGTCAGAGGACTTACCTTAGCCTCAAATTCCACCTGCAAATCAGCACAGTTCAATAGGCACCTAAACAATCACAGATCGAAACATCGATTAATCGACCTAGTCAATTACATGTTAATCAGACCATTCCCCGATCATTTTAATCAATACCATACATTTCCCCACGATGTAATATCTAGTCGTCGAGCCCACGTGCTTTCTCCAGGATGACATACCAAGTCTCCGAGTCCACGTGCCTTCTCTAAGACGACGTACCTACTCATCGAACCCAAGTACATTTTCCAAGGTGGAATATCTAGTCATCGAGCCCACGTACATTCTCCAGGATGACATACCAAGTCTCCGAGCCCACGTGCTTTCTCTAAGGCGACCTATTCGCCAAGATGACATGCTTAAACATTGGGTCCCCGTGCATTCTCTAAGTTACCAGTTCGCCAAAGTAATGCATCAAATCACCGAGCCCACGTGCCATTTTTACGATGCTATTTTTAAACATTGAGCCCACGTGCATTCTCTAAGGCACCAATTCGCCAAAGTGATGCATCAAATCACCGAGTCCACGTGCCCTTTTTACAAAGCTATTCTTAAACATTGGGCCCACATGCATTCTCTAAGGCACCAGTTCGCCAAAGTGATGCTTCAAATTACCGAGCCCATGTGCCCTTTTCATGATGCCATTCTTAAATATTGGGCCCACGTGCATTCTCTTAGGCACCAAATTCGCCAAAGTGACGTATCAGATCACCGAGCCCACGTGTCCCTTTTTAGATGCCATACTTAATCACCGAGCCCACGTGCATTCTCCGGTGTGATAGATCAATTCACCGAGCCCCGTGCCTTCTCCGAGGTGATTTACTTCCTACCATGAATCCACTATGACACGACGCCTTTCTCTCGTAGTTCACCGTCTACTATCGATACTCGACAACTAGCACCCGATTATTTCTTAATTAATTAATCAAAATCAACTCATTTAGGATCATATCCTTAAATTCACAATTAAATCAATTTGGCACGATTCAAAGCTCAAATAAATAAACGGACTGCACCACGACAATCAGCATGAAATTCCAGTCACCGACCATTCTGGTTGAATTTCCAAAAAATAAATAAATAAATAAATAATTTCGAAAATTAATTATTAAATAGAAATAAATCCAATTTAGGTCCGTAATGCCTAATTGGAGACCGAGACGGACCCGGAAAATTTCCGAGGTTCGCCCAATAATTACTTGAGCCTATCTACTAGCTAATAATTAAGTCTAACCACCTAACATGCATTATTAAGTCACTAATTTAATTTATCTAAATTAATCTAACCTCCTAATCATGCTTAATTAACACTAATCAACCCTTAAGAATCATTAGCAAACTAAGCAAGGATTAGTGAGTTAAACTCACTCGTTTAACAATCCGCTCGGATTGAAACATTAGGAACATCGCAAGGGATGTTTTTCTCCAAAGCGGGCCTAGGGTCCGATGCCTATAAACACCTCAAAACGGGCTTGCAAGGTGGCTAGAAACCCACAAAAATCTGGTCTGTTTAAGCTGCAAAAACATAAGCAAACAAGCTAGGTTGACGCGGCAAGGCTCGGGAGGCTTCGGTGGCTTGAAAGAGCGGTCCACGGCGGCACACGGTGGCTGGAATGCACGCATAGGCCTACTGGACAGTGGTGAGGTGCGGCTGGGTGGCGAAATCGCGTAGGTGGGCGCAGTGGTGCACGAGCGTGCGAGGAAGGCGGGCGGTGGAGGCGGTGGCATCGTGCAACTCCGGTGTGCGACGGCGTGAGGGCGGCTGACTCCGGCGATCTCCTTGGTTTGCTGCTGTCAAAATGGAGAGGAGAGGGACGAGGAAAGTGGTCGGTTGAGAGAGAGAGAGAGAGAGAGGAGAGGATAGAGATGAGAGAGAGATGGAGGGACCCTTTGCCTTTAATTTCCACACTTGCTCTCCAAGTTTCATTCTACACCACCCATTTTTCCTTGGCTCTCATTGATCCACAGCAACACTCTCCACAACTTCTCAAATGGTCCATTTGGCTAGGGGGAAGGGGGAGCTACGAATTTATAAGCCATTTTCCTCCAATTGGACTCTTATACTCTCTTGATTCAATCTCAATTGACCATCACAATTTCAATTGGTCATCCATCGACCATCTCAGCATTTTTCCTCACTCCCATATCCATCATGCTTCCCAATTTTGCCATAAAAAACAATCATCGGCTTTTTCTGCACAAAAACAATCGAGCGACGACTTTTTCCCAAAAAGTCTCGGGTTTCAGAAAAATCTTCTAAGACTAAGTCGACACTCCTAGAATTGATTGTGATATGATAGAAATTTCAATTTCTAAAATCGGGTTCTAATTCGCTGTTAATTTCCACTTGACGCGTTTTTAGCGTGACCTAAACCACCGGGTAACTTTCAGAAATTTTTAAGTGGAAATGACCCGTGGTCAATTTTCTTCGAGCCACTATGAACCCACTCGACTCATTGGCGACTCTCGGTTGTCGTGAAAATATTGAGAATTTAAATACGGACATAGGGTACCAAAACAATAAGAAAATCAGTCTAGTGCCGGCCGACGAGAATTTTCCAATTTAGTGGTGTCACCCACGATTAGCCACACATCTCAGTCGAACCGGTCTATCTCTGATTTCTAATCAATTTATGTCTGTGCCGTAATGATCTTGGCAGATGAACACGGTCGAGCAGTCAATTCCTGGTCGAACCCTCAAGTTTATTGCCTTAAAATTTCTTAATGGCTTCCCCAAATAGTCTAGTTATCTCGAGAGTGATCAGTGTGACATCCCGAATTTCCAATTCTAATTTCAATAAATTGATACAGGCATTTCATCTGCACGCATATAGTTCTTTTCCCTGAACTGATCATTCATGGGATAACTAGTCTATCAGGTGAAGCCGTTAAGAAATTCTAATGCATCGGACTCGAGAATTTGACCAGAAAACGATCTTTCAACCGAGTTAATCTGTAAGGGTCATTATAGCACAGTTAAAAATCGATTAGGGACCGGAGATAGGTCGACTCGACAGAGGCATGTGATCGAGTGTGGGTGATTCCACCAGATCGCACAATTCTTGTCGATCGGCACTAGATCGGCTTTTCTGTCGTTTGGGTACCCTGTGTCCGTGTTTGAAACCTTGAGATTATCCCCACAACCGATAATCGTTAATGTGTCAAAGATGTACATTGTGGTTCGAATTGATCAACCACAGGTCAAATGCACGAAAATTTCTAAAAGCTACTCGGTAGATTAGGACGTGCTAGTATCGTGTCAGAGTGAAATTAACCGTGGAATTGAGATCGAATTCATAAATTGGAAGTCCTGGTGTGTCATAAATCATTTTAGGATCATTGACTCATATTCGGAGGATTTTTCATGCAAATTGAGTTTTTCAGCAAATTAATCAAATTATGGCTAATTTGGTTCGGAAAATTGGTAGGCCCGCTTTGGTTGTACTTTTGAGATCTAAGATGGTTCTATGGTCAAGTAATTACATAAATTGAAGTGTGGTGACATTGGATTAATTTTATGGACTTTAATTTGGTTCAATTGGAAGAGAATTGAAGAATTGGATGTACAAGATTTTATGCCCGGCGGAAAATGAAATTGAACCTATTGGAATAAGGTTGTGGGAGGTTGGAGTTAGTGGATTGTGACATCACAAGTGATGTCATGGTGTGGGGCAAGAGTGGCTAGGATTGACAAGTGGATGGTGAGGATTTGCTTTCTTGGAAAGGTGACCCATCACCATCATCTTCTTCCTTGAATCAAGGGAGCTTGTTGGATTTTGAAAAGAAGAGGGAGAGAGAAGAGGCCGTGCAACTAGCAGCCCTCCGTCCGCCCGTCCGCCGCTCGACGCCGCCAACTCGCCCGTCGCTGGAGCCCGTCGCCGCCGCCGTCGGTCCGCGCGCACGCCATCCCGTGCGCGAGCTGCTCCGCCCTTCCATCCCTGCTTCGTCTGCGCGCCAGCAGCCATCTCCGTCGTCTCGAGCTGCCAGCCGTCGCCGAAGATCTCGCTTGGCCGCCGTGAGCCACCGCCGAGCTGCCGCTCCTCTCCTCCGCCGCCCCCACGCCCGAACCGCCACCGGAGTAGCCCTCCTTCGGCCTCAACCAGCAGCCAAGAAAAATGGGTATGGCAGCTAGGTTTTGGCCCATTTTGGCTGGCTTCTCGGCCTCAGAGTTTAGGTTCGCCTTTGGAAAAGTCGATCCCCTCGTCGCCCCCGTCGTTTTGGTCCACTCGGCTCGCTAATCGGGTGAGTTTAGCTCACTAAACTTTGATTAGACGATTAATTATGCTTAGAGAGGTTTAGTTTATGTTAAGTGTTATTAGGTGGTTAGTTTAAGTTATTTAAAAGTGGATTAGATTAAGGTGGTGTTTTAATTTAAAGTGTGTTTAATTAGGTTTAAGAAGGTTTATTTTATGATAAGCCTTGATGTGAATTAAAGGAATTTATTTTTTATTTAAATAAATGTTTCGAAATTATTGGATTATTTCATAATATATTATATTACGAAAATTATTAAAATATTATTATTTAATTAATTTTCGGAATAAATTTAATTATTTAATAAATTCCGAAAATTTTGTTGGGACCCTAAATTCTCAGAATTTCGTGCTGATTGCTGCTGTGTAGTCAGATTATGAATTTGATAAGTGGATTTTGCAAATTGAGTGTTGATTGTGAATAATATGGATTTTATTCAGAAAATCCCAGGTGTCGGGTTTTGATACCAAAATTGGATTTTAATGATTATATTAAATAGTGGGGTTTGAAAAGTGAGTTATCGGCTTTCTGGTTCGGAATTAACGTGCTCCCACACACGTGAATAATCTCTGGAATATTTTTAATATGAAGAAAAATGGCCGGGATCACTATTTTAAGTGGAAGCATTGAGTGGAATGCAAAGTGTCCTGGGGCCGGGTATGATTTAGCTGTGTGATAATTAAGAGGATCGTCCCGGGCTGTTGAGCCGGACTTGCCCCTATATGGGATGCCCTTGGCAATGGATGCGGGTCGCAGTAGAGGCTAGGCCAACTGGACCTATGCTCCTTCGGGAATGCCATCAACGTAGTGACGAAGCCGCGCTCCAAGAGGGGGGGGGGGAAGGCGATGCCTGGCATTAATGTCAGTAGATAGCCGAACTGCGAGTATGCTATGCCCTTGTGTGGTAGTGAATAATAATTGGATCGCATGCTGAGTGTTATTGACGGGTCGGATTATGGGACGGAATCGTGTGGCATGGTATGGGACGTGTCGTAACGATTTGGTCTTATAATCTGGGCTCATGTGGTCGTTTGAAATGAAAGTGTTGGCGTTCCAATTGTTTGAATTCTTATTACTACATGAGTTTGTGTGATACAAATTGTGCTAACCTGCAGGAAGGAATTAAGATGAGGTAAGTCTTCTGTGTGATGTGGCTAGGCTACCTGGGGTGTATTTTCTTTCTAATAGGGGTTTAGGGGGTTGAACTTGTTGAGACAATGTCTCACCTCGTTGTGGGCCAAAATTTCAGGTCCTTAGGTGGTGGTTATGGAGGACTCGAAGCCATGGAGTCTGGAAAGGTGAAAACTGAAGGATCGGTGAACGTGTCCTGCTAGTTGGTCTTAAGATAGTTCCCCTTTTGTCGAGCCGGTCTATTTTGTAGACAGTCCAGTGTTGTATTTAAACCTATGTGTTTATAAATGAGTGTTTGGCATTGTGAATGATTGCCTGCTTTTCTATCCCAAGTTAATGTTGTCAAGGGATTCGTTTCGCTTCTGCATGCGTAATATAATGAATGGGTCGGCGACGTATCCTGGGATGTCGCATTTTTGATCGACCGTAGTGGGATGTGCGTGTGCTCGGGGTTCGGGGCGTGACATCCCCGTTTAAGTGGTATCAGAGCATGGTCTGTGTATGGAGTGATAAGGTGCGATGAGTCATGGGATAGTTAGTAGGAAAGACTTTTAATATGTTGATGCATGTGATTGATAGCTATTTGGTAGTGTGTTTGTGGGGTCATTCAATTCTGTGAGAATACCGTTGCAAGTCGGTACTGAGAGTGTAGCAGCACCGAGCGATCCTAGGTTTGTGGGGATTGTTCTGGCGCGATAGTCTTTGTGAAGCTTTTTGAGTCAACAAGATCAAGATCGAGCCGCCGCTGTTGCCGTTGTCACTGCTGTTGCCAGTGCTGTAACCGTTGTTGTTGCTGCGCTTGTTGAGGCCCAAGCTGGAGTTGTGACCAGGGATCAAGCCACCGTATCTGAGTCAAAGTTCAGTTTAGGCAGAGATGGAAATCGAGTGAGGGAAAGGCCGATGTAAGAAGAAATGTGCCCCTTTCACCTAACTCGTGAGTCGAGTTAGGCTTATATGTCCTCAACATCGACATGTGAAAGACGTCACGCACTTGTGCTTACTTCGACGACAACGCAAGACGATACGTTAGGATCTCGATTCTCTCTAGAATCTTAAAGGAACCTACTTTTCCCTTCTTGCTGAAGCGCAAGGTATTCCTTTCTAGTGACAATTTCAGAAAGATGCAATCACCGATTTAGAAATTTAAGGGCCTTCAATGTTCAGCGATTCAACTTTTCTGGCGGTTCTGAGCGGTCTTTACTCTAACATTGATCACGGCAACTGCAATTACTAATTACTAAGCTGACTCCGGGCCTGTGATCTTTCTTCACTTCACTTTCTTTTCATCACTGAAATTATGCACACTCTGCTATGTAAATTTCAATAGGAATCATCGAAGGCTCGCCAAAACCGGGAATTTCTAACCCGATTTCAAATAAATTTGTCACGGCATTTCGGGTAGACAACATTCTACCACACATACACTTCTGTATGTCTAATTAAATAGAGGTCTTTTTACCGTCTTGAAGTGAGTCGGCTCCATCTATCTGTCGACCACTATCCCCATCGAACTCTTTGCTTTTATAATCTCTTGACAACTCTTCATAAGGTCCCTTGCAATATACTTCCATTCTCACTCGGCACTCTCGAGTGATTGAAAAGAAGTCATTCCGGCTTATTTTACCAAATTTCCACTTGACAGTACCTTTGACACTTACAATTTGTCTAGCGATATTTACATTTATATCGGTCTGCCAACTGAGTTGATGTTGATTCTAACCTACTTGTACTGTCTGGTCAAATACTGCAACTACTATAGTGAATCCCTGACAAAGTTCATTACCTGAGTGTTACATCGTCAGGTACACCCACTCGCTCTCGGAACTTGAGTGTTCTATCCTCAGAAATTCGAAAGTCGGTCTCTTTCTTATCAATATCCTTTTATAGGATCTTTTGAACATCTTGATCTATCAACTCAAGCATCTAATTCGAACTTGAATATCTGGTTCAATTTCGAGGGTGGCTATAAAATTCAAAAGGTAGCCTACCTCAGATTTGAAAACCGAATTTCGAACTTTCTCAAGTAAGGTCCATACTTTAACCAATATATTCATCAATGAAGACTCTCGACTCAACGCATAAGTGACTTCTTTCATTCCTCCAAGGTGATACCAGCACCATTCTAGTCCTACCAAGGTTCTTATTCACGACACCATTTCATATTCAACTTGTTGGGTCTCAATTGGCAGGACGTGTATGTAACAATCTTCTCATGTTGTATCAACATGCACCCAGCCCTCTGCAAGACACATCATTAAAGATTTCATGCTTTCCATGGCCAAATGGAATGATCAGCACAAGTGCGGTGGCCAGTTCTTACTTAAGCTGTGGAAACCATTCTCGCACTTGTCTATTCCCATGAATTTCTCTTCTTTCTTAAGAGATCGAGTCCACGACGATACTGATGTTGAAAATTCTTCCACGAACCTTCTGTAGTAATCTGTCCAACCCATATGGTTTTTGTTCTCTGCTACTATTGTCGGTCTTGGTTCGTTGATAACTGTTTCGGTCTTGATCGGATCCATGGAGGTTCCTTCACCTGAAATTCCGTGGTCATTCTTAGGTGGCTCTCGTGATCTTCAGCACTCAATGAATACACCAGAATATCCCTGATAAACACGACCGCGAACTAAACTCGATACTCCTAGAACACTTGGGTTGTTAAATGCATGACAGCAGTTGGAGTGTTCACCGGGCCAAACTATCATACAATACTCTCGTAAGGACCATATCAAGTACGAAAAGCTGTCTTCAGTATAACCTCCTTTCTGGTTCTCAATTGATGACATCATATTCTCAAGTCGATCCTTGAAAACATCAACACTCTTTATAACTAGTCCCATAATTCGTTGATCTTCGGCAATAAACACTTGTCCTTGATCGTCACCTAATTGAGTTGACGATGGTCGATGCATAATTGCAACGAACCATGTTTCTTCTTTTTTCCCACAAAATTGATGTTCTCTACAAGCAATGTCGATAGGCATGCATTCCTCATTCATCAATCCTCACCTCTGCACCTTTGGTTCTATCACATAGACAACGACAACTGGTAAGAAGCCTTCGAGAGTGGCTCTGTCCTGGTGCTAGCTCGATCGTAATTTCGGTCTCTTTCTCTGACGACAGGTGTTGACACCTAATTTTGGCAAATCTAGAGAAATAAAAGATAAAATCACATCAGAACAAATAAAATGAAAAAATGGAAAAAAAAAAAAGGGGAAAATTGATTTGATTGATTATGCATGGAAGTTCGAAATTCTGAAGAATATTAAGATTTTGATAAATGTAGAAGCTATTTAAAAATCAGGTGAATAAATGGCAAGAATTTTTACAAAATGGAAGAAATCGGAGCAAAATCGAGCTGATTGCGAAATCATGCTCCAATTTGCAGCATTGATTTAATGCAACAGAAGATGGAAACTCGAAAGTTGCTATAAAAAACGGCTGTCTGGAAATCACTATAAAAAGGGCCACAATTTCGTGACAAAAGGAGAGCGAATTCGAAAAAATTCAGAGAAGAAATCGAGAGAAAATTTTCTTTCTTTCGTTGAGCCCATTTTCCTTTGGTTTCTCTTTAGGTTTAAAAGTCGAACGCAAGAGAGAAAGTTGAAAAAAGGGGCGGAGAGAGACGTGTGAATAAACAAAAGAGAGAGAGAGAAAAAAAAAAAAAGAAAAGGAAAAAGCAGCACACAATTCATTTTCCTCGCGTGGGCGTCTTCGCTCCTCCTTGCCGACCACCGTCCACGAGCTTCTTCCGTCGCCGGCGCTCGCAACCGAACCTCCGCCGCGCCTCTACCTCTACCTCTCATCCTCTCGCTGGTTGCCGTTGCTCTAGCACCACCCAACGCCAGCAGCCGCACCAGCAACGCGCCGCATGAGACACCGCACCAGCAACACCGCGGACTTGTTTCCACCGCGACCCACTAGCGTCGACGCCGTAGCGCCCACCGTTCTTGGCCACCACCGCTCCATCTTCGCGCGCCCGACGATCGCAGCAAGCCACCGGTGTCGCCGTGCCGCCTCCGCCGCCTACTCGTGCCCGAAGTCAGTAGTTCGCCACCGCACCGGAGCCTCTCCCTCGCCCGGCCGCTTCCGCACCTCTCGCGCAACCAGCAGCCCGAGATCACGTCCGATCTCCGCCACGCCGTGCCACCGTCTCCTCGCTCCGGCCGACGCCGCGCCGGACGTCACACCTCCGCCGGTCCCCTCGCCGGAGTTCCGACGCTGGCCTCTGTTCGTCCAGTGCCCACCAACGTTGCTGTAAGTCCCTTCCTTTAAGTAGTTTAGTTTTTTTTTTAATGTTATTTTTTCTATTTTATTTGATAGCATTTTTAAGTTTAGTTATTTAAATTGTAATATTGGATATTAATATTCATAAAATCTTGTAGGCATTAACCTCAGGGGTTTTGCCCAAAATTAATGTAATTACTAATTTGATCTGTAAGATGTCGGATCATTTTTTAATTATATTAATTTTTGGGCTTTTTGATAGTAATTTAATTGTTAAATCATTATCATTATTAATTTGATCCATAAGACTTCGGATCATATTTTTAATTATTTTGAACTCTTTGTTGTGATGTTTAGGATTAGAGTAACCGTTAATTTGACCTGTGAGACAACATGTTATTTTTTTGATTATTTTAATCCTTTATTTGTTGAATATCTTGATTGTTTAGATCTAATGTTTATTTGATAATTACTTGCCTTGGAAAAACCCCAAAAAAAATCAGAAAAAAAAAATCAAAATCAAAATCTTGCATCAAAGCATGCCAGTTTAGTAAATTAGACGTGTAGGTTTATTAAATTAGAATTTTCTAGGATTGCATTTTTAGATAATTTTCTGAAATAGGTTAGGGTTGGACCTAAATAATTTTTTTTTATAAATAGTGTCTTAGATAATGTTTGCACATTTTAATAATCTCATTTTTCTAAAAAAAAATTTTCTAAGATAGGATAGGGTTTAAGTCAAATTAATTCCTAAAATAAATTAGAAAACTATTCATTTTTTAGATAGTTTAATTAGGGTTTTTATTAATTCCGAATTTAAAAAAAAATATAAAAAATATTAGGTGCATGTTAATTAGTTTGCATAATAGGTTCATTTAATTAGAATTTGTTTATTAGTAAAACTAGGTCATGTAGTTAAAATGCATGTTTTATAAAAAATTCTAATTTCAAGAAAACCCAAAAAAATTGCTTGCTTTGTGTTCTTATTTCTTTTGATGCAATTTATTTTATTTATTGAATGTTTAATAATGGTTGAGCATCTATGTGATCACCTTTTGTGATGATAGTAATTTATGTTAAAATAAATCGTAGTTGCTTGCAAAAATATTTTTTGAAAATAAAAAGAAATGGTACCGAAAGGGCATTAGAGAGGTCTAGTGTAACCAAGTCCCCGTACCCTTAGTATCTAGTTCGTAAAAGTAAAATAATTCTCCGATTATTTTACTTAGGTGTCTAATCGACCTACCGTAAACTGATTAGTGGCGACTCCTAGTTAATAATCTTTTGCATGTTAAATATTTGAACCTTAAGTCGCGAATTGGTGTGGGCTTGGGAGAGCCCGAGCTAAGTTTAAAGACTTAGTAGTCCATTAGCCTAAACTTAGGTGGTGCACCCGAAATTTAGGTCACGACAGCTTGGCGACTCCATTGGAGATTTATGTTAAAACACTTAGTGGACTTAGGCCAATTTTTCTTTTTCTTTTAAAAAATATTTTTGTCTGGCAGCGAGGACACCAAGTACGTCCCTAACATTTCTAAGGCGTTAAATGTTCTTGTAGATGTGAGGTATAATGGGAGTAGTCTTTGCTAATCCT
This sequence comes from Eucalyptus curtisii, assembly GCA_017140595.1. Classification (NCBI taxonomy): domain Eukaryota; kingdom Viridiplantae; phylum Streptophyta; class Magnoliopsida; order Myrtales; family Myrtaceae; genus Eucalyptus; species Eucalyptus curtisii. Next base: position 39,566,478 of record CM029501.1, on the reverse strand, counting down.
TGTCTTGCAGGAATGTGTGGGGATGAATAATTTATTTTTCCCTGATTTAAAAGTGTTGTTTGCATTTAAATTATTGTGCATGTTTTATTGTTTTTAGCACTACACTATTACACACACAACCTGCGATCGGACCTAGGTTACGATAGGATTTCTAGGATGGTGTTGAGAAGGATACTTCCTCCAAAGCAAGACTACTATGTAGAGGTTGACATTCTCTTTCCCGAAATTTCTTTCATGGTGTCGAATGTGTTTGTCCATATCTGTGAGACTGCGTGATTATTGGGCATTCCATTCGACTAAGCCGGGGTTAGGAGGACCTGATACGTTAATGCAAGAATGCAACGGTCAGATCATCCTCTTAGCTCCATTTTGTTAAGCCATCTAGATAGAAATCGAGCCTCACATTTCATGCGTGTGTCTATGTGATTGTCATCTATTTCTGGTGAAAGTAAGTTGTCTAAATTCTTACTTCGCAATTTACTTACTTTTTTGCAATTTTGTCGGTCCATGACAATAGGTTTCGTCGTCAGTCTTGTTTTATATGCGATGGGGAAAACCGACGTACAATTCATTTCCACTCCCAAAAAAGAGCTCAAAATGTGGTTTGACCAGTTATATCAAAATGGCCAGAGGTATGTGAAAACCAGGATCACCCGACTTCTCCCATTGTTAGAGATCAACATGCACTCTGGTGTTATACAGGCGCTCCCTCACTTCTGGTGTCCACAAACTTCCACCTTCATATTTGGTGAGTACGAGCTAACTCCAACACTAGAGGAATATAGTGTTGCCATTGGAATGCCCCTAGAAAATGAACTTGTTAGACCGCCTATTGGTAGAGATTCTATTTCTGAATTATCACAGTTTTTAGAAATCAAGGCCGAAATGGTAAGAAAAGTTGTCAAAGCCAATTGTTTTGCATGCCCATTTTCATTTTTGGAAGAATGTTTTGCAAACCGATCAATGATTTCAAAAGCTAGGATTTTCATGTTAGCATTTTTTGGGCTAATCGTTTTTCCTTATCGAAAAAATGCCATTAATCCTTCAATTTCATGGGTGGTTAATTGTGTTTGCAACGGGTTAAATTATGTCAATATGGTTTTAGCTTAAGCATTTTTGTCATTAAACTGTTTCAAACAAAATGAAGAAAAAACCATGCGTGCCCTCCCTGAACTTTTACAAATATGGTTTTTCTCACACATAAAAGGTTTTGGGCACCTTATGAAACAATTTAAGATTAATGACTTAAGGCACCCCATACAAAAATTTGTAGTCCTGGAACGTTGTTCCCCAAATAAACAATACGCCTGTTGGATTAATTTTTTTGAAAAATCATAATCCTAAGGCATTCTTATGTCATACTAAATGGTTACATGTTGAGGAGGCTCGTTTCTCTCACAAGTATGATGAGCCAATCCCGTTGCTGGGCCTTTCTGGTGCTAGTTCCTATTACCCATATAGGGTGGCCCGTCAATACAGAGCTCTTCAAGAAGTTCCTCCGCCCCTCAAGACGGAATTGTTCCAAATTCGTTTTGTTCGTACGGAATATGATTACTTCAACGAGGTCCAGATGATCATTGCTGCATGGAATGAATGCCATCTAGAGAAGATTTTGGTGCCCAAGAGATTGAAAGGCGAGGAGGAGATCCACCATGCGTTGGCATTCTAAATCCAACAACATCGGAATCATGCTGCCTTACGTCCAGTGGTCCCTGATATGACTAAGAAGCCTACTCAGCGAGCACAAATTGAGCATCTTAAGCGGAAAGTGGAAATGATTGAAGCTGAAAATAAGAAGTTTCGCAAGGCATTGAGATCCCGAAAGCATATAAAATGAGATGTTTTGAATTTTGGTTCTTAGTTAAATGTTTAGAGACTTTGATTTCAATTTTCAATTCAATGTTTTCAATTTTTAGTTCAATGTTTAGGGACTTGGATTTCAATTCTTAGTTCATTGTTAGGAAGTTTGGTTCAATGTTTCAAGTGAATTTCGAATAAAACCAAACGATTAGACTATTGTCATGGGCCATTTTCCTATCTTGTCATTGGTTCTTACATTACCTCTTTTCCCTTTAGGTGACAACGGATCCGCCACGCTCGCCTATTGTTAAACGATCAAGGGCTAAAATGCCCAACTGAAATGAGATGCACGATCGTATGTCCACCATGGAAGATCAACTCCAACAGCTAGCTGCCTCTATGCAGCTTATAACAATGAACTTCAATCCCTCAGTGTAAATCCAAATCCTACACCCGCTCTCCCCGAGATAGTAGCCTCGAAACAGACAAATAGGGCCCAAATGAGTGATGACGAAATGCCCGAGCTAGAAGATGACATGGTCCTTGTTGGAAAGGCCAAACCTAGCAAAGTGTTCCTAAGATAGAGCGGGATGAGCGCTTTGCTTGGAAACCGGAAGAGAGAGTGAAACAACTACGGGAGTCACAAAGCTCACTTCCATTCGACCTCTCGGTTTATGAGAAGGTCAAGATGCCAAGCAAGTTCAAGATGCTAGAGTTCGAGAAGTATGGTGGTACTTCTTGCCCAAAATCTCATTTGCAGATGTACCGCCTACGCATGGCCCAACATGTAAAAAAATGAGCCCCTCATGATCCATTCATTTCATGCGAGTTTGACTGGGCCCCCGCTGAACTGGTAAGTAATGAAGAATGTGAACCTTCTCGACACTTGGAACGAAGTGGCTGACGCGTTCCTCAAATAGTATAAGTTTAACATGAACATCGCACCTTCCTGAGAAGACCTTGAGCGGATGAAAAAGAAGAGGAGCGAGTCATTTAAAGAATACGCTATGAGGTGGAGAAATCTGGCAGCTTAAATCACTCCTGAGCCTACTAACAAGGAGTTGATGAAATTGTTTGTCAAAACTCTCCTGTCTGAGTTTCGTAACCAAATGGCCAGCACATACGTCAAAAAATTCAATCAGCTTATTCCTGTGGGAGAACAAATCGAGATGGGGATGAGGGAATGATGGTTTACTGAGCCATCAAGCAAAAGATTCTCTGCCAAGAAGGAGAAAGAAGCGGCCGTGGATGTGAATGTGGCTTATAGCCAAGAAAGTACCAATCGTGCCTCGGCTATCCAGATGAATCCACGGCAACAACAAATTGCTAGCCATTAATCATTTGCCTAAGCGAATAATAGAAGGCGTTCTCTCCTCTCCCCGAGTCTCCATCCCAAGTGTTGGCAATCCACCGAAAGAAAGGCTTGCTCACTAGTGAACCAAAGCGCCCTAACCGCGAAAGCATTCGGGGTTACGACTCGACCAAGAAGTGTGACTACCATAGCGGTGAATTGGGGCACTCAATTGATGAATGCTTCACCCTCAAACACCGGATCCAAAACCTCTTGGACACGAAGGCCTTTTCGTTTCAAACTGCTCGACCGAACGTCTAGAAAAATCTGTTACCGGAGCATGAGGGTACGGTGAATGCTATCCTGGAACCTGAAGTCGGTCGGACCAAGAACTAAAAGGTGCACGTGGCAGACGCCTATAATGGACTAGTGAGAGCTGGATATTATCCAGATCATGAGAATATTCCCCTATCATTGATGAGGGAAAGAGTTGCCAAAATCGTGGATGACGGCATCATTGTTTATGCTGATCATAACTGCATAGTTTCCACTATTTCTCACATCATTATCGATTGGGAGGAGGAGCAAGCCGCGCTCGATGCTGATAAGGAAGAAGTTGATCCTTCGCTCGTGGACATGCCCTTATTAGAAGATGCATCTGACGAGGAGATAGTGATAGAGATGTCTCAACCGTATGAGTATGTCAACAATAAGGCAAAGTGCCTAGTCATATGACCTAGATGTTGATCTCATTACAAGGTGCGGTCGAACTTATGCTCAAGCAAAGGCTCAACCCGTAAAGCTTGTCACCGATGAAGAGGCTAAGGAATTTCTGGCTATGATTAAAGCAAGTGAGTATAACGTGGTCGACCAATTGCAAAAGATGCCCACCCAGATTTTATTACTCGAACTCTTGTTGACATATCCCGTGCATCAAAAGTCGCTGATGAAGGTGCTGAGTGAAATTCGTGTACCAGAGATGGTCGAGGCAGACAAGCTGGAGGAATTTGTAGGATCGGTCCTTCTTAAAGACATGATCGCTTTTTTTGATGAGGAATTCCCTCTTGAAGGTAGATGGCATAACAAAGCACTCTACAGATATGTTAAACACAAGACTTCCCATGTGTCTCGAGTGCTTATTGATAATAGGTCCACTCTAAACATTTGTCCGCTGGCCACCCTCCATTGCCTCAAGATAGACCCATCCAAGATACATGCTGCAAAGACGTCGGTGCGAGCTTTTGATGGGACAAAAAATGAGGTGATCGGGGAAATCCATCTTGATGTGCAAATAGGTCCGGTCGTCTTCAACATTCCCTTCCAAGTGCTGGACATCCCTACCGCATTTAATTTCTTGTTAAGTCGTCCCTGGATACATACTGCTGGAGCGGTGCCTTCAAGTCTACATCAAGTTGTGAAGTTTGTGATAAAAAGAAAGCTGGTCACTGTGTATGGCGAAGAAGACCATTGGATTTATCAGGAGACGGCTATTCCATATGTAGAGCCAGACTTCGAGTTCGAGTCAAGTTACCACTCATTTGAGTTGGTGTCCACCATACATGCTTCTCGAGGTTCTTCGTCGCCCACTCATGAAGTTTCAGATGCTGCCCTCATGGTGAGAAAAGTGATGGTTGGGAACGGTTTTGTTCCTGGCAATGGTCTTGGAAGAAATGGTTAGGGCATTCGAAACCCCATTGAAGCCCCTCAGAGGTCCTGTTTTGTTTGATTAGGGTATCATGGAAGAGGTGGAGAAAATTCTGGAGGACGAAAACAGGAAAGGCAGAACCCGTCACCTTACCAAAGGCGAGGGAGGCAAAACTCACTACCCCGAAACATTCGCGAGACATTCATTGGTCCTCCCATAATGATGCAGGATGAAGCGGAAGTGATAGACACTCTAGGGCAGCCTAGTGGCAAGTTCGATTACCTGGTGAAGTATTCAGCTCCTCCCAGCTTTTATATTGATCCATGCGACATAGTCCCATACGGATGGGGTGGTATAGATCACCCAACACCCCGAAGATAGAGAACCCCGATGATGTACTTGGAAAGAGCTACAAGTCTGTTCGACGACCTCATCATAGGAGCCATTGATGAAGGATCCCTAGAAGAGATGGGCCTTGGCTCACAAGAGTAACTCTTTTACTGCTTTTGCACATTCCTCTGCGTGGAAATTTTTATTATTTTCTAAGAGATGTTTTCAGTTTCTTTTTTAGTGATTGAGTGTTGCATTTTTCCATTCAATAAATATAATTGATTGAGGAATTTCAATAAAATTACAAGTTTTATTTTGAGGGCATGATGAGGTAAAACAAACCAGCCCGGTGATGATATCCAATCGATAAAAGAAAAGAAAAATCCAAGGAAAACTCTGAGGCCTAGGCTTCATCATGCTTCCTCGTGTCAAAATGTTTCAAAAAAAAATCTTTTTGTCAAAGAATTTCAAAAAAAAAAAAAAACAAAACAAAAACAAAAACAAGAAGATGTAGTTTACTCTGTTTGTCTTTCTGATTTATCTACTTCATGTTTTAGGAACAGTCGTACGGCATACAAAGGTGTGGAAATGGTCCAATCCAATGCAACAAATGCCGATATTGATGATCATGAGGGCTCGATCAAAGATTCCATTGAAGTGCAATGAAGTTGGGAACAACATGAAAAAGCCAAGGCTCTCACATCCGAGCAGACCGTCACTATTAATTTAAGTGACACCGAAGAAGCTAAAGAGGTGAAAATTGGGGCGAATCTCCCCAAAGACGAGGCTGAGTGCCTAATTCAGTTACTGAAGAAATATCAAGACATCTTTGTATGGACCTACGCTGACATGCCTGGGTTAGACCCGTCAATCGTGGAGCACTGTTTGCCTACTAATCTGGACGTGCCACCTAAGAAGCAGAGGCTACGGAGAACTAAGCCCGAGCTCTTGAAAAAGATAGAGGAAGAGGTGATGAAGCTTTTGAAGATGGGATTCATTGAAGTCTCACAATACCCCGAATGGGTGGCTAATATCGTGCCGGTGATGAAGAAGGACAGTCAAGTTCGAGTTTGTGTTGACTATCGGGATTTGAACAAGGCTAGCCCGAAGGATGATTTCTCGTTACCACACATAGATGTCCTTGTGGATAATACCGATGGTTTTGAACTATTCTCATTTATGGATGGTTTTTCCGAGTACAATCAGATAAGGATGAAGGAGAAAGACAATGAGAAGATTGCATTTATCACCCCGTGGGGAACCTTTCATTATAAGGTCATGCCCTTCGGACTCAAGAATGCAGAGGCAACCTACTAGTGAGCCATGGTCGCATTATTTCATGACATGATGCACTAGGAGATTGAGGTCTATGTTGATGATATGATTGCAAAGACCCGACCAGGAAGAAGCCACGTCGAAACCTTGAAGAGGTTGTTCGATCGACTCCGTAAGTTCAAGCTTCGTCTAAATCCCGCTAAATGTGTGTTCGGCGCAATATCCGGTAAGTTACTCGGATTTATTGTGAGCAATAAAGGGATTGAGATCGACCCATCCAAGGCTAAGGCCATATATGAGTTGCAAACTCCGTCAACGGTGAAAGAAGTCCGGAGTCTTTTGGGGAGACTGACTTACATAGCTCGATTCATTTCCCAACTCTCTAAAACTGCCAAGTCATTCTTCAAGCTCCTAAAGAAAAATGCACGAGTCAACTGGGATGATGAGTGTCGAGAAGCGTTCGACAAGCTAAAGCAAGGTCGCCAGGAAGATTCACAATGATGATAACTAGCAAGGAATAGGATGGGGCGACAAACAGCAACGCTATGGACTATGAACATCCCAAGGGGATCTTTGGATATTTTATGCTCGATTACTTTGGAAATTGAAGAAGTGGGTGTCCCAGAGGTCTCCTGAGATTTTCAATGCATTCTGACTAAAATGAATACATATTTACTGACTTTGCGCGACCGTGTGTTGGATTCTCTATTAGTTTGATTAGCCAAACTTTCTCCTTCAAAGACATACTTTCATATATTGTTGCACCGTCTCTATTGGACAAACTCAAGAATAATGTCTTAGCGTACTCTCTTGATATAATTCGAGCACAATCTAATGGTTAACAAATGCGTACTAAGTAAAATGTGCGTTGGAATTTTTTTCGAGGGTCGAGAGAGAGAGAGTTCCTATGTGTATGATTTTTCTGTGTTCTCTTATATTCTTTTTTATTTTCTATTGTGTATTGCTAATGTGACATCCAGATTTTTGGGTCCTGATTTTGATTAGATAAATTGGGCATTTCATTGACGCCACTACAGTGTTTTTCTCTGAGTTGGCCACTCACGAGATAACTAGACTAGCTGGGTAGGCTATTAAGGACTTTAAGGCAAATAGACTTGAGAATTCGACCAGGAATCGACTTCTCGACCGTGCTCATCTTTAGAGATCATTGCGGCACAGTATAAAATTGATTTGAAATCAGAGATAGGCTGGTTCGATTAAGATGAATGACCGATCGTGAGTGACTCCACTAAATTGGAAAATTCTCATCAACCGGCACTAATTTGATTTTACTATCGTTTTGGTACCCTGTGTCCGTATTTGAATCCTCTAGATTTTCACGACAACCGAGAATTGCCAATGGGTCTAGTGGGTTCATCATGGCTTGAAGAAAATCGACCACGCGTCAGTTGTCCTAAAATGTTCTGAAAACTACCTAGTAGCCTAGGTCACGCTCAAAATGCGTCCGAATGAAATTAATCGCCAATCTAAGTTTGATTTCAGAAATTGGGAGTTCTGTCATGTCACAGGTCATTTTAGGAACGTCGACCCAGTCTCAGAAGATTTTTCTAACAACCGAGATTTTTTGGGAAAAAGTTGAGTTAGGGTCGTTTTTTATCGGAATTTGCAGAGGACCGTTTTTATTGTGAAATTGAGATGCACGATGGTTTATTGGATGAGGAAAAATAGTAATTGAGACATTGAGGCGTCGATTGATTTTTATGAGAGCCGATTGAGGATGAATTGAGGAAGGATTGTGCCAAAATTCGTGACTCCCCTCCTACTAGCTATTTTGGACCAATTGGGAGGTCGTGGAGAGTGTCTTGGTGGATCATTGGAGGCCATGGGTTTATACTTGGCCTAGGATGAACCTTGGGGATCAAGTTTGGAAAATATCAAGCAAGAGGGGCCCTTCATCCCTCCTCATCTTTATCATCTCTTCTTCTTTTACCACCGGTGAAATCTTCCTCTCCTCTCTCCATTTAGGGCGACCGTCAACAATCGGAAGAAAACCCACCGAAGCTGTTTCCTTCTTGCCATTTTGTTAACTGAAGATTTTCAATTTGAGGAAGGCTTCACGTGGGACGTCTCCGCCCATTGCCTCGTCCAACACCGAAGGAAGCCTCCTGCCGAGTCTTCATTTTTCATTTGGCTGGCCACGACTTGTTTGTTTCAGCGAAGCCACCGAAGCAGCTTGCTTCTCCACGCGTCCAAGACCACCGAGTGAAACCAGCCCTCCGCCCGAAGATCTCTCTCTGTCGTCCTCAGCTTCTCCGCCAGTGAAGACCGTTCCATCGGATTCTTTACCGAACTGCCAGTTGCCAGCGAAGCTTCACGCTTTTCCCCCATCGAAACTGCTCGTTTTCTTCAGCTACACGTGGAGTGGTTTTGCTCGGTCAATCACTCACCAAAGAAGTCCCTTGTGTTGACTCCTCGCGTCTGCCATCTCACTGAATTGAAGCCCACCGAGCAGCCACTTGAAGCCCACTTGAAGATCGGCCCAAGTCCAGCTCAATCCACGCATCTTCATTTCCAAGCCCACAAATTTAAGTGCAGCAGCCCATCAATTGAGATTTTGAGGCCCAAGCTCGTGAAGTCAAGCCCAGTTCAGCAGGCCCAAGCCCAAGATCAAGCCCAGCACTTGCTGTGGGCTTGCTTGCAAGACTTTTGAGCCCGGCCCGAGTGTCTATCGTCGCCGCCGAAATTTTGGGATTCGGCCTCCGTCGCGGTGTTCCGGTCTTCGCTTTGTCAAGTGAGTTTTACTCACTAATGCTTTCTTAGTTTGCTAATTATGCCTAAGGGTTGATTAGATTTAATTAAGTGCAATTAGGCGGTTAGATTAGAGTAGATTAGTGATTATTAGATAATTGTGATGCATGTTAGGCAATTGAATTGTGCAATTAGCAAGTATAGACATACTATTATTTATTGAATGCTTCTCGGGATTTTTCCCGACCCTTATCGGGTTTTAATTAGGCAATTCGGGCCTAAATGGAATTTTTAAGAATTAAATATTAATTTTCGAAATTAAATATTTAATTATTTATTTTTCGGAAATTCAACTGGGATGGCCAGTGACCGGGATTTTATGCTGATGACTGTGGTGCAGTCCGTTTATTTAATTGAGCTTTATATTGTGATAAATTGGAATTATTGTGTTTATTTATTTAATTTTTGAAAATTAATTATTTAATTATTTATTTTCCGGAAATTCAACCGGGATGGCCGGTGACCGGAGTTTCGTGTTGATTATCGTGGTGCAGTCCGCTTATTTATTCGAGCCTTAATTTGTGAGAAATTGATTTATTGGTGATTTTAGGATTTATTCCTAAATTGAATAATCTGTGGTTATTAATTGAAAAATAACTGGGCATCGGTTGACAGTTACAAAAATATTTTGGTGAACTATAGAAAATGGTGGGATTTGTGGAAATGAAATTATAATATTTTGGCTAAGGTCGACCGTGTCCCCACACACGGCTATTTTATTGAGAAGGATAAAAGATGGAATGCATTGAATGGTCGGATAGTATACTATATCATCCTACGGGCTCGATATGTCACCAAGCGAGAGAAAAGATATACTAGTGTACTATATCAACCTACGGGCGATATGTCACTTAGCGATAAAGACACTTTATCGGTTTAGAGTGAGCATCGGGGGTATACTATATCACCTGGCGGCGATATGTCGTCAGCGAAGCGATAAAGATACCGATATACTATATTAGCCTACGGGCGATATGTCAGCTTAGCGAGAGCAGTATACCTTAACCCTATCAGCTTAGTGCGAGCTATACTATCTATATATCATCTTAGAGTGAGCAGTCCTGGACTAGGGTCGGACTTATAGATAGTATTGAATGTGCCAACCAAGCATGGGTCGTGATGACATGTAATCAACTAGGTCGATTGATCAATGATTTGATCTGGCGTGATGAATTAATTGATTGAATGGAAATGACCGGTGAGTGGTCTTGTTTACTTGTAATCGACTAGGTCGATTGATCGAGATATCGATTTGTGATGTGATTACTTGGGTGCCTATTTGATCTGTGCTAATATGCAGGTGGAATCTGAGGCCAAGGTAAGTCCTTTGACTCATATTGTGCATAGGCAACCCTAAGGTGTATTAGTTTACTAATCGGGTCTTAGGGGGTAGAACTTGCTGAGACGTAGTCTCATCCCGGTTGTGGGACAACATTTCAGGACCCTGATGAAGAACCCGAGGAGAAAGAACTCGAAGAGGAGTATCGGAGGAGAAACCCCGAGGATGATCCAGTAGGACCCTAATGAGGATTGAGATCCTATCTTCTTTTGTGAACCCTGTACATGTGTGGTTGTGAATTTCAATATGAAAAATATGACATGTTTTTCTATCCCATTGTTTTTTATGTTCGGGATTTATAACTGCTTCCACATGTGCATATATAAATGAAAGGGTCGGCGATACATAGTCCAGGGATATCACATTTTAAAATCAACCAAAGGTAAGGGATGTGCGCATGCCTGAGGATCGGGGCGTGACAGCTAACCCCTTTTGAACAACTTTAACTTCCTAGAGAACAATGTGTCTATATAGCCAAAAGTTAGAGCTTTTCTTGAGATATCCCTTAAATTGAAACAAAGAAGTTGTGTAATATATTCGAGATAGGAAAATATAATATATGTCTCATTCTGATCCAATAATCAAAATTTTCAGCTAAATATGATTTTTATGGGCTTGGCCGATTTTGTGTTCTCTTGGCCTTAGTCCATCTAATCCGCTTATGCTCAGAGCATTCTTACTTAGATAAATTATAATGTAGTTAATGTGGACTCATTATTACTAAATGACAATGTTCCTAATATGCAGATGAAATATAAAGATATTAACAATAAATTTTTTGGCATGTAAATACTTATATGTTATCTCTCTCTCTCTCTCTCTCTCTCTCTCTCTCTCTCTCTCTCTCTCTCTCTCTCTCTCTCTCTCTCTCTCTCTCTCTCTTCTTCCTCAACCTTTGGCCATGATGAAAGGATTGAGTTAGTCTCAACCTCTCCTCCCTCTTTTGTTGATTTTTTTTTTTGGTGTTTTATTGTTCTTATCTTGTCTTTTCTTTTCTCCTGATTGAGATCTAAGAGCTCTTTTATCCTGGTCTAATTCTAGATTTAAGAGTTTGAACTCTTTCAATTTAGTCCTAGACTTGGGAACTACCTTCCAATCTAGATCTCAGAATTTAAATTTAATAAATATGCTTTTGTGGATTCGATACCCTCTATTCTGTGCCTGTACAAGTTCTCTACCTTTAGTTTCAATGGTAATCATATGAATTTTGATGTCTCGCTGAACAATAGAGACTTGCTTATTCACATGTTAGATCTATGTTTATTTAATTTATTTTGGTTGTTTTTATACGACAAGGGAATAGAGGATGTTGAATTTAGACGCACACTGCCAACTGACAATATTGTAGGTATTGGGAAATGAATTTCTAGTGTATGCTCATCACTGATAAAAATACAAAATTTAGAGATCGGCCGTCGATTAATTTGCTTGACAAATTCATTACTTTGTTTTGATTTGCTTTGTCATGAAGTGTATATAGTTCGCATGTATCATTCGAAGCAATAAATACAATTTTCTTTCAACAAAAAAAAGTTAACAATATTTTTATTTACTAGTCATGGTTGATTCCTAATTTTTAGGCAATGAACAGAGTCATCAAATTTTAGGTATTAATACAACCGAAATGTTAACGGTTTGATCTTTGAACTCTTTCTTGGCCTTCTCTCGGATATCGAGTTTACGTCGCAGGTCTCCTACCATAACATGGGTCATTTCTCTCTGTCAACGTCCTGTAGTAGGTCAATAATGCGTGGCGTAGTAGGCCAAGAGAGCTTCCAACCAAGCGACGTTCACCATATAAGGAGAGGGAGACAGACATTTCGTCGGTGAAGTCGAGAGAGAGAGCGAGAGAGAGAGAGAGTACAATAATTCATTCGACAAGATCTTGTCCAGTCGAAGACGTGACGTGCATTCAAGGAATCTTATTGTTTGATTGGCCGAGGTTTCTTAAAGAAATGCGTGGCCGAGGTTTCTTAAAGAAATGCGTGGCCATAACCCCCACAATCCCCTATAATTCAGTTTCGTGCCTCACGTTGTGGTCGGAAAGTATCTGACGATGTTGGTCTTTTGCTTCAGAGAGAAGTTCAATTTCGACTTCGACTTTAGATGATCCAGGGCACATTGATCCTTCCTGTAACAGTATGCATCGTGGAACTCACTTCCCTCTGTCTTTTATTGCCGGAAAACCTCATTCGAATCGATAAAATCTCGAACTTATAGACAACCTCACAAATTGATTTTCATGCATTGTCTCGTCTCTTACTTTCTAAGTTTACTTAATTAACTTAATTATAAGTTTACTTAATTAACTTAATTATATAACTTTTCATTGTGATCGACAGCTAAAATAAAAGAAAATTTTCTTTTCATTAAATAGTGCCCTTTGTAAGTTATGAAGTACCGTTAGCTCATTATTTCTTGTTCAATGAACAGACATAGTAAATCAATCAACTGACACAAAAAGCGTAGAATTATGTCCATCTAACAAGCTCATCCAGTTCAATCATTATAATTTTCCTGAGCATAAAAACGAAAACCAAGTAGTTATTAGCTAGTTTGAACAAACAAAAGTACAATAGAGAGAGAAGAAAGCGTGAACCACTCCCTATTTCGTCGCTTTCTTATTGTCTTCGTATTGGATGAAGTGTTGGCATATGACGAAATCTTGGTTCGAATAATGTAGATATATAAAGAATTGTCCTTAAAAATCGATGCATTATTAGTACATCATACTTGGAGTAGATCAGCATAGCAGTAAAGCTTTGAGTTTGGACGCGGCCAATCTCATATTCAAATTATAAGGTCCAACACCCTATGTATAAATATAACCACTTATTTAAATGCTCACTTTAATTCATTTTATAATTGTAATCTATTCAATATAATGAGCCTTGGTCGTGACTCTTGTTATGTATGATAAAAATTATATTTAGTATACCTCTTCTAAGACTTTCGGTCTGCTTCCAAGCGAAGAAGCCGATCGTTAGCTGACAAATTCTACGTTTCTTAAGGATTTATCCTATTCTGTTTTTTTTTGAAAAAATCTTATAATGAAAGAAGATGGATTGATAGGCACCATCCTATTCTGTCCGTTCTGTTTTTTTTTTTTTTTTGGTCGGAATCAAGAAGCTGGTTTTGTACTACTGGCTCTCTTTTTTCTTCTCTAATTTCTGTATTTTCTGTTAGCCGCTTGATAGTTGTTCTTAATTCTACGTCAGCCGTGCCAAAGTGATAGGCAACTTTTTCTTTCTTTGGCTGAAAAGTTATGGGCAACTTGACAGATGCATGACATGAGATCAGACGATAAGTACTAATTTGACATTTAACTCCGCGACTCTTTTCTTATCGACTAACAAATGTGAGCACCACCTGAATGATAAAAGCTGACGAAAGATTGCATGTAAGTCCTAGGTTTAGATTTTTTTTTTTTTTTTTTGGATCTGAATCCTAGGTTTAGATTGATAAGGCTTGCTTTCGTTTTATGAATAATAAAACATTTAACTTCTTTTTAGTATAAGTGAACGTTTCTTAAAATGTTTGGGCATGGCTAATTAATATAAACATAACTAAACAGTCTCCAGTCACTAGTATTAAAGAATTTGATGTGGTGGATTCCCTGTTCAATTCATAGAGTCTCCAACTTATTGCAACCCGGAGGCCACAGCTACCGTTCTATATATAAAGCCTCATCTAGTAGACGTGGAATGAATAATATGCTTGCGTCCATAAAGACTAGACAATCAAAATACGTTCAGATCTCCTGTGTTATAGATATATGATATGTCACAAGTATAATGGTAAACACCCCTCGCCGGGGGGGGGGGGGGGGGTGGAGTTTTCAAAGTAATTGCTATTAAATAAAAAAGGTTTATAATTTTTTTTAGTCTAGTCCTCTTTTATATCTATAAGTCACTGTGTGTACTATATCATATCATTTTTTTATGGATATGATATAAGTCACTAGTATAATGGTGCACCCCACTAGAGAGAGAGAGGGATCAAAACTTGGTTAGCATTGAAAAAGTGGAGTTGTACGAAAAGAAAAAAAGTGGTGAGATAAAAAAAAATTATTTAGACAAATCCAATATACAATTATGATTTTGATTTTCGAATTAAGTTGTATTGTCATGGCTCGAGCAGAATTTATTGATGCTTTAAGTTTTGTGTAAGTTAGAATTACGAGTTTTAACTTTGACAATTGTATTCATTTTGTTAAATGATGAATTTTCATTTTCATGGTTGCAACGTGAAAAATGTTTTAATTGTAGATGTAGTTAATAGAAATCCTACATTTGTTTGTATGGTAATTAAGATATTTACATTGTTCTTTTTACCATGAATGTAAAAGATATTTTATATTAACAATGTTTCTAGTAAGTATCCTTTCTATTTATTTATTTTTCATTTTATTTATTACTTTTTAATGTATAGGATCCCAACTGGCAGGTCACCAAGTGAAATTCCAGCAAACCTTTCCTTGGAAAAACCATTGGGGGTGGCAGCATAGAGAGTGAGGATGCTGCTAGGCTGACAGTCTTGAGAACAACCGTGAACTCCCAACCACATATTCCAAATTTAGAGAGAGGGGCAACCAAAAGGTAAAGTTTCGTCTTTATCTTATTTTAGCCTCTCTTTTTCTTAAAGTTTTAGTTTAGGTTACGTGCAAATAATTTTGCAATAGTCATAGAAATATTGCTTCTATAAAAGTACTGCTCCTCCCAAAAAATGAAATACTGATATTAGAATGATCAAGTAGAACATAGCACATCGATTATCTAGTAAATAATATGTCTCAATCCGAATGTCATATCTCATTAAATAATATAGATCTGTCATTCATGATATGTTTAAAATAGTTTTCTCTTTGAAAATGTTACTAAGGACGAAGTTCAAAGGATTAATAGGAATACTATGTAAAGTTTCATAAAATTGCATCGATGGGTAAAAAACAGACATATTTGCATTAGAAGCATATTGAAGAATTTTTGTGTATTTTCATGTGTCATGAATCTTTAAAAGAAACTAGTTTTTGAAAATTTGTGATTTAATAAAGGAAAAATCATTGTATAACTTATTGACATATTCTTTGCATAACAAGTTTTGCAGACGTCAAGAGAAAAAAAACCAAAAAAAGAATTGTTTCTTAGTTTTGCATCACAACTCACAAGAACCAGACAAATAAGATAAGGTTCCAAGTGCAAATTTGTGGTAAGTAATGGTCCATCACTCTTTGCACGAGTCACGGACTGTTATTTAAGCATTATTGATAAACTATTTCGTTTCAAGCTAGGCCGAGAGAATGGTCAGATATGCATCCTATGATTTAGTTAATTTGTAAGTCTTACTTCGCATATGGCAAGGTGGAAATATTTGTTTCTCCAGTTGGTGTTAGATGTGTTCAATATATTTAACTTCATGAGTTGACATAATGCCAATTGCTGGATCTTGTTTATATATTTGAATGAGCATACATTTTCAATTCTTCGAAAAACTTGCAAAAAGAATCTCATATTTCGATCACTCACGAAGGTTTTTGCTCATGTCATTATTCGATCCATAAGATTTGTGTGGGTGTGGGATATCACTTGACTTCAGAGGCCCTAGGTAATGAATCTAAGACGAAATATTACGTCAACAAAGAAATTCAAACGCAAATTAATTTCCCTTCATTACTCTTATCCTAAAGTGATTATAAGAGAAGTGATTATGTGATAGTTTTTAATCTATCATTAGAATAATAGTTTATTTTATATCACGAAAAATCAAATAACAAATAATTATAAATTTTTACGGGGTAAGGGCCACACTTTCTCGATGGAATGTCCAATTTAAGTCATAACTACTTCATATTACTTATGATACGAAGATTCAAGATTGTCGAATCTGTCACGACAACCCTATCAAGACACTAGTTGTTTAGAAAGTCTCTCTACACAAATTATGCTAAAGTTAGATAATGCAACACGAGCCATTCAAAAGTTCACTCACGACATAAATCAAACTCATGATCTCCTTGAAGACAAGTGACCCCTTTACTACTAGACCAACCATCTTGGTGGTAACTTTGTTTCATTTTGTACAGCAACCAGAGGTATGGAATATCCTTCTCTTGCCCATTATAACACTCGTTAAGAGAGCATGCTATAATTTTCTCATAGAATGCACGTTTTCAATGCATCAATAATTGTTTCTATTATTTGAATTTTTCAGCTTGTGTTCTAAATACACTCATTCATTGCACTCTTGAAGATAAATAACCTCCTTTTAAGTTCAACTACATACATGGCATTCAATGCATGAGGACCCCTCCGTGCAAACTCAAGGCCACGCGTGTTCCACACTCGAATTGGACTTGAGTTACATTCAACGTGGAAAATCGAGACAACGTTTCCCAAAACTGTCTATAAGAAGCGCCTCAAACCAATTTAAATGCAAGCCAACTAGAGAGAGAGAAGAGAGAGAGAGATGGAAGTCATGCAAGTTTGCATCAAAAGATTGATTACACACTCCTTTGTGATTATGTACCACAATTTGATTTCTTCGTTCAATATCAAACTAGGGTTATTTTTTGTTTACCAAGATTTTTAATTCTATATGCAAAAGACAATATTTTACCATGCCTTTGAGGACAATGTAACTTTGAGGACAATGTAACTTATCTTTCCCGCATTGAGAAAAGTACCAAAATAGTCCTAAACTTTTTGCATTAGTACTAATTTAGTCCTAAATTTTTTAATTGGACCAATTTAGTCCTAAATATTTTTATATTGGTACCAATTCAGTTCATCCGGCTAATTTAAGCCGAAAATTGCTAACATGGCCGCCGGCGGTCTTATGTGGCGCCACGTGGACAAATTTTATAATTTTTTACATTTTTTTCAGATTTTTTAAATTATATTTTTTCTCTTTTTTTTTCTTTTTTTTTTCTCCTTATCCCTTGGCCAGCCGGCCGGCCACAGGCTGGCCGAGGCGAGGGGCCCCGCACCCTCGCCGGCCACTGGCGAGGGCCGCTGTGCCCTTGTCTGCCACAAGCGAGGGTGTCGACCCCCGCCTAGATCCAGGCGAGGGCCGCCGCGCCCTCGCTTGTGGCGACGAGGGCGCCCTCACCTATTGGCCAGCGAGGGCCTCTGCGCCCTCTTCGGCCACAGGCGAGGGAGCGGCGGCCCTAGCCCAGATCCAAGTGAGGGCACGACGCCCTCGCCCACCGTGAGTGAGCCCGCCGTGGTCCTCGCTCGGATCCGGGCAAGGGCGCGATGCCCTCGTTTGTGGCGGGCGGAGCGTCGTGCCCTCGCCGGATCTGGGCGAGGGTCACCACTCCCTCGGCTGTGGCCGACAAGGGCGCAGAGGCCCTCGCCGGTTGGCCGACGAGGGTTTCGACCCTCCCCTAGATCTGGGCGGGGGCCGATGCCCTCGCTTGTGGCCGACGAGGGCGTGGCAGCCCTCGCCAGTGGCCGGCGAGGGCGCGGGGCCCCTCGCCCCGACCAGCCGGTGGCCGATGATGGTCAGTAGGCCGGCGACCTCGCCGGCCAAAAGATAAGGAGAAAAGAAAAAAAAAAATCTAAAAAATCTGAAAAAAAAAATATAAAAAATTATAAAATTTGTCTACGTGGCACCACATAAGACCGCCGGCGGTCATGTCAGCAATTTCCAGCTTAAATTAGACGGATGGACTGAATTGGTACCAATGTAAAAAGGTTTAGGACTAAATTGGTCCAATTGAAAAGTTTATGACTGAATTGAAACCAATACAAAAGATTTAGGACTATTTTGATACTTTTCCCAATGCTTGAAAGATAAGTTACATTGTCCTCAAAGGCAAGGTAAAATATCGTCTTTTGCATATAGAATTAAAAATCTTGGTAAACAAAAAGAACCCTAGTTTGATATTAAACGAAGAAATCAAATTGTGGTACATAATCACAAAGGAGTGTGTAATCAATCTTTTGTGACCCCAATTCGTATACATACTATTAATCAACAAGATTTCTCTTAAGAAGAACGTATAATAAAGGATATAATAAAATATTAGATCTTGCACGATCATTGCAATTTCAAACAAACACAATCCTGTGATATTCTCATCGGATTAACATAGAAAATGTATAGAATTTGCATTACTCACTCATTATATATGAACCACTCGCATAGTCAATCAAGAATACATCTTTGGATATATTCATCAATATAAGCAAAACATAACATGGATTTATTTCTCTGTATAGATATAACTGAAGACAGAAGCTTTTTTTCTTGATATTGAGTCAATGCTTTCTTTTTTTTTTTTTTTTTTTTTTTTTTTTTTTTTTTTTTTGATAGAGGAAGGTGCTATTGATGACAAAGCCCATAATGGAGGCAGCCGTCACAGCTCTCTTCTCTACGGCCGCCACCACCTTCCCGGCGAGCCTCGCCATTGCAGACTTGGGCTGTTCCACTGGCCCCAACACTCTCTTTGCCGTGTCCGAGATCATCAACATCATGAGCAATCTCTGCAAGGCGACGAAGCCAGAGCTGTCGGAGATCCAAGTGTTCTTGAACGATCTCCCGGGGAACGACTTCAACACCATATTCAGCAGCTTCTTGCCGAGATTCCAAGAGAAGTTGAGTGAGAAAATGAAGAGCAAGAACGGAGCGTGGGCAACATTGTCGTGCTTCTTCAATGGTGTTCCCGGTTCGTTCTATGGGAGACTGTTCCCCCGGGAGAGCCTACACTTGATTCATTCTTCATCCAGCCTCCATTGGCTGTCTCAGGTAATTATTTGATCCACAGTTATATTTGTTAACTTGATGAGAAGCAAACTCTCTCTCTTTCTCTCTCTCTCTCCCTCCCTCCCTCCGTCCGTCCCTCCCTGCCTCACCTACTCTGTTTTTTTTGTCAGGTCCCACGAGGCAGGGAAACAAAGGCAACATATATACGTCGAGTTTCTGGCTCTCGGGCCATAACTTGGTCATTTCCCTCCGTCAACGTCTTGTATAAAGTCTACAATGCGTGCCGTAGAGGACTAGCAGTAGGCGGACAGAGACCTCCTGTCAACGTCAATAGAGAGTATAATAATTCATAAATGTTGTCCAATCAACCAGGTTTAGCATGCCTTCTAGCAATCAAATCATGTGCCGCGCTTTCTTAAAGAAATGTACGCCGGACATGACATTCAGACATCCCAAAATTTAATCTCGTGCCTCTCGTTGTGGTTTGGAGTGGCAGCGACATCCACGGCCACTCGCATCTGACTATGTTGACGTTTTGCTTTAAGGAGAGGTTCGATTTTGACTTCGATTACAGAGGATCTGGACACATCGATCCTTCTGGTAACTGTTTGCATCGTGTATCTCGCTTCCCTCTATCGTTAATAGCTGGAAAACCCCATTCCGAATCGATAAAATCTCGAACTCATTGATGACATTACAAATTGATTTTCATGTATTGTCTGGCCAGATGCTTTTGTTGGCCACAGTGAGGGCTCACGAGCCCTTGTTGGCCAGAGGTGAGTGTTGTGGCCCCTTGCTAAGGTCAGTGGGGGCTTCGTGGCCCTCATCAGGGTAGGTGGAAGTTGGCTTGCCGGTCTTTTAAACCTAAAAAGAAAAGAAAAAAAAAGGGAAATATTTAATTAAAAAAATCAAATTTTATTTACGTTAACATCGGTTATGTCACATGGGACAATCGACGTTGATTGGATTGTTACGTCAGCGATTTCGGACATTGATCGGATGAATTTAAATGACAAATCTTAAAAAGATTTAAGACTTAATTGATAATATTTTCTTTGTATGTATTATATACAAAGGGGAACTCACAAATGTCAAAAGACAAATGTGGAAAATTGAACTCAATGCCTCAGAGTCTACTATCATCTTATAGTCGAGTACATTAATACCGAAAAGAATTAAGTACATAACAGTTTGGGTTTCCGTAGCTTAAACGTTCAAGATGACGCAAGTTACGCATTCTATATGTTAAACTATTAAGCACACGATGGACGGACGGTACCCTAAAGAAGGGACTAAACTATAAGCAAACTAGTAGTCGAGTGAATCTCAAAGCAAAGCATAGCATAAGCAAATATAATTATTAAAAGAGGTTTGATTATTCATAGTTGAATTGGACTTAATGTGATTAATATTGTAATGAAAACCTCGACCATACGTAGATACTCTCAAGTCTTTCAATATATGAAATTTCTTATCATATGAATGCAGGAAAATCATCCAAAAAGTTCTAAATTTATAACTTTTGACCGAAAATTGTTGATGTGGATAAAGACTGTCTTATGTGGCACAATCATGCCGACATGGACTTTTTAATAATATTTTAAATTCTTTTAATTTTTTTGGCTTTTTTCTTTATTTTTTTTTATTTGTCTCATGGATTGAGGTCGGTGAGGGCCGTGACATGCTCCCTTGGCCTATATTTGGCAAGACGTCATGATTTCGCCAAATTTGGGTGAGGGCTTGCACGCTCTTGATTTGGCTAGCGAGGGTCGCCATGCCCTAAAGATATCAAGCAAGGGTCGTGAAGCCCTTCTTGGAAATTGTGAGGGCTGTGATGCCCTCACCTAGTGCCGATGACCCTCGCCAATCCACAATCTAAAAAAAAAAAAAAAAAAAAAAAAAAAAAAAAAGAGGAAAAAAAAATTCAAAAATTCAAAAACTTATTAAAATAATATTTAAGAATGTCGACATCAAGCATCGGTAGTGCCATGTAGGACGAGTACCGCTTTCATCAATAGTGCCGCGTAGGACGAGTCGGCTTCCACGTCAGCAGTTTCCATCCAAAATTAGTTAGATGGATTTAATTGGCAAATTATCAAAATATTTATGACTTATCTAACAATATTCAAAAGTTTATAAATAAATTGAAAAAAACATAAAAAGTTTGGGATTTTTTGGACAATTTTCTCTGTGAATGCGAACCTTGACTGGATAGACGTTGGCCTTTGCTAACTACTAGCTTCATTTCTTAGTGGCCTTTTTAGGAGTCCATAAACATCCTCTTTAGTGGTTACTAAAGGCGTGCACGATAATCATTTTATATCTATTTAAGAATTATCTTTCCGTTCTAGACTTGTTTCTAAAACAGAAATCCGTTTAGTAAAATTGTTTCATTTTTTTTATTTCTAAAATATATTTTTACTCCAGAAATATGTTTGGAATAGAAATTAAAAGTAAAAATCAATTACTTTTCTATTTTTAGAATATAAATGAGAAATAAAAACTCTTATTATTGTTCGTCCTTATTACTAGCGGGCCTCCTATCCGCCACCGCTGGTCGCCGTCCACGGCCTGTCGTTGTTGCTCCCTAGCCACGGTTCGCCACCCGCCGCTATCTCTCATCCATCGCCTCGACGATTGTCGTCTCGCTGGTCACCAATTGTGTCTGTTGCCACATGTAATTGCACATGTATTTTAACCTAAATTAATGGAATTTAAAGTATTACCATACAAGTGAAAAATAAAATAAAATCAAAAGTTGGTTAGCGTTGAAAAAGTGGAGTTGTATGAAAAGAAAAAAAATGGTGAGATAAAAAAGTTTTATTCAAACAAATCCAATATATCTAGTTAGTCACGAGACAATTATGATTTTGATTTTCAAATTAAGTTGAATTGTCATGGCTTGAATAGAATTTATTGTTACTTGATTGGATGCCCTGACCATTCCAAAGGGTATAAGTTCTATTGTCCTACTCGAGGCACTAGAATTGTTGAATCCCAAACTGCCATATTCTTGGAATTAGATATTGCTTGAGAGAGTTCTTCTCAATCTTTCGAAGGGAGGAACAAACAATACGGTTTCCATTTCATTGCCCATATTGAATGATGATTCTATACAAGAGCCATACAGAGTGGAAATTTAGCAAGAAGCAGACACTAAAGATATGACGGTAAATCCTCCTATTACAAATGAAATTCCTCAGGCAAATGACGCGGCTCTAGTAATGTCTATGTGAAGATCACATCGACAAAGAAGTTGATTTTGACATTTGACATATAGTTGATCTGGCGACCTTCAAAGAAGCTCTTAATAGTGATCAGGCAGATGAATGGTTAGGAGCGATGAAGGACGAGATGATTTCCATGTCAAATAATCAAGTATGGGAACTTGTTGATTTACCTGATAGGTATAAACCGATCGGCTGCAAATGAGTGTTGACATCTAAATTTTGACGGTCCATTTAGTCATTTATCGCATTAAAAATTAGGGTTTAATTTTATCCCTAAATATATATATATATATTAATCATATAGCATATAGGTTTAAATGCATTTTATTTTAATTTGCATTTTTATTTATTGGACCGGTGCGGATGGGTTCAAATTAGTTGGGCTAGGCCCACGAAAGGAATAAATTAACCCAAGCCCGTTGTTTTTTTTAATCAATTATCTTGTGAGAAATTAAGATTTGATGCAATATTATGATGATTTTTTGAAAATTGAGAGAACCTATTTCAATCTTATCTTTAGCAATAGATAATGAAATCATGAGAGAATATTCATAAGATAAGGAAAATAAAATAATTTTCGTGATCGGGAGGTTATAAGCAATCTCCATGAGATGAAATATTAACAAAAAAGATCACGTTTTGTTTTGCTATAAAAGGTGCTGTGTACGGTGAAGAAGGGGGGATTTTTTCGGTTCTTTGAGGAAAAGCAAAAAAAAAAAGTCAAAAAGTTTTCTTCCTTTTTGCTGACAAGCAGAAGACGTGAGTGCAGAGAGGACAGAGAGAGAGAAATGACGTGAGTAGTCAGAAAAGTAAAAAAAAAAAGGGAAAAAGGAAGAGGTCTTCTTCTTCGTAGGTTCCCCGGCGACCCCTGCTGCCGAGTCGACGCCCACCGTAGCTGCCAACGCCTCCGCCGCTGCTCCAGCGTCACCCAACACCGGGTAACCTCCATCGCAGCAGCCCTCTCCCCGTGACGCTGCACCAGCTTGAGAACCCGCGCCGGCCACCGCGCTAGCAACCCGCGAGTCCCCAGTCCTCACGCTTCGGTCAGCCTCGCAACACCAGTCTGCCACCATCGCGCACTGCCCTTCCCTAACGCCTCAGATCCCGATCGCCATCCGTCGCCCAGCAGCTGGACCCAAGTTGAATCGCTGTCCGACCCGACGCCCCTGTCCGCCGATTCACCTCCCCAGCCGCGACGAAGCTTCTGTTTCTGCAGCTCCGCCCCTGACTCGACGCCTACTGAAGCCGCACCCTTGCCTTGTCCGCATGCTTGTGCTGCTCCGAGCCACCGAGAGACGCTGGTAGTTCTTTGTTCCTCCGACGATTGCCGCTGCCGTGCCCGATCTCGCGCCTCCACCGTCCGACGCCCCTCCTCCGAACGACACCGGCCGCTCGAGATCCACGACCCGAGGCGCCACCCGAAAACCGCTGCTGTCGCCAGTCTGCTCGCCGCCAATCCCCCTCGCCGGACCTTCGCCGGAGCTCCGATCGCGACGCCCTCCGACGATCGGGACCTGCTGCCTTAGGAGACCCTCACGAGCACAAGCTGTGCTTGGGAAGAAAAGAAGAAAGAGAAAAAAAAAAGAAAAAAGAAAAAGAAAAGGAAATTAGGTAGTTTTATTTTCTTTTTCTATTTACTTTATTTTATTTATTTCTTTTAAGTTTGGTTGTTATTGTGTAAATTTGAAGTGATCTCCATTTCATGAATTTTGTAGGCATTATCCGCAGGATCTTCCCCAAAATTATTATAATTACTAATTTGATCCGTAAGAGGTCGGATCATTTTTTTTTTATTATATTAGTTCTTGGGGTTTGTTGATAGCATATTAATTGTTGAATCAATGTAATTATTAATTTGATCCGTAAGATTTCGGATCAGATTTTTAATTATTTTGATTTCTTGTCGTGATGTTCGGGGTTAAAAGTAATCGTTAATTTGACTGTGAGACAACGGGTTATTTTTTCGTTTACTTTAATCCTTTATTCTGTTAAATATCTTGTTTGTTTAAATTTAAGGTTTAGTTGGTAATTGCTTGTTTTTTGGAAAATCATTAAAAAAAATCAAAAAAAAAATATTTGAATTAGGATTCAATTTGTTTTAGAATATTTCTTGTTATTTTGCATGTTTAGAATAGGGATTTTATTTTGAGTCATGAAAAAAGAAAAAGAAAAAGTGCATTCATTAGGATGTTAGATTTTTTTTTTTTTATGTGAATTGCATGTTTAATTTTAATTTCGAATTTCATATAAAAATTAGAATTATGGCATTCTTTGCATGTCATTGCATGTTAGATAAAATTGCATGCTTAATTTTAGGTCTAGATAGGTTTTTTTAAAAAAAAGAATTGCATGATAGTTTTTTTAAAAAATGCACCTAGTATCTAGATTAGATAATATTTTAGGATTGCATCACGAGATAATGTTCTAGATTAAGATAGGATTGGTATATTCGTAACTTAAAATAGATAATGTCTCGCTTTAGTTAGATTTTTATTTTTAATGATTTTTAATTATGAATTTTCATTAAAAGAAACAAATCAAAAAATCATTCTCATGCATATTAGAATAGGATTGCATGTTTCATTTTAAATTTAAATTGACTTTTAGATATATTGCATCTTGGGTTAGAAGTCGCTAGGTTAAAATAATATCTTGGTTTAAATTAGGATTTAGTTTGCCCTAATCCTTAATTTAAATTGGATAGAATTTTAACCAAGTTGGGTAATTCTTGCATTTTTCTTAATTTCGAATTTTAAGGAAAAAAAATAAAATTTGTCTTAGGATAAATTAATTTCAATTTCTAGGATAGATTGCATTTTCTAGAATAAAAATTATGTGCACGTCATATAGAAATAGGCTCATGAAATGCACGTCATTTAGTGTTTGCTAAGTTCATTTAATTAGAACTTCCTTGTCATTAGAATTAGGTCATCTTGATTAATTTAGATTGCATGTTTAATTATTGCATGTTCATTAAGAAATCATTAGTTTTTTTTTTCATATAGTTTAGGACATGTTGCCGTGCCATATTGTTTCATATTAGATTGGAAGCATTGCATTGCATTGCATATGGACTATGCTCTTGTCTAAAGAAAAAAGTGAAAGCAAAAATCGAGTGATTGCTTGTTAATTAGAAATCATATCTAGGATTGCTGATGTGAATTCTGGTCTAACAACGCAGATGCTTTCGTTGCTTTGAGGTAAGTTCTGCATTATTTAATTGCTTTCCTGAGTGTTAAATTAGTGGTATGCGCACCTGCATGATCGCCTTACATGTTAGGAAAGTAAATTAAAATTGATTCAAACTGCTTGCCAAACATTTTTCAAAATAAAATAAAAAGGTACCGAAAGGGCGTTAGAGAAATCTAACGTAACCAAGTCCCGAACTCACAAATCTCTGGTTCGTAGGAGTAAAGTAAAACTCCCATTACTTTACTTGGGTTTCTAATCAACCCACCAAAAATAGATTAGTGGCGACTCCTGATTGAAAATCATTTGTATGTTAAGGACTTGAACTTAAGTCGCGAATTGGTATGGGCTTGGGAGAGCCCGAGTTAAGTCTAGGCTTAACAATCCATTAGCCAAACCCTAGGTGGTTCACACTCGAAAATTTGGTCGCGACAGCTTGGCGACTCCGCTGGGGACTTGAGTTAAAACTCTTAGTGGACTTAGGCCAATTTTCTTTTCTGAAAAATGTTTTGTTTGGCAGCAAGGGTTCCAGGTACGCCCCTAACCTTTAAGGTGTTAAATATTTTTGCAGGATGGGAGGTATAAGGAGAAGTGTTTGTTGACCTTTGATTTGCAGGGAGGTGTAGGAATGTATGGTTTATTTTCATATATGAAGTGTTGCTTGATTTAAATTGTTGTGCATGCTTTGCATTTATCACTACACTTTGCACACACAACCTGCGGTCGAACCTGGGCTGCGATAGGATTTCTAGGATGGTGTTGAAAAGTATACTTCCTCCAAAGCGAGACTGCTATGTAGAGGTTGACCTTCTCTTCCCGAAAGTTTTTCATGGTGTTGAAATGTGTTTTGTCCATATCCGCGAGACTGCGTGACTATTGGACATTCCATTCAAGCGAGTCGGAGTTAAGGGGCGACACGTTAATGCGAGGCGCAACGGTCGAGATCACCCTCTTAGCTCACTTTGTTAAGCCATTTAGATAGAAATCGAGCCTCACGTTTCATGTGTGTGTCTATGTGATTGTCATCTATTTCCGGTGAAAGTAAGTTGTCTAAATTTTCGCAATTTACTTACTTTATTTTAATTTCTGTCGGCCCATGACAATAGGTTTCGTCATCATTTTTGTTTTATATGCAATGGGGAAAACCGACGTACAATTCATTTCCACTCCCAAAAAAGAGCTCAAGATGTGGTTGGACCAGTTAGATCAAGATGGCCGGAGATATGTGAAAGCCGGGATCCCCGACTTCTTCCACTATTAGAGATCAACATTCATTCTGGTGTGATACAAGCACTCCCTCATTTTTGGTGTCCACAAACTTCCACCTTCATATTTGGTGAGTTCGAATCGACCCCAACGCTTGAAGAATATAGTGTTGCCATTGGAATGCCTCGGGAAAAGGAGCTTATTAGACGCCTATCGGTATAGATTCTATTTCTGAATTATCACACTTTTTAGAAATCGAAATCGAAAGAGTAAGGAAGGTCGTCAAAGCCAATTGTTTTGCATGCCCATTTTCATTTTTGGAAGAATGTTTTGCAAAACAATCAATGATTTCAAAAGCTAGGATTTTCATATTAGCATTTTTCGGGCTAATCGTTTTTCCTTATCGAAGAAATGCCATTAATCCTTCAATTTCATGGGTGGTTAATCATATTTGCAACGGCTTAAATTATGTCAATATGGTTTTAGCCGAAACATTCTTGTCATTAAACTGTTTCAAGCAAAATGAAGAAAAGACTATGTGTGCCCTCCCTGAACTTTTGCAAATATGGTTTTTCTCACACATAAAAGGTTTTGGGCACCTTATGAAACAATTTAAAATTGATGATTTAAGGCACCCCATACAAAAATTTGCGGTTTTGGAACGTTTCTCCCCGAATAAACAATACGCCCGTTGGGTTAATTTTTTGAAAAATCCTAAGCCCAAGGCATTTCTATGGTATACTAAATGGCTTCATGTTGAGGAGGCTCGTTTCTCTCACAAGTACGATGGGCCCATTCCGTTGTTAGGCCTTTCTGGTGCTACCTCCTATTACCCGTATAGGGTGGCCCGTCAGTATAGAGCTCTTCAGAAGTTCCTCCTCCCCTCAAGACGGAATTGTTCCAAGTTCGTTTCGTCCGCAAGGACTATGATTATTTCAATGAGGTCCAGATGATCATTGCTGCATGGAAGGAGTGCCATCTAGAGAAGATTTTGGTGCCCAAGAGACTAAAAGGCAAGAAGGAGATCCACCATGCGTCGACATTCTACATCCAACAACACCGGATTCCCGCTGCCTTACGCCCAGTGGTCCCTGATGTGACCGAGAAGCCTACTCAGCGAGCACAAATTGAGCATCTTAAGCGGAAAGTGGAAATGCTTGAAGCTGAAAATAAGAAGCTTCACAAGACGTTGGGATCCCGAAAGCATATAAAATGAGATATTTTGAATTTTTGATGTTTAAGGATCTTGATTTCAATTTTCAATTCAATACTTTCAATTTTTAGTTCAATGTTTAGGGACTTGAATTTCAATTCTTAGTTCATTGTTAGGAAGTTTGACTTTATATTTCAAGTGAATTTTCAATAAAATCAGACGTTTAGACCATTGTCATGGGCCATTTTCCTATCTTGTCATTGGTTCTTACATTACCCCTTTTTCATTTAGGTGACAACAGATCCACCGCGATCGCCTATTATTACACGGTCAAGGGCTAAAATGGCCGATCAAAATGAAATGCGTGATCGTATGTCCGCTGTGGAGACTCAACTCCAACAAGTACTAGCCTCTATACAGCTTGTGACGGATCAACTCCAATTCCTCCAAGCGAATCCAGCAGCTCCATCTGCTCTTCCCGAAATAGTTGTCCCGAAGCAAGCAAACAAGGTTCAAACGATTGACGACGATATGCCTGGGCTGGATGATGCCTCGGTCCTTGTTGGAAAAGTCAAGCTCGACAGCGTTCCTAAGACAAACCAGGATGAGCTTGTTGCAAAGCTGGAAGAGAAAGTGAGACAACTGCAAGAATCACAAACCTCACTCCCGTTCGACCTGTCAGTCTATGAGAAGGTCAAAATGTCGAGCAAGTTCAAAATGTCGAATTTTGAGAAGTATGACGGTACATCTTGCCCAAAATCTCATCTGCAAATGTACCACGTGCGCATGGCCCAGCACGTCAAAAATGAGCCCCTCATGATTCAATCGTTCCATGCAAGCTTGACTGGACCCGCACTAAGCTGGTACGTGATGAAAAATGTGAACCTCCTCAACACCTGGAACGAAGTGGCTGACGCGTTCCTCACACAGTACAAGTTCAACATGGACATCGCACCTTCCCGAGAAGACCTGGAGCGGATGGAAAAGAAAAGGAGCGAATCATTTAAAGAATATGCTGTAAGATGGAGAAACCTGGCGGCTCAAATCACTCCTGAGCCTACCAGCAAAGAGCTGATGAAATTGTTTGTGAAGACCCTCCCTTCTGAGTTTCGTAACCGAATGGCCGTACGTACGTCGAAAGCTTCAATCGGCTTATTCTGTAGGAGAACAAATCGAGATGGGGATAAGGGAAGGATGGTTTGCGAGCCATCTAATAAAAGATTCATTGCCAAGAAGGAGAAGGAAGCGTCTGTGGATGTGAATGTGGCTTATGGCCAAGAAAGTGTCAAACGTGCCCCGGTTATCCAGATGAATCCCAGACAGCCACAAACCGTTGGCCGTCAACCATTCGTACAAGAAAACAATAGAAGGGAAT
The DNA here is from genome assembly GCA_017140595.1 of Eucalyptus curtisii. Lineage (NCBI taxonomy): Eukaryota > Viridiplantae > Streptophyta > Magnoliopsida > Myrtales > Myrtaceae > Eucalyptus > Eucalyptus curtisii. The sequence goes on along the minus strand of CM029501.1, from coordinate 39,537,170 downwards.
TCTCTCCTCTCCCTGGGTCTCCATCCCAAGTGCTAACAATCCTCCGAAAGAAAGGTTTGCTCACTAGTGAACCAAAGCGTCCTAACCGTGAAAGCAATCGCAGTTACGACCTGTCGAAGAAGTGTGACTACCATAATGGTGAACTGGGGCATTCAACTGATGAATGTTTCACCCTCAAGCATAAGATCCAGAACCTTTTAGACACGAAAGTCTTTTCATTTCAAACTGCTCGGCTGAACGTACAGAAGAATCCGCTACCCGAGCATGAAGGTACGGTGAATGCTATCCACGGAACTGAAGTCGGTCGAATCAAGGACTCGAAGGTGCACGTGGCGATGCTTACAATGGACTAGTGAGAGCTGGATATTATCCAGGTCAAGAAAATGTTCCCCTATCGCGATGAAGGAAAGAATTGCCCAAATGGTGGATGACGGCATTATCGTATATGCGACCGTAATTGCGTAGCTTCCACTATTTCTCACATCATCATCGATTGGGAGGAGGAGCAGCTGCGCTCAATGCCGACAAGGAAGAAGTTGATCCTTCTCTCGCGGACATGCCTCCGCTAGAAGATGCATCTGATGAGGAGATTGTGATCGAGACACCTCAACCATACGAGTATGTCAACAATAAGGCAGTGCCTTGGTCTTATGACTTAGATGTTGACCTTGTTACAAGGTCCGGTCGAACCTATGGTCAAGCCGGTGCTCAACCCGCAAAGCCGAGTCCACCGATGAAGAGGCTAAAGAGTTTCGGCATTTGTGATTAAAGCAAGTGAGTATAATGTGGTCGATCAATTGCGAAAGATGCCCGCTCGGATCTCCTTGCTCGAGCTTCTCCAAACATCCTCGGTGCATCAAAAGTCACTAATGAAAGTGTTAAGTGAAATTCATGTGCCAGAGACAGTTGAGGCAGACAAATTGGAAGAATTTGTGGGATCGGTCCTTCTCAAGGATTTAATTGCCTTTTATGATGAAGAATTCCCTCTCGAAGGCCGGGGACATAATAAAGCACTCTACATATCCGTTAAACACAAGTCTTCTCATGTCTCTCGAGTGCTCCTTGATAATGGGTCCGCTCCGCTCTGAACATATGTCCATTAGCCACTCTGCACCGCCTCAAGGTAGACCCGTCAAGGATACATGCAGCGATGACCTCAGTACGAGCTTTTGATGGCACAAAGAAGGAGGTGCTCGGAGAAATCCATCTCGACATACGAGATAGGGCCGGTTCTCTTCAATATTCCCTTCCAAGTCTTTGGACATCCCTACCGCATTCAATTTCTCTTTGGGTCGTCCCTGGATACACACTGCTGGAGCAGTGCCTTCAAGTCTACATCAAGCTGTGAAATTTGTGATCGAAAGGACGCTGGTCACCGTGTATGGTGAGGAAGACCACCGGATCTATCATGAGACGACTATCCCCTATGTAGAGCCGGATTATGAGCTCGAATCAAGTTACCACTCATTTGAGTTAGTATCCACCATACATGCTTCTCGAGGTTCATCACCGCCCATTCCGAAGTTTCGAGATCTTTTGCCTTCATGGTAGGAAGGGTAATGGTCGGAAATGGTTTCGTTCCAGGCAATGGTCTTGGAATGAATGGTCGAGGCATTCGAAGCCCCATTGAAGCCCCTCAGAGGTCTCGTTCTGCTGGTTTAGGGTACTATGGAAGAGGTGGGGGGAGTTCAAGAGGACGAAGACAAGGAAGACAGATTCCACCACCTGATCAAGGGCGAGGGAGGCAAAACCCGTTACCCCCCCAGCATTCATGAAACATTCCCCGGTCCTCCTATAATGATGCAGGATGAAGTAGATACCCTGGGGTAGCCTAGTGGCAAATTTGATTATCTGGTGAAGTATTCGGTCCCTCCCAACTACTACGTTGATCCTCATCAGATAGTCCCAGATGGATGGGATAGCATGGATGATCCAACACCCCTGAAGACCGAAAACCTTGAGGATGAGCTGGAAGGAGTTGCGAGCTTATTTGACAACCTCATCATAGGAGCCATTGATGAAGGATCCCCTGAAGAGATGGGCCTTGGCCCACAAGAGAACGATCATATAGCATGCAAAGGTGTGGAAATGATCCAATCCAATACAGCAAGTCGATGATGATGATCTGAAGATTCAATCGAAGATTCCGGTGAAGTGCAACGTAATCGGGAACAACATGAAAAGGCTAAGGCTCCCACATCCGAGCAGACCGTCACTATTAATTTAAGTGACACTGAAGAAGCCAAAGAGGTGAAAATTGGGGAGAGTCTCCCCAAAGATGAGGCCGAGCGCTGATTCGGCTACTGCGAAGGAATATCGGGATATTTTTGCATGGACCTATCGACATGCCTGGTTTAGACCCGTCAATTGTGGAGCATTGCCTACCTACTAATCCGGACGTGCCACCTAAGAAGCGAGAGGCTGCGGAGAACTAAGCCCGAACTCTCAAAGAAGATAGAGGAGGAAGTGATGAAGCTCTTAAAGGTGGGATTCATTGAAGTTTCACAATACCCCGAATGGGTGGCCAATATTGTACCAGTAATGAAGAAAGACTGTCGAGTTCGCGTTTGTGTTGATTATCGAGATCTGAACAAGGCTAGTCCGAAAGATGATTTTCTGTTACCACACATAGATGTCCTTGTGGATAGTACCGCTGGTTTTGAACTATTCTCATTTATGGATGGTTTTTCCGGGTACAATCAAATAAGGATGAAGGAGGAAGACAAGGAGAAAACTGCATTTATCACCCCTTAGGGAACCTTTCATTATAAGGTTATGCCATTCGGACTCAAAAATGCAGGGGCAACTTACCAGCGAGCCATGATAGCACTGTTCCACGACATGATGCATCAAGAGATCGAGGTTTATGTTGATGATATGATTGCAAAAACCCGACCTGGGAAAAGCCACGTGAAAACCTTGAAGAAGTTGTTTGATCGACTCCGTGAGTTCAAGCTTCGGCTAAATCCCGCTAAATGCGTGTTCGGAGCAACATCCGGTAAATTACTTGGATTCATTGTGAGCAGTAAAGGGATTGAAATCGACCCGGCTAAAGTTAAGGCCATTTGTGAGCTACGACCTCATCCTTGAGTGAAAGAAGTCCGAGCCTTTTGGGGAGGTTGAATTACATTGCTCGATTCATTTCCTAACTTTTGAAACCGCCAAGCCATTCTTCAAACTCCTAAAGAAGAATGCACAAGTCAAGCGGGATGATGAGTGTCGAGAAGCGTTCGACAAATTGAAGTATTACTTGATGAACCCACCGATGCTCGTCCCGCCATCGCCGGGGCAACCTTTGATTCTCTACCTCACCATTCATAGTGAGTCACGGGTGCAATGTTGGCTCGGGAAAGTCTGTCGATAAAAAAGAACGAGCCATTTATTATCTGAGTAAAAAATTCACGGTATCAGAGCTGAAATATTCTGATGTGGAAAAGACTTGTGCCGCATTAGTGTGGGTATTGCATAGATTGCGACAGTACACGCTGCATCACCAGGCATTCGTCGTGACTGAGAGTAATCCTATCAAGTACTTACTTGATCAGCCAGCTTTGGTGGGTAAGTTAGCTAAATGGCAGATTTTGATCTCAGAATTTGATGTACAATTCATGCCACAAAAGTCGGTTAAGGGTCGAATGATTGCTGATCTATTGGCCGAGAATTCAAGAGTCTCGAATAATGATGACAGTTTCCTAGATGATCGTGTCTTGAACGTAAGTGAAGATTCATGGACAATGTTCTTTGATGGAGCCGTGAACTTGTGCGGTTCGTACTTGGAGCAATTCTGATATCTCCAGAGGGACAACACCATCCGATAGCTGCAAAATTGATATTCCCATGCACTAACAACGTGGCCGAGTATGAAGCTTGCATCATTGGGCTTCAAGCCGCAATTGAGATGGGTGTGGCTAAGTTAAAAGTGTTCGGAGATTCAACACTGATCATACTACAGACCGTAGGCGAATGGAAGACTAAGGATGCCAAATTGCTCCCATACCACAAGTATTTAGAAGGTCTAGTGAAAAAGTTCGAGGAAGTTTCGTTTGAATACTTGCCAAGGTCTCATAATCAATTTGCAGATGCACTTGCGACATTGTCTTCTATGCTGAAAGTCACTAATGGGTTAGAGGTCGAGCCACTGAAAATAGAAATTTTGCCGAAGCCAGCTTATTGTATGATTGTGACTGAAGAATCTGATGGAAAACCATGGTATTATGATATCATGAATTACATTAAAAAGCAGGAATTCCCTGAAGGAAGCACTCAGGCTGATAGGAAGTACATCACAAAGATGGCCTCAAAATTTTTCGCCAGTGGTGAGAATTTGTACAAGAAATCTTACGATTCGGTCTTATTGCGATGTATAGATGCAGTCGAGGCCACTCAAATCATGCAAGAAGTGCACGAAGGAGTATGTGGGCCTCATATGAATGGACACATGTTAGCCAAGAAGATCATGAGATTAGGCTACTACCGGCTCACCTTTGGAAAGTGATGCATCCAGCATGTTCGGAGTTGTCACATTTGCCGATTCATGGGAATAAGATAAATGTTCCTCCAACTGAGCTGCACCAGTTTTCCGAGCCATGGCCTTTCTCGATGTGGGGGTATTGATGTGATTGGCCCAATCAATCACAAGGCTTCAAATGGGCATCGATTCATCTTAGTGGCGATAGACTATTTCTCCAAATGGATTGAAGCTACATCCTTTGCAAATGTCACCGCCCGCAATGTTGTGAAATTCGTTAAACGTGACATAATTGCTCGTTATGGCGTCCCTGAAGCAATCATCACTGATAACGGGACAAATTTGAACAACAAACTTGTTGATGGGTTGTTCACCGAGTTCAAGATCAAGCATCTGAATTCGTCACCTTACCGCCCTCGAATGAACGGGGCTGTTTAAGTGGCCAATAAAAACATTAAGAAGATCTTGGCTAAAACGGCCGAGAATTATCGAGATTGGCATGACAGGTTACCCTTCGCATTGATGGCGTACCGAACATCGATCTGCACTTCTCGGGGCAACCCCTTTTGCTCTGGTGTATGGCATGGAGGCAGTTCTGGCCGTCGAAGTGGAGATTCCTTCTCTGAGAGTTTTATCCCAAATGGATTTGTCGGAGGCAGAATGGTCGCAACAAAGATTTGAAGAGTTGAACTTGATTGACAAAAAAAGACTGAAGGCTCTCTGCCATGGCCAAACATATCAACAGAGAGTAGCCAGATCTTTCAACCGGAAGGTGCGACCGAGACATTTCGAGGTAGATGATCTTGTTCTAAGGAAGCTATTGCCAATATTTCCAGATCCTGGGGGCAAGTTTGCTCCAAATTACAGCGGCCCTTATGTCGTGAAGAAAGTGCTTCCTGGAGGTGCCTTGATACTGGCAGAAATGGATGGTCGTGAGTTTTTCAATCCGGTTAATTTCGATGCTTTCAAGAAGTATTACCCATGATAGAATTTGCCATGTCATGTTTTGAACTACAAACATTTCTATGTCGAATAAATTGCTTCAATGAGTTGAATTATCTGAATTTGTTGCAAAACTTGCATTTTTCTTCCTTGATGAGCTGTGTGAGATAAATTGAATGTGTCAAATGGGATATCTTGGAATGATGAAAGGCGAGCCTTGTTCCATACGCTATTCCATACACCAATCCTCAGTGAGTTGTGAAAAAAAATTCCATGCCCGCAAGGAAAAAAGGTAATCTCGCAAAGGGTACGCTAACCAAAGTGATGAGAGGCGGTTCTTTTCTGCGCCCGAAACACTACATGTATACCAGTTGTTTAGCCCTTTGAGCCCATACACGTGAAAAGTTTTTAAACTATCCCTGTCAAGGATCATCCCACATTGGGACAAAATTTGAGATGAACGATAGGAATTTTCTTACTCACACTTGCATCAATCTTCGAGTATTGTTTTTGCATTGTAACTCATATGATAATTCAAAGTGCCTTAGGATGACGAAGAGCAGTCATTTCTCTATCCTATACACTTTTATCCATTGCATAGCCCACTTGAACTTATAAATTCATTTCATATTAAACCCAGTTAATGATCATCCCCTATACTGGGGCAAGACAAAAACATTCAAGTAGCATGAACTAGAATGCTAACAAAATGGAGACTCTGTTCGAAAAAACAAAAGGGCATAAAAAAGCAGTGTGCCTGGTAAAAGCAAGGCCAATGCCCAGAAAAGAAAAAAAATCAAACTCTGGATATAATGAGTCATATCCCCAACAAGGCGGTACTAAAACTCAAATGCTGTTGCGATCGATGGAGATTTGATGAGAAAAAATCTTCGACAGTGGAAAGGAAAGTGGTGGAAATGTCAAGATGATCACCAACTTTAATCCCCTAAACACCTTTTTGAGCCTAATGATCCATTCGTTTCTCAACCCATGAACCAAGCCTACGTTACGTCCCTTGCAAAGTCTCTTCAGATTAGGGCACTTGAATTAACGTAAGAGTTCATATGCTTGAAAGCATCGCTTGAAGAAGTGCGAGTAAGATAATTTCTGCCTCATTTCGTGTGTTTCTTGACTTGTAAATCCTAAGACAATTGCGAAATGTCATTTTTAGCCTCGACTCAAAGATTCCCTTTGTTAAGCCATTGACCAAGCTTACATTACAGTCCCAGTTAAAGACCTCTCAGATTGGTAAAGTCGTACCACTTGCGAGATTGCCCAGACTCTTGTTTGGCGTGATGACAGTGAGATAAAGCGATTGTCAAAATCCTGCATCAAAGGTCAGGATAAAAAAGGCTCCATGTTAATGAGGATGAGTGAAAAGTCCTTTCAGACTAGATGATCCCTCATTTGACACATCCATGACGCTCATGTGTTCAGATTGGAATCTTCTTTTGAAATCCTTTCCATTGGAATTCGGTGTTGCATGGTTGATAGAAATCATTACGCATGAACCTTACTTGAATTAATGCATGTGTTATTTGTAATCACAAATACATGTTGTTTCTCCTATAACCATGTTTTACAGGAGACAATCCTCAATGAGCAGAGATATCGCCAGGTAAGTATATCTCTATCTATACCTTAAATACTTGTCGTTGTACATGTATTTTCCCTTTTGAGTACACTGACACTTGATGGAGTTGTCCCCAAAGATTTTTCCCCAGATTGCGACGCTGGGCGACCGAAGAATAGTTTGGGTCCTAGCCAAGCAAAACCTCTGTTTAGGCGATCGTAGAATGGTACGGGTCCTAGATAACATTTATTGCTCTGACATGCGACCGTAGAATGGTACGGGTCCTGAAAAGTGAGTCCTCGTTTAGGCGACCGTAGAATGGTACGGGTCCTAGACAAAACCTATTTCCCTACTCAAGCGACCGTAGAATGGTACGGGTCCTGGAAGGTAAATCCCCGTTTAGGCGACCGTAGAATGGTACGGGTCCTAGACAAAACCTATTTCCCTATTCAGGCGACCGTAGAATGGTACGAGTCCTGGAAGGTAAATCCCCGTTTAGGCGACCGTAGAATGGTACGGGTCCTGGAAGGTAAATCCCCGTTTAGGCGACCGTAGAATGGTACGGGTCCTAGACAAAACCTATTTCCCTAGGCGACCGTAGAATGGTACGGGTCCGGAAGGTAAATCCCCGTTTAGGCAACCGTAGAATGGTACGGGTCCTAGACAAAACCTATTTCCCTATTCAAAGCGACCGTAGAATGGTACGAGTCCTGGAAGGTAAATCCCCGTTTAGGCGACCGTAGAATGATACGGGTCCTAGACAATACCTATTTCCCTATTCAGGCGACCGTAGAATGGTACGGGTCCTGGAAAGTAAATCCCCGTTTAGGTGACTATAGAATGGTACGGGTCCTAGACAAAACCTATTTCCCTATTCAGGCGACCGTAGAATGGTACGGGTCCTGGAAGGTAAATCCCCGTTTAGGCGACCATAGAATGGTACGGGTCCTAGACAAAACCTATTTCCCTATTCAGGCGACCGTAGAATGGTACGGGTCCTAAACACAACCGTAGAATGGCACGGGTCCTAGACACAACCGAGCACCGCCATGCGGGCGGCCGTAGAATGGTACGAGTCCGGGAAAGCGGTCTCTTTACAAAGCCATGTTACTATTCGGGCGACCGTAGAATGGTACGGGTCTTGGACATGTAACACAAACTCTCTCGAGCTACTCTATCCTCCTTGAAGGAACCTGAGTGAGAGTTGGGTACTGGTGGAGCAACGGGAATTTATCATGTACCTCAAGATGCTCTACCGCGCCGACTGGTAAGTAATTGTAGGTATGTCTTTTCCTTTCACATCATGCATTTGCATTAGCATTTCCATGCGCTATATAAATTGCACTTCAAAATGGGATTCATTTTTCAAATAATAATAATAATAATAATAATATAATAAAATTTCATTCAGTGCATGCGCATAGTCAAAATTTAGGTCTCAATGTGTCTTTGAAGGTAACCTCTTTGAGCTCACCTTCAAAGAGGGGCAGCTGTTGACACCTAAATTTTGACGGTCCATTTAGTCATTTATCGCATTAAAAATTAGGGTTTAATTTTATCCCTAATATATATATATATATTAATCATATAATCATATAGCATATAGGTTTAAATGCATTTTATTTTAATTTGCATTTTTATTTATTGGACCGGTGCGGATGGGTTCAAATTAGTTGGGCTAGGCCCACGAAAGGAATAAATTAACCCAAGCCCGTTGTTTTTTTTAATCAATTATCTTGTGAGAAATTAAGATTTGATGCAATATTATGATGATTTTTTGAAAATTGAGAGAACCTATTGCAATCTTATCTTTAGCAATAGATGATGAAATCATGAGAGAATATTCATAAGATAAGGAAAATAAAATAATTTTCGTGATCGGGAGGTTATAAGCAATCTCCATGAGGTGAAATATTAACAAAAAAGATCATGTTTTGTTTTGCTATAAAAGGTGCCGTGTACGGTGAAGAAGGGGGGATTTTTTCGATTCTTTGAGGAAAAGCAAAAAAAAAAAAAGTGAAAAAGTTTTCTTCCTTTTTTTTGACAAGCGAGAAGACGTGAGTGCGAGAGAGGACGAGAGAGAGAGAGATGACGTGAGTAGTCAGAAAAGTAAAAAAAAAAAAGAGAAAAAGGAAGAGGTCTTCTTCTTCGTAGGTTCCCCGGCGACCCCTGCTGTCGAGTCGACGCCCACCGTAGCTGCCAACGCCTCCGCCGTTGCTCCAGCGTCACCCAACACCGGCGGACCTCCATCGCAGCAGCCCGCTCCCGTGACGCTGCACCAGCCCGAGAACCCGCGCCGGCTACCGCGCTAGCAACCCGTGAGTCCTCGGTCCTCGCGCTTCGGTCAGCCTCGCGACACCAATCTCGCCACCATCGCACGCTGCCCTTCCCCGACGCCTCGATCCCGATCGCCATCCGTCGCCCGGCGAGCTGGACCCAAGTCGAATCGCTGTCCGACCCGACACCCCGTCCGCCGATTCACCTCCCCGGCCCCCGCGACGAAGCTTCTATTTCTGCAGGTCCGCCCCTGACCCGACGCCTGCTAAAGCCGCACCCCTGCCTTGTCCGCGTGCTCGTGCTACTCCGAGCCACCAGAGACGCTGGTAGTTCTTTGTTCCTCCAACGATTGCTGCTGCCGTGCCCGATCTCGCGCCTCCACCGTCCGACGCCCCTCCTCCGAACAACACCAGCCGCTCGAGATCCACGACCCGAGGCGCCACCCGAAAACCGCTGTCGCCGGGCGCTCGCTCGCCGTGATCCCCCTCGCCGGACCTTCGCGGAGCTCCGTCGTAACGCCCTCCGACGATCGGGACTGCGCCTTAGGAGACCCGCGAGCACAAGCGTGCTCGGGAAGAAAAAAGAAAGAAAAAAAAAAAAAAAAAAAGAAAAAGAAAAGGAAATTAGGTAGTTTTATTTTCTTTTTCTATTTACTTTATTTTATTTATTTCTTTTAAGTTTGGTTGTTATTGTGTAAATTTGAAGTTATCTCCATTTCATGAATTTTGTAGGCATTATCCGCAGGATCTTCCCCAAAATTATTGTAATTACTAATTTGATCCGTAAGAGGTCGGATCATTTTTTTTATTATATTAATTCTTGGGGTTTGTTGATAGCATATTAATTGTTGAATCAATGTAATTATTAATTTGATCCGTAAGATTTCGGATCAGATTTTTAATTATTTTGATTTATTGTCTTGATGTTCAGGGTTAAAAGTAATCGTTAATTTGACCTGTGAGACAACAGGTTATTTTTTTCGTTTACTTTAATCCTTTATTTGGTTAAATATCTTGTTTGTTTAAATTTAAGGTTTAGTTGGTAATTGCTTGTTTTTTGGAAAATCATTAAAAAAAATCAAAAAAATATTTGAATTAGGATTCAATTTGTTTTAGAATATTTCTTGTTATTTTGCATGTTTAGAATAGGGATTTTATTTTGAGTCATGAAAAAAGAAAAAGAAAAAGTGCATTCATTAGGATGTTAGATTTTTTTTTATGTGAATTGCATGTTTAATTTTAATTTCGAATTTCATATAAAAATTAGAATTATGGCATTCTTTGCATGTCATTGCATGTTAGATAAAATTGCATGCTTAATTTTAGGTCTAGATAGGTTTTTAAAAAAAAAAAGAATTGCATGATAGTTTTTTTAAAAAATGCACATAGTATCTAGATTAGATAATATTTTAGGATTGCATCACGAGATAATGTTCTAGATTAAGATAGGATTGGTATATTCGTAACTTAAAATAGATAATGTCTCGCTTTAGTTAGATTTTTATTTTTAATGATTTTTAATTATGAATTTTCATTAAAAGAAACAAATCAAAAAATCATTCTCATGCATATTAGAATAGGATTGCATGTTTCATTTTAAATTTAAATTCACTTTTAGATATATTGCATCTTGGGTTAGAAGTCGCTAGGTTAAAATAATATCTTGGTTTAAATTAGGATTTAGTTTGCCCTAATCCTTAATTTAAATTGGATAGAATTTTAACCAAGTTGGGTAATTCTTGCATTTTTCTTAATTTCGAATTTTAAGGAAAAAAAATAAATTTTGTCTTAGGATAAATTAATTTCAATTTCTAGGATAGATTGCATTTTCTAGAATAAAAATTATGTGCACGCCATATAGAAATAGGCTCATGAAATGCACGTCATTTAGTGTTTGCTAAGTTCATTTAATTAGAACTTCCTTGTCATTAGAATTAGGTCATCTTGATTAATTTAGATTGCATGTTCATTAAGAAATCATTAGTTTTTTTTTTTTTCATATAGTTTAGGACATGTTGCCATGCCATATTGTTTCATATTAGATTAGAAGCATTGCATTGCATTGCATATGGACTATGCTCTTGTCTAAAGAAAAAAGTGAAAGCAAAAATCGAGTGATTGCTTGTTAATTAGAAATCATATCTAGGATTGCCGATGTGAATTCTGGTCTAACAACGCAGATGCTTTCGTTGCTTTGAGGTAAGTTCTGCATTATTTAATTGCTTTCCTGAGTGTTAAATTAGTGGTATGCGCACCTGCATGATCGCCTTACATGTTAGGAAAGTAAATTAAAATTGATTCAAACTGTTTGCCAAACATTTTTCAAAATAAAATAAAAAGGTACCGAAAGGGCGTTAGAGAAATCTAACGTAACCAAGTCCCCGAACTCACAAATCTCTGATTCGTAGGAGTAAAGTAAAACTCCCATTACTTTACTTGGGATTCTAATCAACCCACCAAAAATAGATTAGTGGCGACTCCTGATTGAAAATCATTTGTATGTAAGGACTTGAACTTAAGTCGCGAATTGGTATGGGCTTGGGAGAGCCCGAGTTAAGTCTAGGCTTAACAATCCATTAGCCAAACCCTAGGTGGTTCACACCCGAAAATTTGGTCGTGACAATGAGTATTCAAAATCAAGAAAGATAATAAAGGCAACATAAAGAGATTCAGGACAAGGTTAGTCGCCAAGGGGTACACACAGAGAGAGTGCATTGATTATACTAAAATCAGATAATCATGGCATTGGTGGCTCATTTTGACTTAGAGTTTTACCAAAAGGATGTCAAGACAGCCTTTCTAAATGGATATCTAGATGAAGAAGTATATATGCAGTAACCTAAAGGGTTCAAAGAAGCCGAAAAGGAGCATATGGTGTGCAAATTTTAGAGGTCTATTTATGGTCTCAAACAAGCATCACATTAGTGGTAATTGAAATTTCACAAGGTTGTGAGATCATTTGGCTTTGAAGAAAACAAGTTTGATCGATGCATTTATATGAAAGTAAGTGTGGGTAAATATATTTTCTTAGTACTTTATGTAGATGACAATTTACTTGCTAGTAGAGATGTTAATATGTGACATCCCGATTTTTCCAAATTCTTTTTTCAGTGAATTTAGAAGGGCATTTCATCTTTGCACATATAGTTCATTTCAATGAGTCGACCACTCATGTGAAAACTAGTCTATTAGGTGAAGCCGTTAAGAAATTCTAATGCATCAGACTCAAGAATTTGACCAGGAAGCGACCTCTCAATCGAGCTAATCTGCAAGGGTCATTACGGTACAACTAAAATTGATTAGAGACCAGAGATAGGCCGACTCGATAGAGGCATGTGATCGAGTGTGGGTGATTCCACCAGATCGCACTATTCTTGTCGGTCGGCACTAGACGGCTTTTCTGTCGATTGGGTACCCTGTGCTCGTATTTGAAACCTTGAGGTTACCCCGACAACCGAGAGTCGCCAATGTGTCAGAGATGTACATCGTGGCTTGAAAATAATCAACCACAGGTCAATTGCATGAAAATTTCTAAAAGCTACCCGGTAGGCTAGGACGCGTTAGTATAGTGCCAGAGTGAAATTAACCGTGAAATTGAAAGTGAATTCAGAAATTGGAAGTCCGATGGTGTCACATATCTTATGAGGAACATGGATTAATTTTATGGACTTCAATTGAACTCAATTGGAAGAGATCAAATGGAATTGATGAATTTGTTGTACAAGATTTTATGCCACGGCGGAAAATAAAATTTTTGAACCTATTGGAGTAAGGTTGTGGAGGTTGGAGATAGTGGATCCGATGTCATGATTGGAAGCCCAAGAGAAGAAGAGCTTGACACTTGGAGGGTGGGGATGTGCTCTTGGAAAGGTGGGATGTCACATCCCCCCATCCCCATCATCTTCTTCATTTGAACTTGGAGGAGAGAGAGAGAGAGAGGGAGCGTGCGAGACCAGCCCGACCGGAAGCCCCCTTCGCCGCCCGCTCGGTCGCTCGACGTCGTTGCCGTGGCCGCCACCGTCGCGGTCATCGCCCATCCGTGCGCGAAGGCCCACGTGCGCCTTGCCAGCCAACCATCGCGCCATCTCCGCCCTAGCAGCCTCCGTGTAGCCCTTGCCTTCGTCCGTCTCTACTCGTGGACGCCAGCCCGCCGGAGTCTTCTTCGTCGTTGCCGTCGTCGTCGCCGTCCGGTACCGCCTTGAACCATAGCCACTGCCCGCCGGACTTCCTCCGCCCGACCGACCGCCGTGCGCCCTCCGTCCGGCCAAGATCAGCCACTGGATTTCCAGCTCACCCCCGGACTTTCAAGGCCCGTTTCCGAGCTCTTCCGGTCCCCCTTTGGCCTTGCCCCGAGGAGGTTTGTCATTGGGCTCGCCGTCCTCTTCGCTGGGAACTCATCTGAACGCGATTCCGATGAGTTTCGCTCACTAAACCTCGATTAGAGGGTTAATTATGCTTTAGGTGTGCTTAGCTTAGGTTAATTGAGTTTAGGTGGTTAGTTTAATTTATTTAAGTGTATATTAGATTAAAATGTTTAATTAACTTAAGGTGTATTTAATTTAGGGTTAAGAGAAGATTTAAATTAATGTAAGCCTTGATGTGACATAATGGGTTTTATTTTTGATTTATTTAAATATTTCGAAATTCTGGAATTTTTTAATAAATTATTATACTCCGAAAACAATTCAAAAAAAAATTCAAAAAAAAATTTTATGACCTCAATTGCTCAGAATTTCGTGCTGATCGCTGCTGTCCATTTAGAATTTGAATTTGATGAATAGAAATTATAAATTCAGGGTTGATTGTGAAAAATATGGATTTTATTTAGAAAATCCCCGGTGTCGAGTTTTGATACAAAATTGGATTTTTAAAGATTATATTAAATAGTGGGGTTTGAGAAAATAAGAAATTAGTCTTTCTGGTTCGAAATTGACGTGTCCCCATGCACGTGATTAATTTATGGAATATTTTTTAATATGAAGAAAAGAGGCCGGGATCACTATTTTAATTGAAAGTACTGATTGAAAATCAAAGTATCCCGGGCCGAGTATGATTTGATCGTGTGATAATTAAGAGGAATTCGTCTTGGGCTGTTGAGCCGGACTTGCCCCTATATGGGATGCCCACGTAGTGGTTGCGGGTCGCAGTTGATTCTGGGCCCATGCTCCTTCGAGAACACCGTTGAGGTATTTATGAAGCCGTGCTCCATGGTGGGAGACGATGCCTGGCTATATGCCAGTACATAACCGAACTGCGAGTAGGCTATGTTCATGTGTGGAATTGAATAAAATGAGATCGCATGCTGTGGTTGTGATTATGTGAAATTGATTGCGTTTCATTTGTTAATATTCCTAATACTACCTGTAATTGAGTGATTTGAAATGTACTAACTGCGGGAAAGAAATAATTCGAGGTAAGTCTTTTCGTATTGTGTGGCTAGGCCACCCTGGGGTGTATTATCTTTCTAATAGGGTTTTAGGAGGAGTGAACTTGCTGAGACAATGTCTCACCCCGTTGTGGGAAATTATTACAGGACCGTAGATGGCAGGATCTCCGGAGAAGAATGGCATTCCAGTGCACATTGTTGAGCAGGTGTATAGTTCGCCTGACCCTGGAAGTCATTGGGTGTACGAGCTGATCAAGTCCACTGTCTGGATTCAAGTGTCAGTGGATGTCAAGGTGCCACATGGGTTTAAGGCATGGTTCCGTTTTGGGGCCGATGGCTTTAGGGTTGGTCCACTAGATAGTTTTGACATTCCACTTACTGTGGTGGATGCCATTTTGGGTGAAGGGGTAGTTGACCTTCTTGATGGTGGAGTGGATAATCCATCGTCTCCGGACCTCGTGTAGTCAGAAGTGGAAGATGTGGGATCGACGAACGAGTCCAACTAGTAGTCTTAGGATTGTTCCTCTTTTTGGTGGATCGATCTTTGTTGTGCAGACTGACCCTTTTTGATGCACATAAACTCTGACCCATTTTTGGATGTATGTAAACTATGGATGATTATATATGAAAGTATGTTGGTTTGTTTATTGATTTGATTTTCCTGCTGTCCTATCCCGTGAGTTTTTGTTAGGGATTTTGTAACATATTTCGCATGCGCAAAATAAATTAATTGGGTCGGCGACACCACTTGGGAATGTCGCATATGCATGACCATGGCGGGTTGTTCACGTGTCTCGGGGTTCGGGGCGTGACATCCCCGTTTAAGTGGTATCATAGTATGGTCTGTATTTGGAGTGATAAGGAGCGAGGGAGTCATGGGATAGTTGGTAGGAAAGGCCTTTAAATTATTGATGCATGTGATTGTTAGCTGGTTGTTAACTTGTTGGTTAGGTCACTCATATTCTAATGTGGTATTGGAATTGGAAGCAGGCATCTATATTGAGCCTGTAGCATGAGTGACCGAGTGCCGAGAGCTGCTAGGAAAAGGGTAGGAGGCCCTGTGTTTCGGTGTGGGCCGTCGACGAGAGTCGGTGCCCGAGTTGCCCTGGAGAGAGCGCAGGCTGAGGCCAGCGCGAGTGGTGCAGCATCGCCTTCAGTCGATGCTAGGGTAGAAGCCCCTGAGGATCCGAAGTTTGTTGGAATTTTGAGGATGCTGGAGCTGATGGGTGATAGAATGGATCAGCAGGCCGCCGCTTCAGCCGCCGCTACAGCCGCCGCCGCCACATATGCCGTTAACGCCGCCAATGCTGCTGCTGCTGCTGCAGTTGCCGCCGCCCCTGCCGCCGCGCCAGTTGTCGAACCTAAGGTAGCACATGTTGAAGTTCCACCTGGGAACATGGCCGCTGGGAGGCCTATGCATAAGTTGGTGGAGCAGTTCTTGAAGTTGAATCCGCCGAAGTTCACAAGAGCAGGAGATCCCAAGGCTGCCGCACTATGGATTCAGGAGTTAGAGAATGCTTTTGATTTCCTGATGTGCACTGAGACAGAGAAGGTTGTCTTGGCAACCTATCAGTTGAAGGGAGTCGCAAGTACATGGTGCAAGACCACTAAAGGGATAGCTTTCCCTGGAGGCGTAGTTCCAAAGTGGAACGCCTTTCTGAGGTCTTTAATAAGAAGTACTTTTCTGAGTGTGCTAGAGAGGTGAAGATGGTAGAGTTTCAGCGCCTTCGCCAAGGTACGATGTCGGTCGATTAGTATGAAGCGAAGTTCGCTGAACTATCGCAGTATGCCCCTGATCTAGTCTAGAGACCGTCAGACCGAGCTCGAAGGTTTAGAGATGGGCTCCGATCGGATGTGAAGAGCTTGGTGGTGCCACTAGATCTGAAGGAGTACAATGCCATTTATAGACGAGCCCGGCTGATTGAAAAAGACCAGGGTGAGAGAGCCGCTGCATCTGGGTCGCGGTTTAGTGTGAACATAGAAGGTAATCGGTTTGGGAAGAGGCCAATGTCTGGAGGAAGGTATCCTGTTCCACTCAATAGGAAGGGCGGGATAGGAAAGCCATCGCCAAACTTTAATGGGGTGTGTCGTTCGTGTGGAAGACGACATGGCTCAGCCCCTTGTCCCTCTAGGACAGGTGCTTGTTATGAGTGTGGTCAACAGGGTCACATCGCTAGGAATTGTCCCAGGAAATAGATGGGACAGCGTCAGTTGCCCCCGCCGCCACCGTTGGGTCAAAACAGAGGGATCGCGCCGCAGATCATGCCGCAGGGTGGATTGGTCAGGCCTCCAACTCAGGGAAGGACGTATGCGATCACTAGAGGACAGGCGGAGGATGCGCCTAATGTGATCACATGTTTGGTCTCGTTGAACGACCAACCTGCTTATGCTTTATTTGATCTTGGAGCTACACACTCTTTTATAGCTGAAAGATATGTTAAGTTGATAGATTAATTCCTGAGTTGTTGGAGTCAGTGATTAGCATATCTACGCCGTTGAAGGATAAGGTGTTAGCTTCAGTGGGTTGTCTTGGTTGCAAGTTAGTGATTGGTGAGCGAGAGGGGAGGATAGACTTGATAATCCTAGCCATGTATGATTTTGATTTGATAATTGGCATGGACTGGCTCACCAAGCAACGAGCTAAGATGGACTGTTATCGCAAGGCGATTCAGTTCAACCCGTTAGGGGGTGAGAGCTTCGAGTTTATTGGGAGTTGAGGAGGACTCTCGATTTCCCTAATCTCGTCGCTCGAGGCAACTCGCTTGCTAGACAAGGGTTGCCAAGGTTACTTGGCGACCGTCGTGGATACGGCGGTGGAGGAGTTGAAGATAGAAGACATCGCGATGAGTACAAGAGTTCCCAGACGTGTTCCCGAAATAATTGCCAGGGTTGCCGCCAGAGAGAGAGATAGAGTTCGTGATTGAGTTAGCCCCAGGGACCGAGCCAATCTCTAAGGCTCCTTACTGGATGGCCTTGTCAGAAATTAAAGACCTAAAGGTGCAGATGCAGGAGTTGTTGGATAAAGGATTTATTCGTCCTAGTGCTTCACCTTGGGGAGCACCAATTCTGTTCGTGAAGAAGAAGGATGGTTCTTTGCGCTTGTGCATAGACTATCGACAACTCAATCAGGTGACGATCAAGAACAAGTATCCATTGCCGAGGATCGATGACTTGTTCGATCAACTTCAAGGAGCGTCGATATTTTCTAAGATCGACCTGAGGACAGGGTATCATCAATTAAGGATCAGGAAGGAAGACATACCGAAGTCGGCGTTCCGCACTCGATACGGCCATTACGAGTTCACTGTGATGCCATTTGGGTTGACGAACGCCCTAGCTGCTTTCATGGATCTGATGAACCGTGTGTTCAGGGAGTATTTGGATCAGTTCGTAATCGTTTTCATCGACGACATCCTAGTGTACTCGAGGAGTACTGAGGATCATGAAAAGCACCTAAGGATAGTGCTTCAGACTTTGAGAGGTCATGAGCTGTACGCCAAGTTTAGCAAGTGCGAGTTTTGGCTAACTCGTGTGGCTTTCCTAGGTCATGTCATCTCTGGAGAAGGAATCTCAGTGGACCCGGCCAAGATGGAAGTAGTGATCAACCGGTCGAGACCGACTACAGTGACAGAGATCAGAAGTTTTCTGGGTTTAGCAGGGTATTACAGACGGTTTGTGGAAAGGTTTTCAGTGTTAGCGTCGCCGATGACAAGACTGCTTAAGAAGGAAGAAAAGTTTGTGCGGTCAGATAAGTGCGAGAGTAGTTTCCAAGAGCTTAAGCAGAAGCTAACGACTGCACCTGTGCTTACTATTCCATCTGGTCCAGGAGGATTTGAGATCTACAGTGATGCGTCGTTTAGAGGACTGGGTTGCGTATTAATGCAGCATGGTAGGGTTGTTGCATATGCGTCCCGTCAGTTGAGACCTCATGAGTTGAATTATCCGATGCATGACTTAGAACTCGCAGCGATCATCTTTGCCTTGAAGATTTGGAGGCATTATCTGTATGGAGAAAGATTTCAGATCTTCACTGACCATCAGAGTCTCAAGTACCTGTTCTCTCAGAAGGAGTTGAATATGAGATAGCGTCGATGGATGGAACTCCTGAAGGACTATGACTGTGAAATTTTGTATCATCCTGGAAAGGTGAACAAGGTTGCCGATGCACCGAGTAGGAAGTCTTGATTGCGCGAGATGGTACTCAAAGAGTGGAGTCTACTAGAGAGAGCACGAGATTCGGGTTTCAAATTTGAGGTGGGCCACCTTTTGAATCTTATGGCCACCCTCAGAATTGAGCCAGAAGTACAGGTCAAAATCAGAACGCTTCAGCAAACAGATCCAGATGTTCAGAAAATCCTGCAGGAGGATACATAGAAAAGGAAAGCTGACTTTCAGATTTCTGATGACGGAACATTGAAATTCCGAGGACGATGGGTCGTACCTGACGATGTGGAACTTAGAGAGGAGATCTTATCAGAAGCACATCGTAGCAGTTATAGCATTCATCCGGGTAGTACCAAGATGTATCAGAATATGCGTAAACACTACTGGTGGCGTGGCATGAAGGCGGACATCGCCAAGCATGTCGCCAGGTGTTTGACATGTCGCAGTCAAGGCTCGCATTGTATGGCGGGAGGACTTACGCTGCAACCTCTCGAGATCCCGAGTGGAAATGGGAACACATCATGATGGATTTCGTGGATGGACTACCGAGGAGTCAGAGAGGAAATGATTCGATTTGGGTAGTAGTCGACAGACTGCCAAAGTCGGCTCACTTCATGGCAATTCGAAAGGACCTGAGTTTGGACAGACATGCAGATCTGTATGTGCGCCAGATAGTTTGTATCCATGGAGTGCCGGTCACGATTACTTCAGAGAGAGATCCGAGGTTCACCGCCGCTTTTTGGAAAAGCTTGCAATCCGCTCTAGGAACGAAGGCGCAAAAGACAAGACGGCCTATCATCCGCAAACGGATGGCCAGTCTGAGAGGACTATTCAAACCCTCGAAGACATGCTGCGAGCTTGCGTGTTGGACTTCAAAAGAAGTTGGGAGGAACAACTTCATCTGGTCGAGTTCGCCTACAACAACAGTTATCAACAGAGTATTCAGATGGCTCCTTTTGAAGCATTGTATGGCCGAGCGTGCAAAACGCCAGTGTGTTGGGAGGAAGTCGGGGAAAGAAAGATCACAGCCCGAGTTGGTTCGATGTCGGTGGAGGCGGTTGCGGTTATCGAAGCAGTTAAAGACCGCTCAGAGCCGCCAGAAAAGTTATGCAGATAAGCGTCAAAGGCCATTGGAATTCCAAGTTGGTGATCACATCTTCCTGAAGGTGTCACCGATGAGGGGTATTTCCCGCTTTGGCAGAAAGGGGAAACTGAGTCCGAGGTACGTAGGTCCCTTTGAGATTTTGGAAAGAATAGGGACTCTAGCGTATCGTCTTGCACTACCGCCGAGGTTGGCACAAGTGCATGACGTCTTTCATGTCTATGCTAAGGAAGTATGAACCTGATCCGACACACGTTCTAAATTTTGAAGAATTAGACGTGGACGACAGGGTGTCGAACGTTGAAAGCCCGGTCCAGATCGTGGATCGCAAGGAGCAGGTCCTGCGCACCAAGACCATCCCGTTGGTCAAAGTGGTCTGGCAACACCACGGCACTGAAGGAGCAACTTGGGAAACTGAAGAATCGATGAGACAGTTGTACCCCCACCTTTTTGCTTAAGATTTGTAATGGTTTAAATTTCGAGGACGAAATTTTTATAAGAGGGGAAGAGTTGTGACATCCCGATTTTTCCAATTCGTTTCCATGAGTCGGCTACTCATGTGAAAACTAGTATATTATGTGAAGCCGTTAAGAAATTCTAATGCATCAGACTCGAGAATTTGACCAGGAAGCGACCTCTCGATCGAACTAATCTGCAAGGGTCATTACAGCACAACTAAAAATTGATTAGAGACCGGAGATAGGCTGACTCGATAGAGGCATGTGATCAAGTGTGGGTGATTCCACCAGATCGCACTATTCTTGTCGGTCGGCGCTAGACTGGCTTTTCTGTCGATTGGGTACCCTGTGCCCGTATTTGAAACCTTGAGGTTACCCCGACAACCGAGAGTCGCCAATGTGTCAGAGATGTACATCGTGGCTTGAAAATAATCAACCACAGGTCAATTGCATGAAAATTTCTAAAAGCTACCCGGTAGGCTAGGACGCGCCAGTATCGTGCCAAAGTGAAATTAACCGTGAAATTGAAAGTGAATTCAGAAATTGGAAGTCTGATGGTGTCACATATCTTATGAGGAACATGGATTAATTTTATGGACTTCAATTGAACTCAATTGGAAGAGAATCAAATGAAATTGATGAATTTGTTGTACAAGATTTCATGCCACGGCGGAAAATAAAATTGAACCTATTGGAATAAGGTTGTGGAGGTTGGAGATAGTGGATCATGACATCATCCGATGTCATGATTGGAAGCCCAAGAGAAGAAGAGCTTGACAATTAGAGGGTGGGGATGTGCTCTTGGAAAGGTGGGATGTCACATCCCCCCATCCCCATCATCTTCTTCATTTGAACTTGGAGGAGAGAGAGAGAGGGAGCGTGTGAGCCCGTCCGCGCACGAAGGCCCGCGTGCGCCTTGCCGGCCAACCGTCGCGCCATCTCCGCCCGTGCAGCCTCCATGTAGCCCTTGCCTTCGTCCGTCTCTGCTTCTGGACGCCAGCCCGCCGGAGTCTTCTTCACCGTCGTCGTCGCCATCCGGTACTGCCTCAAACAGTAGCCGCTGCCCGCCGGACTTCCTCCGCTCGACCGACCGCCGTGCGCCCTCCGTCCGGCCAAGATCAGCCATCGGATTTCCAGCTCACCCCCCTTTGGCCTTGCCCCGAGGAGGTTTGTTGTCGGGCTCGCCGTCCTCTTCGCCGGGAACTCATCGGAACGCGATTCCGGTGCGTTTAGCTCACTAAACCTCGATTAGAGGGTTAATTATGCTTTATGTGTGCTTAGCTTAGGCTAATTGAGTTTAGGTAGTTAGTTTAATTTATTTAAGTGTAGATTAGATTAAAATGTTTAATTAACTTAAGGTGTGTTTAATTTAGGGTTAAGTGAAGATTTAAATTAATGTAAGCCTTGATGTGACATAATGGGTTTTATTTTTGATTTATTTAAATATTTCGAAATTCTGGAATTTTTTTAATAAATTATTATACTTCGAAAAAAAATTAAAAAAATCAAAAAAATTATTTATGACCTCAATTGCTCAGAATTTCATGTTGATCGCTGCTGTGCATTTAGAATTTGAATTTGATGAATGTAAATTATAAATTGAGGGTTTATTGTTAAAAATATGGATTTTATTTAGAAAATCTCCGGTGTCGAGTTTTGATACAAAATTGGATTTTTAAAGATTATATTAAATAGTGGGGTTTGAGAAAATAAGAAATTAGTCTTTCTGGTTCGAAATTGACGTGTCCCCATGCACGTGATTAATTTATGGAATATTTTTTAACATGAAGAAAAGAGACCGGGATCACTATTTTAATTGAAAGTACTGATTGAAAATCAAAGTATCCCAAGCCGAGTATGATTTGATCGTGTGATAATTAAGAGGAATTCGTCATGGGCTGTTGAGCCGGACTTTCCCCTATATGGGATGCCCACGTAGTGGTTGCGGGTCGCAGTTGATTCTGGGCCCATGCTCCTTCGGGAATGCCGTTGAGGTACTGACGAAGCCGTGCTCCATGGTGGGGAGACGATGCCTGGCTATATGCCAGTAGATAACTGAACTGCGAGTAGGCTATGTTCATGTGTGGAATTGAATAAAATGAGATCGCATGTTGTGGTTGTGATTATGTGAAATTGATTGCGTTTCATTTGTTCATATTCCTAATACTACATGTAATTGAGTGATTTGAAATGTACTAACCTGCAAGAAGGAAATAATTCGAGGTAAGTCTTCTGTATTGTGTGGCTAGGCCACCCCGGGGTTCTTTCTAATAGAGTTTTAGGAGGGGTGAACTTGTTGAGACAATGTCTCACCCCATTGCGGGAAATTATTACAGGGCCGTAGATGGCAGGACCTCCGGAGAAGAATGGCATTCCAGTGCACATTGTCGAGCAGGCGTATAGTTCGCCTGACCCTGGAAGTCATTAGGTGTACGAGCTGATCAAGTCCACTGTCTGGATTCAGGTGTCAATGGATGTCAGGGTGCCACATAGGTTTAAGGCATGGTTCTGTTTTGGGGCCGATGGCTTTAGGGTTGGTCCACTAGATAGTTTTGACATTCCATTTGCTGTGGTGGATGTCATTTTGGGTGAAGGGGTAGCTGACCTTCCTGATGGTGGAGTGGATAATCCATCGTCTCTGGACCCCGTGCAGTCAGATGTGGAAGATGTGGGATCGACGAACGAGTCCGACTAGTAGTCTTAGTACTGTTCCTCTTTTTGGTGGACCGATCCCTGTTGTGTAGACTGACCCTTTTTGATGCACATAAACTCTGATCCATTTTTGGATGTATGTAAACTCTGGATGATTATATATGAAAGTATGTTGGTTTGTTTATTGATTTGATTTTCCTGCTGTCCTATCCCATGGTTTTTGCCAGGGATTTTATAACATGTTCCGCATGCGCAAAATAAATTAATTGGGTCGGTGACACCACCTGGGAATGTCGTATATGCATGACCATGGCGGGTTGTTTACGTGTCTCGGGGTTCGGGGCGTGACATAATATATTGAATGACACAAAAGGTTTTCTATCTACAAAGTTTGATATGAAAAACCTTGGGGAAGCCTCTTTTGTTTTAGACATTGAGATTCATCGTGACAGATCTAAGAAGGTTATGGGGTTATCTCAGAAAATTTATATAAATTGTGTTTTGAAAAAAATTCAATATGCAAACCTACAAGTCAGGTAAAGCTTCTGTTGTGAAAGGAGATAAATTGAGCATAGAACAATGCCCCAAGAATGATGTTGAAAAAGAAGTAATGAAGAATGTTCCATATGCTAGTACAATTGGCAGTCTTATGTATGCACATGGCAGTCTTATGTATGCACAAGTATGTATCAGACTTGATATTGTTTCTACTATGAATACTCTTGGGAGATATCTGTCGAATCCAGGTCATGAAAATTTGGTTGTAGTTAAAAAGGTGATGAGATATCTACAATGAACAAAAGATTTCATGCTTGTGTATAGTAGAATAGAGGACCTAAAGGTAATTGGATATTCAGATACTGATTTTGCTAGTTGTTTGAATGACAGAAAATCGACTTCTAGATATATTTTAATGATGGCTAGAGGTTCTATTTCTTGGAAGAGCACAAAGCAAACCTTGGTTACGAACTCTACAATGTATGCTGAGTTTGTAGCGTATTACGGCGCATCAATTGAAGCTGTTTGGATCATAAATTTGATCACAAAATTGCGAGTGGTGGACTATATTGCCATAACTATAGTGATCTACTATGACAACACTGCAGTTGTGTTTTAATTCAAGAATGACAAGATCAGTAATGCGTCCAAATACATGAAGATCAAATATTATACTGTTAAGGACTTGGGAAAAAAGGAAGACACTGTGATCGAGAATATCATAACTGAGTCCATGTTAGCTGATCCTCTAACAAAAGGTTTACAACCCATTTTGTTTAAAAAATATGTAAAGAATATGGGTATCTTAGATTCTTTTGATCTCTTTTGTTAGTGGGAGTTATATAATTTATATTTCTGGATATTATAGTTATATGCAAACTAATAATGCTTTCATGATGTCTATTAAAGTATTTATTTTCAATGATCATTATTGTTGATTCTATTATTATCATTTCACCTGCTGACTGAAAAAATGAAAGTATAAAATAGTATCTTTAAACAAATTTTTAGTTTAAAGACGACCGGATGTCACTAATTATGAGATTTCATGTTGGATTGTGACATAGTTGTGCAATTTCATGTAATTTAGAAATCGCACTGAGACAATTTCATGTTGTTTAGAAATTGCACTAAAGCAGTTTCATGTCATTAAGAAATTGCATTGAGAACCGATAAGAAATAGTGTATATTTTGATCACATGTTGACACTAATTCTTACTATACTACTAGGCCCATGATCCATGAAAATATAAAGCTTATTTTATGTGATTATGAAAGGTCATGTGTTGCAATATTTGCTTAACATATTGATCCCTATAATCCTATATTGAGGTTATATAGAATTGAATTGGTTTTGAGATGCCGTTATTGGAATATCATTTTTAAAGTTGTGGCCACATAAATTTTTTTTTTTTCAGTTATTAACCTGAGAGTGTCGTTTTCAATAGAAAATATTTTTCAAAATAAAAATAAGTTAATTAATGTCTCCCAAGTGGGAGAATGTTGGAAATTTCCTTTAATATGGGTTTACATTAATTAATTGATTTACTCTTTAAAATAATTGGGTTAATGGATATTTCAATATATGTTAAACTCTTAAGTGATCTTATTGAATTAGGTTTTGGCATTTATTAATAACGGGCCTAGTTGAATTGTAAAGTGTAGGCAATTGTGTTTAATTAAAGTCCGTAATGAGAGGGGCTCAATCGACACACTATTGATTAGGATTTGCCAGGTCTCATTTCTAGCTTATAAAAAGGTAGGTTATACCTATTAGTTGCTTAATCTTATTAAAAGCTGCTATACTGAAATAGCTCATAGAGAGGAAGATTTGACATTCCAATAAATTTCTGATTATAAATAGGTTGATTTATTTTTATTTTTTCAAATAAAGGAATGGCTCAAACACGTACGTTTTAATTCTGCTGTGCATATCGATTTTGGTGTTTCACAATCATATATGGATCTGATTGTTAGTTGTTTTTTTTTTTTGGTGACCCAGGGAAACCCGTAAGCCGACAGCCGATGGACAAACCCTGGGGCTGACGCAAGCTGGCCACCACACTTACGCCAGCGGGTAAGTCACCCTGCGACGCGCTGGGGATTCGAACCCCTCCCCTTCGTGAGGGGGAGAGGGCCCAAAGCCAGCAACGCCACCCATGTGGGTGGTATTAATTAGTTGTTTATGTGGATAATTTTCTACAATTGCAGCATCATCGGTCTTCCGAGGAGCTGCTAGGCTTCTATGATGCTATCTCATAATCCCTCGAGGCACCTATGAGTTCTTGTTGCCTTTTGCCATTGCCGATGAACACCCTTCGCCGGTTGCCGTGAACCTCATTGCTAGTCACGATTTAGAAATTTAGGTAATTTCTTAAAGTTGCATAATTCAAATTTATCGATTACTTGAATTGTGATTATTGTAATCTTAATTTCTCCTTTTTTTTTTTTTTGGCTCTATCTTTAACTCTTCTCTCTCTTCGAAACTTTTGCTTTGCCCTTCTACAAGAGGGTTGAAGTCAAACCTTGCACTTATGATATTAGCGCTTACTAAGTCAAGAACTCATAGGTTTAAGCTTATAAATGAAAGTAGGTCCAGCTTGTCATGAATTTCACAAAAGTGAATCACCAAGGGAAAGGTAATAAATTACTTGGCAAACATTTAGTTCGGAGTCCCCCAAACCCATATCATTCACAACTTTAGAGTTTTCATGTAATCAATTTAACAAGCAAATTAATTCAACTAAGAGTAACCACTAATCTAGTATGAGTTGATTAAAAATTCAAGTAAAATGTGTGAGAATATTTTATTTCAATAAAAACGGGGAATTGATTACGCTAGATAAATCTCATATCCTTTCGATACATGTTCTTTTTATTTCAAAAATAATAAAAATCTTTTGCAAGTAGTCTTGGCCAATTTTAATCTAAAACCACTAGTTGTGATGAGTGATCATGTTGGTGTGCATACAAGAATTTAACAATCAATAATTAAAATAGTAATTAAATTGCTTAGGCAGCAGATAAAAAAAGACCCTGATGCACGAAACAATTCAATGATGTGATGTATGCATGACCTAGGTTAGTACCATTAATTCTTTTTGGTTTTTTTTTCCAAATAAGCATTAAATGCTATGTCTATTTGAGTTCTAAATTAACATGAGATGATAAACTAACATGAAATCTAAATAACTTGTACGCTATGTTAATTAACTTAAATGCGACCTATATGCAACTCTAATGACATGAATTAATTAATCCAACTTTTTAGACTTTGTGAGAGATTTTGTATTTTCTTTTCTTAAAGAAATGAAAGACTAAATTCTAGGTTACCTAAACATGACCTAAGTGACGTTTATCTAGGAATGATGACCTATTGATTCAATGCATGAGATGCAATTATTAATTTGCATGACCAAAAAGCATGTTGTACTAAATGACATGTAATATATGACATGGATGTGATGACATGGATATGATGACATTAATATTATGGCATGGGTATTATCTAACTAATTCTATATGAGATATGCATGTAAATTGTAATTTTCTTTTAAAGCTAAAATAGGAAACTACTTAAAGTGTACGATGACCTGACTTAAAATAGAAAATGATTTATATTAAATACTAATCTGAAGTAGGTAATTTATTAAATTACTACATGGTTCCTAAAATATGCAATTTTAATTTAGAAAGCATAGGTGGATGCAATCTATCTTAGATGTAACATAATTTTTTTTTTTTTTTAGTTTTCATAAAAGGAATATTTCTAAAACTAATGACATGCCCACAGAATCAAATACTCATAACATCCAACATAGGAAACAAAGATAGTCGGGAATCTGATCTTAGGTCTCAAATATTGAACCCCAATCGTAACCACTCAAACAAGGAAATTTCCTATAATCTCGAATCAAATTGTGCTAGAATCGAACAACCATAATTTAGGTAATGTAATATTTGAATTAAACTTTGGAAATTACCTGAATTGAATTACCAACTCAAACAACAACCAACAGCGAGGGGGTCGCCGGGAAGATTGACAATGATGATAACCAGCAAGGAATAGGATGGGGCGACAAACAGAAACGCTATGGACTATGAACATCACAAGGGGATCTTTGGATTTTTTATGCTCGATTACTTTGGAAATTGAAGAAGTAGGTGTCCTAGAGGTCTCCTCAGAATTTTAATGCATTCTGACTGAAATGAACACATATTTACTGACTTTGTGCGACCGTGTGTTGGATTCTCTAGTAGTTTGATTGGCCAAATTTACTCCTTCAATGACATACTTTCATATATTGTTGCACCATCTCTATTGGACAAACTCAAGAATAATGTGTTAGCGTACTCTCTATATAATCTGAGCACAATCTAATGGTTAATAAATGCGTACTTAGTAAAATGTGCGTTGGAATTTTTCTGAGGATCCCGAGAGAGAGAGCTCCTACGTGTATGATTTTTCTGTGCTCTCTTATATTCTTTTTTCTTTTCTATTGTGTATTGCTAACCGCTTTTGAACAACTTCAACTTCACGAGAACAATGTGTCTATATAGCCAAAGATTAGAGCTTTTCTTGAGATATCCCTTAAATTGAAACAACGAAGTTGTGTAATATATTCAAGATAGGAAAATAAAATATCTCTTTCATTCTCGATCCAGTAATCAAAATTTTGAGTTAAATATGACTTATTGCTCTTGAATTAAAGAAGGCAATCTTTCCTGATTTGACTTCCTTCATGTGCATCCCTGTGTGAAATTTCGACTAATATGGGCTTGGCCGAATTTTGTGTTCTCTTGGCCTCGGTCCATCTAATCCGCTTATGCTCAGAGCATTCTTACTTAGATAAATTATAATGTAGTTTATGTGGACTCATTACTACTAAATGACAATGTTCCTAATATGCAGATGAAATTTAACGATATTAACAATAATTTTTTTGGCATGTAAATACTTATATGTTAACTCTCTCTCTCTCTCTCTCTCTCTCTCTCTCTCTCTCTCTCTCTCTCTCTCTCTCTCTCTCTCTCTCTCGTCTTCAACCTTCAGCCATGTCGAAAGGATTTGAGTTAGTCTCAACCCCCCTCCTCTTTTGTCGATTTTTTTTTTTTTTTTGGTTTTATTGTTCTTATCTTGTCTTTTCTTCTCTCCTGATTGAGATCTAGGAGCTCTTTTCTCCTTGTCTAATTCTAATTTTGAGAGTTTGAACCCTTTCAATGTCCTAGACTTGGGAACTACCCTCTTCTGTTCTAGATCTGAGAATTTAATAAATATGCTTTTGCAGATTCAATACCCTTTATTATGTGCTTGTACAAGTTCTCTACCTTCAGTTTCAATGGTAATCATATCAATTTTGGTGTCTCGTTGAACCATAGAGACTTGCTTATTCACATGTTAGATTTGTGTTTTTTTAATTTATTTAAGTTGTTTTTATACGACGATGGAATAGAGGATGTCGAATTTAGACGCACACTGCCAACTAGCAATATTGTAGGTATTGGGAAATGAATTTTTAGTGTATGCTCATCACTAAAAATGATACAAAATTTAGAGATCAGCCGTCGATTAATTTGCTCGATAAATTCATTACTTTGTTTTGATTTGCTTTGTCATGAAGTCTATATAGTTCACATTGTCATGAAGTCTATATAGTTCACATATATCATTCGAAGCAATAAATACAATTTTCTTTCGACAAAAAAAAGTTAACAATATTTTTATTTACTAGTCATGGTTGATTCCTAATTATAAGCAATGAACAGAGTAATCAAAATTTAAGTATTAATACAACCGAAATGTTAACGGTTTGAACTTTGAACTCTTTCTTGGCCTTTTCTCAATATCTGAGTTTATATCATGGGTCTCGTGCCATAACATGGGTCATTTCTCTCTATCAACGTCTTGTAGTAGGTCAATAATGCGTGGCGTAGTAGGCCAAGAGAGCTTCCAACCAAGCGACGTTCACCATATCAGGAGAGGGAGACAGACATTTCGTCGGTGAAGTCGAGAGAGAGAGAGAGAGAGAGAGAGAGAGAGAGAGAGAGAGAGTACAATAATTCATTCGACAAGATCTTATTCAATCAAAGACGTGATGTACATTAAAGGAATCTTATTGTTTGCTTGGCGGAGGTTTCTTAAAGAAATGCGTGGCGGAGGTTTCTGAAAAAAATGCGTGGCCATAACCGACACAATCGCCGATATTTTACTGTCGTGCCTCACGTTGTGGTCGGAAAGTATCTGACGATGTGGGCCTTTTGCTTCAGAGAGAAGTACGATTTCGACTTCGATTTCAGAGGATCCAGGGTACATTGATCCTTCCAGTAACAGTATGCGTCATGGAACTCACTTCCCCCTGTTCTTTATCGCTGGAAAACCCTATTTGAATCGATAAAATCTCGAACTCATAGACAACCTCCCAAATTGATTTTCATGCATTATCTCGTCTCTGACTTTCTAAGTTTACTTATTATATAACTTTCCATTGTGATCGACAGCTAAAATAAAAGAAAATTTTCTTTTCATTAAACAATGTCCTTTGTAAGTTTTTAAGTACTGTTAGCTCATTATTTCTTGTTCAATGAGTAGACATAGTAAATCAATGACACAAAAAGCGTAGAATTATATCTATCTAACAAGTTCATCCAGTTCAACGTACTTGATCTAAATCATTATAATTTTCCTGAGCGTAAAAACGAAAACCAAGTAGTTATTAGCTAGTTTCGGTCCAACTCATCACCTTAAACTGAGTCGTTTATCGGAGTCAACCCCAAACGTAAAATGGGGTAATAGAGAGAGAAGAAAGCATGAACCATTCCCTATTTCGTCGCTTTCTTATTGTTTTCGTATTGGATGAAGTGTAGTCGACAAATTCCACGTTAAACCTTCAAATGAAAGAAGATGGATTGACATGCACCATCCTATTCTGTCCGTTCCTTTTTTTTTTAGTCTAAATCAAGAAGCTGGTTTTGTACTACTGGCTCTCTTTTTTCTTCTCTAATTTCTCTATTTTTTGTTAGCCGCTTGATAGTCGTTCTTAATTCACTGTCGTGCGTCACGTTGTGGTGGGAAAGTATCTGACGATGTGGGCCTTTTGCTTCAGACAGAAGTACGATTTCGACTTCGATTTCAGAGGATCCAGGCCACATTGATCCTTCCAGTAACAGTATGCGTCGTGGAACTCACTTCCCTCTGTCTTTTATCGCTGGAAAACCCTATTTGAATCGATAAAATCTCGAACTCATAGGCAAACTCCCAAATTGATTTTCATGCATCATCTCGTCTCTGACTTTCTAAGTTTGCTTATTATATAACTTTTCATTGTGATCGACAGCTAAAATAAAAAAAAAAATCTTTTCATTAAACAATGCCCTTTGTAAGTTATTAAGTACTGTTAGCTCATTATTTCTTGTTCAATGAACAGACATAGTAAATCAATCAACTGACACAAAATGCGTAGAATTATATCCATCTAACAAGTTCATCCAGTTCAACGTACTTGATCTAAATCATTATAATTTTCCTGAGCGTAAAAATGAAAACCAAGTAGTTATTAGCTAGTTTGAACAAAAAAAAAAAAAATCAATAGAGAGAGAAGAAAGCATGAACCACTCCCTATTTCGTCGCTTTCTTATTGTTTTCGTATTGGATGAAGTGTAGTCGACAAATTCCACGTTAAACCTTAAAATGAAAGAAGATGGATTGACATGCACCATCCTATTCTGTCCGTTCTTTCTTTTTTTGGGTCTAAATCAAGAAGCCGGTTTTGTACTACCGGCTCTCTTTTTTCTTCTCTAATTTCTCTATTTTTTGTTAGCCGCTTGATAGTTGTTCTTAATTCTACGTCAAATCATGGGGGCCGTGCCAAATTGATATGCAACTTTCTCTTTTTTTGGCTAGAAAGTGATGGGCAACTTGATAGATGCACGACATGAGATTTGACGATAGTAACTAATTTGACATTAACCCACGCGACAGTCTTTTCTCATCGACTAACAAATGTGAGCACCACCTCAATGATTAAAGCTGACGAAAGAATGCATGGAAGTCCTAGGTTTAGATTTTTTTTTTTTTTTAAATCTGAATCCTAGGCTTAGATTGGTAAGGTTTTGTTTTCGTTTTATAAATAATAAAAAATTTAACTTGTTTTTAGTATAAGTAAACGTTTCTT
This sequence comes from Eucalyptus curtisii, assembly GCA_017140595.1. NCBI lineage: Eukaryota > Viridiplantae > Streptophyta > Magnoliopsida > Myrtales > Myrtaceae > Eucalyptus > Eucalyptus curtisii. Next base: position 39,505,480 of record CM029501.1, on the reverse strand, counting down.
AAAATGTTTGGTCATGGCTAATTAATATAAACATAACTAAACAGTCTCCAGTCAATAGTATTAAAGAATTTGATGTGGCGGATTCCCTGTTCGATTCATAGTGTCTTATCTAGTGTACATGGATTGAATAAAATGCTTGCATCCATAAAGACTAGACAATCCAAATAAGTTCAGATCTCCCGTGTTATAGATATGATATAAGTCACAAGTATAATGGCACACACCACCTTGTTGTGGGGGGGGGGAGTTTTCAAAGTAATTGCCATTAAATAAAAAAAAGTTTATAATTTTTTTTAGTCTAGTCCTCTTTTATATCTATAAGTCACTGTGTGTACTATATCATATCCTGTGTTATGGATATGATATAGTCACTAGTATATGGTGCACCCCACCTATAGAGAGAGAGAGAGTTCAAAGTACTTGCCATTAAATAAAAGAAGTTTATAGTTTATTTATGGTATGGTCTTATTTTATATCTAGTTTTTTGGTTGAATATGTTATTTTATATCTATTTTACATGTTACTTTATGTGCTGTGTGAGGTTGCGAAACCATTGAATGTATATCTTACCAATCTCTTGTACGAACCTAAAAGGAAATGAGTTATTAAGGCATATAGGAAAATAAGCATCATGGATAGGTTGAACTTAGAAATTTAAGATTCTTTAAGAACTTCTTATTACTGTGCTCTAAAAATTGTAAAATCAAGTTTGAGTTTCTTTTCTAGATTCTTAGGGCCCGAATGATAATCATTTTGTTTCTTTGTTTTTTTTTTCTTAAGAACAAGTTTAGAACAAAAATTCGTTTGGTAATGCAATTTCATTTTTTATTTCTAGGAAAATTATTAGCTTAGACTTCGGTTTAGAATATAAGTTAATTTAATTTTTTATTTTTGGAATAGAAATAAAATTAAAAACTCTTCTCAAGAATCCCCCTCACTATTACTGCCCACTTGCCTCCGGCAGCCGCCTAGAAATTTTAAGGCCTATAAAACAAATTTCTGTTTCGAGAACATAAATTTTGTGTCATTATGAAATATGCATAAATACATAGCCATGAAAATGCATGCCCAAAGTTGATGCTCCTTTCATAGTGCTTAATTAAACGTTTCATTTTTTCTTCTCATGGTTCCCCACCGATCAACCTGTCCTGTCGATCTTATGATTGGTTAAAGGATGTTGGTAAAATTCTTTGATATTGATTCTTTTATAGCAAGTTTTGCCCGCTTGTTAGTGGCCAGTAAAGAGGATGTTTGTGGAATCCTGAAAAGGCCGCTAAGAAATGAAGCTTGTAGTTAGCAAAGGCCTTGAAGGGCCAATGTCTACCAACTCAAGGTCTGCATTCACATGATAAGAAGTTTCATAAATTGGAAGACCTGAGAGTGTCCCAAAAAGAATAATCAAATTTTGAAGTACCTACATATGGTTAAGGTTTTCCCTACGATATTAATCATAGTAAGGCCACTTCAGCTATATATAATCAAACCTCTCTTAATAATTATAGTTGCTTGTTCTATGCTTTATTTTGAGATTCTCTCGACTACTATTTTGCTTCTAGTTTTAGTCCCTTCTTTAGGGTACTGTACGCTTTGCGTGCTTAATCGTTTGACATATATAATATATCACTTGTGTTGTCTTGAACGTTTAAGCTATTGAAACGAAAACAGTTATGTTCTCACCCTTTTTTTTTTTATATCTTTTTTCGTATTAAGGTACTCGATTTAAGATAATAGTAGAGTCCGAGGCAATGAGCTCAATTTTCCACATCTGTTTTGACACGTGTGGGTTTCCCTTTTTATATTATACATGCATAAAGATGTGTGAAAAGATAGATATCGAATCTATATAATAAGAGACGGTGATTTCATCTTTCTAGTTTAATACAGTCAGAATGTTCCCTTATACTTTTATTTAGAACCTTTCAAATTATAAACTTCTTTTGAAAGGTTGTGGGCGTGATATATCTCATGACCTCATTGGCCGTAGGTTAATGTATCTAAGATGAAATATTACGTCAATAAAGAAAGGATAATGCGTGTTATGCATCCGTTTTATCATGGATCATTGAGCTGTGAAAAACAGGCCAATCAAAGCTCACATTTTATTAAAATTAAAAAGCAAAGTGATTTCCCTCCATCACTTTTATTTTAAAGTGATTGTAACTTTTTTTGCTTAATCAAAAGGATAGGGAAGGGGTGACTAAAGCTAGCATTCCCTTCTGTGCTACTATAAGGTCATACCCCCACTATAGAATGTTCAATTTTAGTAATAACCACTCCATACATGTGATTGGAAGATCTAAAGTTGGTGAGCTTGTCACAGTAACCCCCATCTAGCAGCTAAAATGTCTTTCTATACAAATTATGCCAAAGGTAGACAATGCAACATAAACCGTTTAGAGGCTCACTTATGACGTGAATCAACTCGTGACCTATTAAAAGGTAGGTGGGTCATTTACCACTAGGCCAACCATCTTGATGATAATTTGATTTATTTTGTATTGAAACTAGAGGTACACGATATCCTTCTCTCACCCATTAAAGCACTTGTTAAGTGAGCATTACGTAGTTTTCTCATAGAATGCGCATTTTCAATTTTCAAATTGCGTCAATAATTGTTTCTATTATTTTAATTTTTTCAATTAGTGTTCTAAATTGACTCGTTAATTACACTCTTGAAAATCAATAACGTCTTTTAACTTCAAACACATACATGGCAATGAATGTATGTGGACAAGTCGTGCAAACTCATACCATGCGTGTTTCACGCTCGAATTGGACTCAAGTGACAATCAACGCGGAATATCAAGACAAAGTACCCCAAAAGTGTCTATAAATAGATGAGCCTCAAATCAATTCAAGTGCAAGCCAACTAGAAAGAGGAAGAGATGGAAGTCATGCAAGTACTGCACATGAATGGAGGAATGGGAGAAACAAGTTATGCTAACAACTCACTGCTTCAGGTACATCTCTCATTATACTATTGTGGCTCAGAAAATCTTGGATTCATTTGCATTTAAAGATTGATTACACACTCTTTTGTGATTATGTATCACATACGGTTTATTCATTTTATATCAAAGAAGGGCTCTTTTTGTTTAGCAAGATTTTAAAGTTTACCATACCCTATCAGACAATTTAACTTATCTTTCTAGCATTCAAAATGTTATAGAGCCAACCAAAAAGCTTTAACTGATAGGTTAAGGGAGATTACATGAATATAAAGGGCATATGGGATTCATTGTCAAGTAATGTGGGACAATACTTTAATACTTTCACTCACGTGCAAGCCGGATTATGAGCACCACGTGGAATTTGACTAATGGAGGTGGACGTACATTGGCAAAAGGAATAACACTAGCTTTGATACCATGTTAGAAAGTTCAACCTAAAAATTTAAACTGATAGGTGGAAGGAGACCACATAAATGTAAAGAGTATATATGACCTGTTGTCAAATACTGTGGGACAATACTTCAACACGAATTATGATCCCAATTCATAAATACACTTCTAATCAACAAGATTTCTCTTAAAGAAGAATGTACACTGAAGGTATATTAAAATACCAGATCTTGCAAGATCATTGCAACCTCGGACAAACTCAATCCTTGATATTGAGTCAATGCTTTCTCCTTTTCTTTCTGTAGAGAAAGGTGATATTGATGACGAAGCCCATAATGGAGGCAGCCGTCACAGCTCTCTTCTCGACTGCCACCACCAACTTCCCGACGAGCTTCGCCATTGCGGACTTGGGCTGTTCCACTGGCCCCAACAGTCTCTTCGTTGTGTCTGAGATCATCAGCATCATGATCGATCTCTACAGTGCGAAGAAGCGTGAGCTGCCGGAGCTCCAAGTGTTCTTGAACGATCTCCCGGGGAATGACTTCAACACCATCTTCAGCAACTTCTTGCCAAGATTCCAAGAGAAGCTGAGGGAGCAAATTAAGAGCAAGAATGGAGCGTGGGCAATGTTGTCATGCTTCTTCAGTGGCGTTCCTGGTTCGTTCTATGGGAGATTGTTCCCTCGGGAGAGCCTGCACTTGATTCATTCTTCATACAGTCTCATGTGGCTGTCTCAGGTAATTTTTTGTCCCATAGTTTCATTTGTTAACTTGATGGGAAACAAACTCGTTCTCTCTTTCACTTTGTTTCTTCTTGTCAGGTCCCAGAGGGACTAGAGGGAAACAAAGGCAACATATACATGGCAAGATCGAGTCCACCGAAGGTGCTTACGGCATACTACGAGCAATTCCAGAGGGACTTCTCAACGTTTTTGGAGTGTCGTGGGCAAGAGTTAGTGGTGGGAGGGCGTATGGTTTTGACCCTCCTGGGTCGAAGAACCGATGATCCTTCAAGCAAAGAGGGTTGCTACATTTGGGAGCTCTTGGCTGCTGCTCTCAATGAGATGGTCTTCGAGGTAACCCAAAAATAATTTAAAGAGTACTTGATTAGTTGCGTACTACGATAATATCGAGGTTGATTTTTCTTATTGCTCCTAGTGAAAGCTGTAATATCGTACCGTAGAACTTGGTGACCTTTGCTAGTCGTCTATGAATATCTTTCTTATTGATTAAGGTATATTATTTGCGATTCTAAAGTACCCAAAGTTTTTGCTAGATGACCTAATTTTTTTTTCTTATGAACCTCTAACTAGAATTGTCATATAAATTCTTTGGACGAAAGCAATAATGCAATTTGGAAATCCCGCAAAATTTATGTGCTTTCTCGTATTGGGGAACGTTAGAGTACAAGAGACAAATTTATTAGGTGCTTGGAGGACACATCCATTCCCTCTTCAGTATGGTTTAGACCCAATTTAAGTGAAATCTACACTTACATGAGAGAATCACGTATAAGAGCACTATGCAATAGACACATACCCAATTACATAAACAATTAACCATGAATTTTTTTTTTTGTTCACAAAGTAAGTATGAATATTATGATGATATCATCCTAACAACATATGATTTTACAATTGCTTCTAAATTTTGGTGGCAAAATCTAAAATTTTGCATCTGGCGCTAATGCAGGGACTCATAGAAGAAGATAAATTGGACTCCTTCAACATCCCTCAGTATACACCCTCACCAAAAGAAGTGCGAAAGGAGGTCCAAAAGCAAGAGTCATTCTCAATCGATTGCTTGGAGGTGTCTGAAGTGAATTGGAGTGTCCTTAACACCAATTTCGACCCTAATGTTGTGTTGGAGGATGGGGGATACGATATGGCCAAGTGCATGAGAGCCGTGGCTGAGCCCCTGCTCGTTGATCACTTCGGTGAAGAGATCATAGATGAGGTCTTCAAGAGATACAAGGCTCAACTTGCTAATGGCATGTCCAAGGAAAAGACTGCATTCGTCAACATCGTCATTTCAGTAAAGAAAATCGCTTAGCTAAAATGCAAAAATTCCAGAATGAACACATCACATTTATATGCAAGTTCATGGTGCAGTTGATATATGTATGTCGCTAGTGTGTTTCCTATGGTTTGAAGGTGTGGCAGTTTCACTTGTATTACTTCTTATGTCTTATATCTCGTGTTAAGAAAATGCAAGAAACTTGCTGCAAGTTGAAGGGCTTGACATTTGGGATTTTGGTTTAAGGATTTTTCTTTTGTATATCCACCAATGCATTGGTTTAATTGATCGAATTTGGTGCTTTGATTCTATTTGTGCCAGGAAAACAAAACAAAAAAGCAAAATGAATATATATATATATATATATATATATATATATATGTATGTATGTATTAATAACTCAAAAACCTGCTTGGTATAGAGATATTTTAGAGGGCCATGAAATATTACTCATGCCCTATAAGCCAATTAATTTTGGGTCTTCGGTATCTATTAATGGCCCTGATTGCATTTTGAATATCATCGTTTGATTTAACAACATGACCACTAACAAAGATTTTAAGTTCAGACAATATTTAGTCCATTAGCTGGGGAGCTTTTATTAATGTACTCTAGTGTCACTAAACATGGATTTCATGAAACATAGAATAAGCTGGTTATGATAATTGAATCTCTATGTGTGTTATGAGATTTTTTTTTTTTTGTCAGAATAAACGATATATTAAGGCGTAAGATAATTACAACCGCTTGCAACAGCGTTCGCATACACAAGATCCAAAAGCATAAAAGGGGGAAAGAAATTCCAGTTTCGGGCTTGATCATGGCGGCCATGGGCCTTCGCGGCCCAGTCAGCCATCGAGTTGGCCTCCCTCCTGCAGTATCTCAGACGCAAGTTAGGGTACGAAAGAAGCAGTTGCTTGACCTCTTCGAAGAGTGGTCTGTCCTGCCATGGCGGCGGTTTGTTCTGGTTCAAGATATCCAGCATGATCCAGCAATCCGACTCAATTTCCAGGCGAGCTGTATGGAGTCCCGTCTTCAGCAGATGGCGAAGGGTAAAAGTGAGCGCTTGCAGCTCAGATTGAAGCGGCGAGGTCGCCAGAAATTCTGCAGAATACAAATTGGTAAGTCTGCCTTGGTAATCCCTACTGATGCACGCCATTGATCCCTTGTGACTTCCCTGTTGGTAAGCCCCATCTATATTACATTTTAGGGTGCCACGATCCGGGGTCGCCATAGAGATTCCGAGTGCGAGATCGGTGGATTGTTGTTTCCGCCGTCCGGGGTTGGATCGGTCGTAGCTGCAAGTTTGTGCTCAAGCTTCCGAAAAAAGACAAGATGGGGAGTCGGCCGCCGGTGCCCGAAAATGAAATTATTCCGGCCACGCCAAATGTGCCATAAGACATGCGCGATTAGCTCTATCCAGTGCGAACGCCGACTTCGACTTGAGTGTTGATCCAATCTGCACATCGTTAACCGGTGTTGTGAAATTGAGTGCGCTTAAATCAAAGCATCGCCATACCTCCTTTGTCCATGAACAAGAGAAAAACAGGTGCTCAATGGTTTCTTGAGTTTGTTGATCGCATAGGTCACGAGATAGGGTCCGAAGTAATATGACGTCTAAACAGATTAGCTTTTGTCGCGAGTGCGTTGTGGAAAACGACCATAAGAACATTCGATTTTAGGCTCCGTGCGCATTGTCCATATTCTTGTCCACATTTGCCTATCATGTCCGTAGGTTGTTGAGGTCAGTATTGGCGGATCTGGTTGAGTTCTCGTAGAGATGAGGGATTGATAATTGCTCTTTACTGAATGAAGACCATCCTTTGTTGCTGCCCAGATTAACTGGTCAGAAGCAAAGAGTGGTCTAATAGGTATCTTGATAACCTCACTGGCTATAGAGTCATCATAATGCTGCTGAATAAGGGAAAGATTCTAGGAATGGTGGTGAGGGTCGATAAGGTCAGCCACCAATTCTGGTTCATCTCGAGCAAGAGGCCCTAGGATTGGCCCAATAGGTAACCAACAATCCTGCCGAATACGGATACGGGTACCATCACCAACAGACCATCTCAAATTCGGTAGAATGGAATCTCTTCCAATAAGTAGACTTCTCCAGCCCCAAGAGGGTCTATACCCCGTTTCAGCTTGTAGAAAGGATTGAGTAGGGAAATAAATGCCCTTAAATAGTTGACCCCATAAGGATAATGGACTGTGAACTAATTTCCAGGCTTGCTTGCCCAACAAAGCTTTATTGAAAACCATCAAGTCACGAAAATCCAGACCTCCACTATGTTTACTGAGCTTTAGTGCATCCCATTTCTGCCAGTGCACCCCTCGTCTACTCACATCATTCCTTCACCAAAAATGAGATATACGTTGTTCTAGTCCCTTGCAAATAGAGTTAGGAAGCTTAAAAAAGACATAGCATACGGGGAATAGCCCGCACTACCGACTTAAGAAGGACTTCTTTACCCCTTTAGATAAAAGACGTTCTTTCCATCCTTCCAATTTTGCAGATACCCTCGCCAAAATCCAAGAGAACATTTCTCGCTTCGATCTTCCCCAATCAGAGGGTATACCCAAGTACTTACCGAAACGTTGTAGGACGGGAATTCTGAATTCTCTTGCCAAGTTATCCTGCAAACTCATCGGACAATATTTACTGCATATCATACCCGATTTGTTCCTGTTAATAGTTTGTCCGGTAGCTAGACAATATTGATTCAGAATATTGGACATGTTCTGACATTCAGTGATTGTGCCTTCCAGAAAAAATACTGAATCATCGGCGAAAAATAAGTGTGATAGAGTAGGACAGGATCTGGCAAGCTTTATCCCTTTAAGATGTCCACTATGAACTGCTTGGGTGATCAAAGTCGAAAGAACATTTGCAACTAGTACAAAAATGTAAGGAGATAGAGGGTCACCTTGACGAAGTCCTCGTGAAGGTTGAATGTAAGGTAGTAGGTCACCATTAAAGCGTACACTAAGAGATGTAGTGGTTACATGACCCATAAGACCCATCGAGGATGAAAACCCAACTTAAGCAAGTAGTCATTCAAAAAATCCCACTCCACTCGATCATATGCCTTATGCATGTCTGTCTTAACTAAGACTTTATGCCTTCGCTTCCATTTTCTTGCTTTAAACCGATGCATTACTTCCTGGAGTATTAAAACATTGTCTTGAATATGTCGACCACTAACAAAAGCAGCTTGTTCCTTAGCAATGAGATTCAGTAGCCATGGTTTCAGTCGATTTGCAAGAACTTTTGAAATTATTTTATAAGCATAGTTACATAGACTGATTAGCCTATACTGCTCTAGACTTTGAGGGTGATTGGTCTTGGGGATCAAAGCAGTAATGGTTCGATTAAGCTTTCTGTGTAAGGTACCTGAATTAAAGAAATCGTCCACTAACCTTAAAAGATCATACTTAACGATGTCCCAATGAGTCTGGTAGAAAAGTCCGCTCAATCCGTCTGGGCCTGGAGCTTTAGAAATTCCCAACTGGAAAGGTGCCTTATGGACCTCTTCCATAGTGACCGAGGCAGTTAAATGGGTATTCATTTCTAATGTAACAACTGAAGGGCATTGGTCCAAAACAGGGCCATAGTCCCGAGCCCTCTCTGAAGTATATAATCGTGAGAAAAAAGAAGTCGTCATTTCCCTTAAAGTTTGAGGATCTCTTACCCATTCATCATTGGAATCTTGTAGCATTATGATCCGATTTCGCTGGGGTCTTTGGATGGTGGAAGCGTGGAAAAATTTCGAATTCTTATCCCCCCAGCGCAACTAGTTGATTCTAGACCGCATGGCCCAGAATTGCTCCTCTTGTTGCCATAGATTTCGTATTTCGTCCCGAATAGTAGATGCAGCCTCTGTCTCATTGGAGTTAAGAGATGGATTGTTGGTGAGGTCGGTTAGCTATTGGTGTAATGCATTGATTCGTAGATGACCATTCTGAAATTTCGCACGACTCCATGCCTGTAAAGCCCTCGTTACAACCTGAATCTTGTTATCGAAAAAGGACTGATGATGCCTGCTTGAATTCCAAGTTCTAGTTATAATGTCCTGACATTCAGGATCCCTATTCCAATACGCTTCATAAACAAATTGTCTGCTTCTCTTGCCAGGCTGCCCTACTGTATTTAAAAGGAGGGGGCTATGATCAGAGCCCACAGCCGGCAATGCCAATACCTCAGCCTCAGGATATAAAACACGCCAGTCGGAAGTGCACAAGATCCGATCAATTCGTTCTTTTATAAGCTCATCACCCACTCTTTTATTCCTCCAGGTAAACCGACAACCTTTACTCTCCACTTCCATTAAAGAACAGTCATTAATAAAAGACTGAAAAGAAGAGAGTCGAAAAGGAGCAACGGGCCTCCTGCATACCTTTTCCCATGGGTATAGTATGTCATTAAAATCTCCTGCACAAATCCAAGGCCAAGTATTGGAAATGCTGATCAGCCTCATCTCTTGCCATAATAACTGTCGCTTGTGATAGGAATAGGGTGCATGAACACAGGTAATGCGCATAGTTCTATCCACACTCAAGTCACTACACAGCATGTCAATATAATCATCCGAATAATGTAGGATATCTATAGATAAGTTATCCTGCCAGAGGAGCGCTAGACCACCTTTCAGACCATCAGGGTTACAAACAAAAAGCTTCTGAAATCTTAAACGTCGTTGCAAACTGGTGAGAACCGATTCAAAATTCTTGGTTGCCATGAGAAAAACCAAGTCGGACTTATCCTTGGCCACTAAGGCATTAAGAGCTTGAACTGTCAGGGGATTGCCCAGCCCCTGACAGTTCCAACATAGTAGTTTCATTTGTTTTTGGGTGGCTGTTGAGGGCCAGCCACCGTCGCCCATTGGGTCATTTCTTCCGCTAAATAAACTGGAGTTTCCATCAGCTGTTTGTCATCAAAATCTGAATGGGGTAAATGTCGCATCTCATATGGTGAGAACCTCCGCTGCTTCTTAGAAGTACCCCCGATGCTAATATTTCTTAGGGAGTGTTTGTGTATATGCTTTGTCTTGTCCAGAGATGAAGTTTGAACTGCCTTTAATTTGGTCGAAGCAGGTAGAAGGTCAGTGGTATGCCGAGCTTCCGATGCTGCAACTAAGAGGTTAGCTGGCTGTGGATTCATCATTTCTGTTGCTCTAGTTGGATATTCAGGTGGAGGTAATAAAGGAAGTTGTTGCTGCATGTCAGGAGGAGTTTCAGGTACCGTGTCTTCCATCTGTTGAGGTAGGTCCGGTGGATTTATAGAAAGCTTTCCAGTAAGGACTATGTTCCTTCACATTAGCACGTAACCAATGGCCATAAGCCATTTTGCTGTTGCCCTCTAGTAGTGCTTCATCATAAGGAAAGTCTGGGCAATACATCGCATAGTGGCCGATTTTGCCACATGAATAACAAAAGTGAGGCAAGCGTTCATATTTAAAATCAAGCCAGAAAGTTTTCCCAGCTATTCTAATTATCTTTCCTATCTTCAGGGGGTTGGCAAGGTCAATCTCGATTCTAACTCTGCAATTTCTGAGGGCTGATCCATCTGATATAGTGGAGTCAACAGCAACAACTGAACCAATCTGTTGGACTACCCGGCGAAGGAGCAGTTCAGTGCTCCATTCCAAAGGTAAACCATAAACATGAACCCAGAATGCACAACAATGAAAGTCATAACAGTGCAAAGGCGTATTAGGTAGCCATTGTTTAAAGATAACAAGGTGTCCTGAAAACAACCAAGGAACACCATCAGCTATTCTCTGTTTCTCTTTTTCTAACTGAAACTTTGCAATATACAGGCCGTTGTCCCTCTGAGATATGTGGACCCGCTCTGTCCTCCATGCTCTAGTCATTGTGTTTTGAAAAGTGGGCAGATTAACAGAGGGGTTGGATACAATTCTGCCAATTAAGGTGAGTCGACAGTCTTGTACTCCTTGTGGAGGGGGTGCTTCGTCCCAAATTTCTATTTCTTTTTCAGAGCATAATCGACCAAGTCATTGACACAGGGCATCCAGTCACGCCGACTCGTCTGGTGCATTCGAATCCATTGGGGTTATCGGACAATTAAGACCGGAAAAGAATGCTACAGGAATCTTCAGCTAGTCCCCCCAATTCAACAAAAAACAGCGAGTCCCCTCATTCCAGCACTCCATTAGCGAGACGAAATCTATTCCGGAAAGCCAACGAAGAGAAGATCTTACCGTCAGAATTAGGGAAAGGAGCCGACCCAATGTTGCAGTTGGAGAATCGAAGACATGCAAGACCTTAGACGAGCAGTAAGAGAATAGTGATGTCGGACATATTATGTATCTTCAGAATCAAAGAAAGAGATGACGAGGAGGGGAATTCCTCCACGATTTTGTAAAATGCCAGTAGTCAGATGAGATAAGAGGGTAGTAAGTGATGGTAATTGATGAAAGATGGCTGGAAAAACTACGAACTACCATGGCGGTAGAGGTTGTCTCTGCATATCGAGAGAAGAACTACCATGGCGGTAGAGAAGGTTGAGTGTCTAAACTCTGATGTGGGGTTTTATGTGTGTTATGAGATTGTGCTATCCATATGTTGCGAATTTCCTCAAAGTGAACCACCAAAGGAAAATTAATGAATTATTAAATGGGTACAAATGGATACTTATTAAAGAGATAGTGCTGATGCCTAGTGCAGACTTTTCCAACTCATGTCAATCACAACTTGGGGTTTTAATTAAATCATTTTTAAGCATGAAATTCAATTGACTAATTAGAGCCACTACTAATCATTTATGGGTTAATTAGACACCTAAGGAAAATTGGAGAGTACATTTTTCTTCAGTGAACCAAGATTCATGAATACAAGGACTTGATTTCCTTCGATACATTTTCTTTTTATTTTGAAAATGTTTTGCAAGTAGTCTTTGTCAATTTTGATTCTAATACACTAACATATAAACGATGATCATGTGAGTGCTTCCACGGTAATGTTACACTCACTGATTGAAACAGTAAATAAATAACTTGAAATGATTAAAGAACCTGGATGCACTAAGCAGGCAAAAACAGAAGGTTCCCGCTAAACTAACGGTGCCGTTATTATGAAGGAATGACGGAGGATTTTCCACCTCTTGTTTTTCTACTTGCAACACGCAACTAGAATTGAGGGTGCACTCATTAGCAATTAAAATTCAGCAATTTTACTTCAACCCTTTTATGATTTAATGAAAGACAAAAAAACATATAATTCCTCACTACAGATATAGATCCTCGAAGGAAAAGAAGCTAATCAAATATTGGTGTAGAATTGAATTTGCATTTAAACAGGCATTTGTTGAAATGGTTTTATAGTCATAGCTTAAATGACATATTGATAGGAAGATTAGTACTATAAAAATATATTTTTTTTTCATCCCAATCTGACTAAAAAATTACCGAGCATGGATTGGAATGGGACTAGCACAAGTACCTTCTAAGGGGATTACCATAAGTCTCTCACATCAGTAATGTTTGATTGGAGTCGTAAATGTCATTCATTAGAATTACAATCGTTCAAGTTTGACAAGGCTATAATCGTAATTTGAAGAATAAAAATACAAATACCTAGTGAAATACTTATCAAAGTAGCATATTTTCAATTGAAAAATTATTAAGGTTACGGTGTGTGAGATAGGTCCTAATTCTGAAAATTTTAAGCTTTGATAAAATTTCTAAAATTACAATAGGCAACAAACAATTAGGAGATAATGGTCCATCAGCCTCCCATGGATCTGTTGTAGCTTATACTATTAACTTATTTGTTCTTTTAAAGAACTTTTTATAGCACTTTATGCTTCATATTTGATGAAGTGGCATGTCACATTATGCTTAAGCATATATAAATTACTCCATCTTTCACCCGCCCCTAAGACCTACCTTAAAACTTCTTCTTTCATGTAGATTTCTAGAGAATTATGGTTCTTAAAATATAAAGAGAATGTTTAGCAAATTCCTATCATTTCTAGCAATTAAGGCCCTATTTTGTAACATTTTTATTTCTCTCAATTTCTATCCTTTTGTTTCTTAGAACAAAAAAATAATAGAAATCTGTACGGTAATGTCAATTAATTTTTCTGTTCCCGATAATAGAAAAGTGGATGGGGAATAGATTTATAATATAAATAAAAAAATAGAAAAAAGGAGCTTCTTATTTCCGGAAACAGTTTTAATAAATAAGTTTTTTTCTTTTTTTCTTTTCTCCTTTGCCGGCCGCCACCCCCTTCTACCGCCTACCGCCAGCCAATTGCTACTGCTCGCCACCACTGGCCGACCGCTGCCGTTGGCTGATCGTTGCCGCCAGCAACCGCCATCCCTGCCACCCGCCATCAGTGGCGATGGTGATGGCGGCGACGGCGGCAACTGTCAGCGGCAGTAAGGAAGAATAAGAAAAAAAATTAAAATAAATTCTACATTATAAAAACTTTTGTCAATCGTACTGAACGTATTCCTATTCTTTTTCCATTCCGAGAATAAAATTTTGTGTAGTTACCAAACGCGTTTTTTTATTGAGAAATTGTTCTAGGGAATAGAAATAGAAAATGACTATTTCTAAAAAGAGATTGTTTATTGGGACAGAAGCATTACTAAATAGACCTTAAAAAATTATTTGCATTTCTGAAAATTATGTTAGAACTTTAGCTGGAGAAATCTTTTTTTTTTTTTTTTGTCTTTTTAGGGAAGCTTCAGCCTTCTCTCTAAATAGATTCGTGAAGGGGAAGAATGGGATCCAACCCCCAAAGAAAAAAATTGACTCTATTTAAATTGTGCGGTGGAAGACTACCCATCATTTGTTCTTTAATGGGCCATGCGCATGTGATAGGCAACTTACGACCGATATGTTTGGTTCAACATTCTTAAGGGGCTTTCAACCTCCAAAGTTCTCGACGAAATGTTGGACCGTTCAAGAACCATTTTGAAGTAACTTTCAAGTGAAAGTCGATTGGGCATAAGGCGAAAGCCCAATGCTAGTAGGACTAGCTTTGAGCTTTCAAAGCATTTGGCCAAATGTTTAAACTTATTTTTTTTCCTCCAAAAGTATCATCACTCATTCTTTAAATTTCTTATTTTGTCCTCGTTATTATTTTTTTAAATGCCAAAATAATGCTAAAAAAATCAAATTTTCATAAATGCTAAAAAAATTAAATATATTTTGGTCTTTTTAAAAAAATATTTATATATTTGATTTTTTTAGCATTATTGTCAACAATTAAATTTAAAAAGTTGCATACATTATTTTTCTTTCAATTTTAAACAATAAAAATTAAGAAATTCCTACGAAGGGTTTGGTCTTTTAAAAAAAAATTATATATATGTATTTGATTTTTTAGCATTATTTTCAAATTTATATTTAAAAAGTTACATACATTATATTTTCAATTTTAAACAAATAAAAATTAAAAAATTTCGACGAATGATTTGGTCTTTTAAAAAAAAATTATATATACTTATTTAATTTTTTTTAGCATTATCGTTAAAATTTATATTTAAAAAGTTGCATACATTATTTTTTTCAATTTAAAAAAAATTAAAAATTAAAAAATTCCATTGAAGGGTTTGATCTTTTATATATATATATATATATATATATATATATATGTATTTTATTTTTTAGCATTATTTTCAAATTTATATTTAAAAAGTTGCATACATTATTTTTTTTCAATTTTAAACAAATAAAAATTAAAAAATTTCGATGAAGGATTTGATCTTTTTTAAAATAGATATGTGTATATATATATTTGATTTTTTTAGGATTATTGTAAAAATTTATATTTAAAAAATTGCATACGTTTTTTTTTTTTTTCAAATAAAATTAAAAAATTCCGATGAAGAGTTTGGTCTTTTTTTTTTTAAATTATATATGTATTTGATTTTTTTAGTATTATTTTCAAAATTTATATTTAAAAAGTTGCATACATTATTTTTTTTTTCAATTTTAAACAAATGAAATTTAAAAAAAAAAACTAATATTAATCACTCAAAGGGCTTTTCAAATGTGTTTTCTACCAAACGGCATTTCTCTCAAAATTGCTTCTCAAAGCACAGTTTACCAAACGGTCTTTGCATTTGCCTAAATTCCTTTAGGCTAAACTACTTTGCATTTTCCCAATGGACTTTCAAAATAGTGAACCAAACGCACCCGACATGAGATTGGACGGTTGGCAACTTGAATCGGAATTCATATGGCAGAGAGAGATCCCGCCAAGTGGACATAACTGTGCAAACTCATGCCCATGCATGCTTGACACTCGGACTGAAAGCAAACTTAGAATTAATGTGAAATATCGAGACAAAAACGTCTATAAATAGAAGAGTCTTAAACCAATTCAAATGCAAGCCAATGAGAGCAACGGCACGCACGCATACGAGGAAGGGAGGGATGGAGAGAGAGAGAGAGATGGAAGTCATGCGAGTATTGCACATGAATGGAGGAATGGGAGAAGTCATGCGAGTATTGCACATGAATGGAGGAATGAGAGAAACAAGCTATGCTAGCAAACTCATTGCTTCAGGTACGTCTCTCATTGTCTCACAGTGGGCACAAAAAATCTTGGATAAATCTACATCTAAAGATTGATTATTACACACCTTCGGTGATAATGCAGCACAATATAATCTCTTCATTCTATATCAAACTAGGGTTCTTTTTCGTTTACCAAGATTTAAAATTCTATATAGAAAAGACATCATTTTATCCTACCCTCTGTGGCCGTGTAACTCACCATTCAAGAATTTAAATGATCACCCTAATTCGTAGACACAATTTTCAATCAACTAGATTTCTCTTGAAGAAGAATGTACACAAAAGGGGTATATTAAAGTGCAACTTATCATTCAAGAATTCAAACGATCACCCTAATTCGTGGATACATATTTCAATCAACAAGGTATCTCTTGAAGAAAAAATGTACACAAAAAGCGGTCATTAAAGTGCTAGATCTTGCAAGTGTTATAATTATGGTTAATGGATCAACGAAAGCCAATAAATTAAGATACGTCTTTTCTGTTCATGTATCTATTGAATTCATGAATTTCCTAGATTCATGTATCTTTTAGTTCATGTATTTATTGAGTTCATGAATCTCTTGAATTCACGTATCTTTGGATTCATGAATCTCTTAGATTCACGTATCTCTTGATTCATGAATCTCGTGGATACATGCGTCTATTTAATTCATGTGTCTCTTTAGTACATGAATTAAAAAGCTCTATAAATAGATAGGAGCATAGACCTTCATTAGGGTTTTTGGGTTTTTCCGACTCGACTCCAAAAGAACTTTGATATACGTTTCTACTCTTTTGTTTTTTCTAGGTGTGCTGGTTCAATTGAATGGTTCGACTGACTCCTGTTTGCATAATGCTAATCCAAACAGGTTTGAGATGTTGTATCTTGGGAGGCATAGTTTGTGAATCTGCGGAGCACCTTTGGCAGGAACTAATCGCCTTAAGGAGATTCAGATATCCGTACCTCACCTCTAATTTTATATTATTTTTCAGTGATATCTTATTTTCTTCTTATCCAAGATTGGTAAAAGGAAGGATATTATAAAGTTGTTATCATCTTCTTTACATTGATGTTCTGATTACAACAAACAGTTTGCTTTCTATGGATTAATTTCCAACAGCAAGATGATTGCAATATGGGACAAACCCATTCCCATGACATTCTAATTTGGATTAACATAGCAAATATATGGAATCCACAAAATTTGATCGTTCTATATGAAGTGCCCATTTTTCAATAGTGAACATATCATTGTTCAATGGCGAAAGATATATGTAACAAATGAGATTTATTTCTTTGTACATAAAAAAACCTAAAGAGATGAACCTTCTCTCATTTGTAGAAAAAGGTGATATCGATGACGAAGCCCATAACCGAGGCAGCCGCTAGAGCTCTCTTCTCCGCCGTCGACACCACCTTCCAAGGGAGCCTTGCCATCGCGGACTTGGGCTGTTCCTCTGGCCCCAACACTCTCTTTGCCATGTCTGAGATCACCATCATGATTGATCTCTGCAAGGAGACGAACCATGAGCTGCCAGAGTTCCAAGTGCTCTTAAATGATCGCCCAGTAAATGACTTCAATACCATCTTCGGTAGTCTCTTGGCGAGATTCCAAGAGAAGCTGAGTGAGCAAATGGAGCATCGGCCACATTGTCATGCTTCTTTAATGGTGTTCCTGGTTCGTTTTATGGGAGATTGCTTGCTCGGGAGAGCCTGCACTTGATCCATTCTTCATATAGCCTCATGTGGCTGTCGCAAGTAAATTTTTGGCCCCTAGTTTCATTCGTACAGCCTCATTGGAAACATCTTGTCCATAAATAGTATTCTCAACATTGTTATTGTTTTTTTGGAAACTCTTGTCTCACCTCTTCTTTTATTGGATAAAGTGATGTGACATTGGAGACACTAACGAAGTCAATTTTAGGGTTTCCTCAGACAGTGGTTGGGAATTAAACTCTCTCTTTCTGTTTTTTCTTTCTTTCTTTCTTTTTTTTTTTTTTTGGTTGTTAGATGCCACGAGGACTAGAGGAAAATAAAGGCAGCATTTACATGGCGAGATCGAGCCCTCCGAAGGTGCTTAGGGCATACTACGAGCAATTCCAAAAGGACTTCTTAATGTTCTTGAAGTGTCGTGGGCAAGAGTTGGTGGTGGGAGGGCGTATGGCTTTGACCCTCCTGGGTTGAAGAAGCGACGATCCTTCAAGTAAAGAGTGTTGCTACATCTGGGGGCTCTTGGCTAATGTTCTCAATGAGATGGTCTCCGAGGTAACCAAAAAAAAAAAAAAATCAAAAGAGTACTTGAAATCGCGTACGATATTAGGACAAAATTGAGGTCGATTGTTCTTACTGCCTTTGGTAAAATTTGGCACTTCGAGACCGACCTTAACAATCAATTGGACAGCAGAAGAAACAAGTCATAATTACGATTTATACGTTGATTCCCGATTCTCATGTACCTAAAGTATTTGCTAGATGACCTAAAAAATTTTCTTGCGAACCTCTGGCTAGGATTTTCACATGAAATTTTTGAACGAAAGCTATAGCACAATTCAGAAATCCTACTTAATTCATGCGATACCCCTTCCTTAGGAATCTATTCAAGAAAATCAGGGTAGAAGAGATAATATTATTATTAGGTGCTTCGACTGCACACTCTTTCCCTCTTAGGCATGGTGTAGAAAATGGAATCCAAATTTACATGGAAAGAAACGACATATATTAATAGTATGACATAGTTGCATGCCCAATTACGTAATCAAGTAACTATGACTTTAACGAAGATATAAACAAATTATGATTTTGCAGTTGTTTCTAATATTCGGTTGCAAAATCTAAAATTTTACATCTCCTACTGATGCAGGGACTTATAGAAGAAGAGAAACTGGACTCCTTCAACATCCCTTAATACACGCCCTCACCAAAAGAAACAAGATGGGAGGTCCAAAAGCAAGGCTCATTCTCAATTGATTGCTTGGAGGTATCCGAAGTGAATTGGAGTGTATTCCACATAGATTTCGACCCTAATGTTGTCTCGGAGGATGGGGAGTACAATGTGGCCAGGTGCATGAGAGCTGTGGTGGAGCCTTTGCTCATAGATCACTTTGGTGAAGAGATCATGGATGAGGTCTTTAAAAGGTATAGGACTCAACTCGCCACTTGCATGTCTAAGGAAAAGCCCGCGTTTGTCAATGTTGTTATTTCGGTGAAAAAGATCACTTCGATAAATCGCGAAAATTCACGAATAGATACACTACAGATATACGTACTTATAGTGAAGTTGAAATATGAACATATTAGGTGTGTTTACGATAGTTTGAAGAAGTTGTGGCTATTTCACTTGTATTACTTCATATATCTTTATCTTGTGTAAGGAAAATGGAAGAGGCTTCTAAATTGAAGGGCTTGACATTTGGAATTTTGCTTCAAGGATTTTTTCTATCGTATATCCCCATTGTGCATATTGAGCGAATTTGGTGTTTTCTTGATTTATTTATTCCGGGAAAATAAAATTAAAAAGCTAATTGAAGTAACAACGAAACAAATAAAAGGTTTTACTCCAACGTGTAATAAATAAATAAATAATGAAGCCATCAACATTTAAGAACTTGGAGGCAAAAACAAACCAAAAGTAACAGTCACTATAATCATAATATACAACAATACGCTGAGGGTTATTCAGCAATAGGACCCAGCCCCTAACATTTTGTAACTCGTTGGATATATGGATGATATTGGGCACTGACGAAAAGTTCAAGCATTTAAGAATTCAAACAAGCAGGCCCTTAATTAGCTCTAGCAATTTTGAATGGGGTAACGTTATAGATATTAAGACTAATAACATTAAATAGATTCCCTAAATGATATGGCAAACTGGAAGTGTTTATTCAAACTAGTGCGCATGTAATGCAGTAGACCTAGCCTTGGACATGAACCTCGTTGGGTATATAAAATAACTATTCAAAGACTTTTGGTCTGCTTTCAAGCATAAAGGCCGATCGTTAGAAAGCAAATCCCACATTAAACCTTACACAGAAAACGACGGAGTGACGCGCACCATTCTATTCTTTTCGATCGTCAGCCGACCGATCCCATGTTGAGCTTGTAACAAGAAGAGGAAGAAGCTGGTTTTGTACGACTTTTTCTTTTGTTCCTCTCTGATTGCTATACTTGATAGGCTACTTGATAGATACATGACATGAGATTGGACGGTAAGTAATAAGTCGACATGTATGTTAGCATCCCTCTATGTTCGAGTCTTTTCTTATTGACTAAGGCTAGCTAGGGGGACCTTCACCCAAGTGAGGGTTGCCCTTCATTGAGATTGGCGGAGGGAAAATGGGGAAAAATAAAAATAAAAATAAAAAAGGAAAGGAAAAAAAATCAGAAAATAAAAAAAAAAATTGTCAATATTTGGACAATCAGTGCTAACTAGATCCTCACATCATTGATTTCTGTTCAAAGTGACTAGAATGACTAAACTGATAAATTTTCGAAAATATTTAAGATTAAATTGTCACAATTGAAGTATTTATTACTAAATTAGCAAATCATTTAAAATTTTAGGTTTAAATTAGTAAAATTAAGAGATTTATGACTAAATTGACACAAATATAATAGGTCTAGGAAATTTTTGCTAATTGACAAGTAACGAGGAATTTTGTTAAGATATTATACTAACAACTAATATTTTTGCAATCGTTACTTCTTTTGGTTGGAAAATCTAAAATTCTACATCTGCACTAATTCGAGGACCCTTGGAAGAACAGAAACTGGACTCCTTCAACATCCCTCAGTACACACCCTCACCAAAAGAAGTCCGACGGAGGTTCAAAAGCAAGGGTCATTCTCAATGATTGTTTGGAAGTGTCCAAAGTGAATTGGAGTATACTTGACACCGATTTTGACTTTGCTATTGTCTCGAAGGGTGGGGGATACAATTTGGCCTGGTGCATGGGAGCCGTGGCCGAGCCCTTGCTCGTTGATCATTTTGGTGAAGAGATCATTGACGAGGTCTTTAAGAGGTACGAGGCTTTACTTGCCGATAGCATGTCCAAGGAAAATAATGCATCCGTCAATGTCACCATTTCGCCAAAGAAAAAATCACCTGGATGAATTGCAAAGAAATTACGAATAAATACTTCACAGATATATGTACTTTATAGTGAAGTTGAAATATGAATGTCACAGGTGCGTTCATTATTGTTTGAAGAAGGCGTGCCTGTCTTACTTGTATTACTTCTTATGTCTTATCTTAAGTAAAGAACAAAAGACTTGCAAGTTGAAGGGCTTGACACTCGGGATTTAGTTTTACGGGTTTTTCTTTCATATATCCATCATAATGCATTCATTTGATTGAGTGTATAAAAATATCAACATCACTTGACAATGAGATTTGTATGCCCCTTTTGTATATGTGATCTCCTTCTACTTATCAGCTAAAGTTTTCTAGACTTTATAATTTGATATCCAAGCCAAGTTTAGCCTCCTTTGTGTGTGCATCAACCCTATTATTCAAATTTCACGTGCCACTCCTAATTGAGTTTACAAATGAGAAAGGTTGTTGAAAATGTCGCACATCACTTGACAATGCGTTTATATGCTCTTTATATAGATACTAAGGTGCATTGAACGCATACATCTCATCTCGTGTCATTTTCTTTTTCAATAATGCAAATATCCCTCTCTTGATGTTGACCCTCAACATTGTTCATCTCGTCTAGTGGTGGCGTCAATGGCCACGTTAGCCTACTCTATTGTCACGTAGCGTGTGCAATAACCATGTAAGCCTCTTGTCGCAAGGGCAACCTCCTACGCAACTTCAGGCTCATGTAGCTTGCACAACAGGTACTGCAGCCTCTTGTCCAGAGATAGCCTCCCATTGAGATGGAAACCTCCTGCAATGATGAAAGACTCCCTTCGACCTGATAACCTTTTGTTGTGTAGTCTCCACAACGGCCATGACAGCACACGATAGCTGCGTAAGTGTCAACGCATAAATTTTGCCATTTCATTTAGTGCTTAACCGCATAGAAAATTAGGGATTAATTTCTAACCTGTAAAAAAAAACTAATTTTAATTAAAATGCATCACGTATAGACATTAGAAACATTTGCATTGCTAGTACTAATTATAAAAAAAATTACAAAAAAATAAAATTAACATTATTTTTATTATCATTCATATTTTTTTTATTAAAAAAAAAAAAAAAAAAACAGAGTGCGGTTGAGCTAGGGCTGGGCCGGCCCGGCCCCCTTTTCCTTTTCTTCCCCCCAGGCCGCTAGCATGGGCCGGACCATCTCCTCTTATTTCCGGCCCATTCATTCTCTTATCTTCTCCCTCGCTCTCCTGTCTTGGACGCAGGCTCGACAAGAAGAGGAGGAACGACGCAAGGATAGAGGACGGTGCTTAAGAGGGGAGGACGAGGCGAACGTTGCCCGCGACAGTGGTGAGGAGAATGTCGTGCGGTGTGGGGCAAGTTGGCGGCTGCTGGTCACTGGAGAGAGAGAGAGAGAGAGAGAGAGAGAGAGAGAGAGAGAGAGGCCAGGGCGTTTTAAAATGTTGGTTAGATCCGAGAGAGAGCTCGACGAAGAGCGGAATCCGAGAGAGAGGAAAGTTGGCTCGATTCTAGGGGGCGTTTTTTTTAGGCGAGAGCCAGAGAAAGAGAGAGAGAGAGCTCGAGAGAGGGAGGGCTTGGTTCAGAGAGTGAGACCGAGAGAGTGAGCAGGGAGATAGAGTGAGCAGGTTAGTTCGCTCGCACGAGGAAGGAGAGCGGGCCTCACTGTCGCCGGAAGACAGAAACTTAGTCGCCGTCCGCTGCGACGCCACGCTCGAACCAGGCAATTTCTCTCTGCACTTGCGCGTGCTCTGTTTTCGGCCCATGTCGCCCCTGCATTGGTCTCTAAGGTTCATGTACGCCGTGCGTCGCGGTCCCCGATGTAGGTTCGAGTCTCGCCGTGGGTTAGGAACTGGTCATCCCAGTAGTGCGCTCCAACTGTCTGTATAAATGCCTGAGTGAAGCCTACACGACTGTCCTTGAACTTCTGTCCATTCTGGGCATTCATCGTTGCTAGACGTGTTTTGTAGCTATTTTACACGTCTTCGTTTCATCCATTTTCGCGTTCACCTTGTCGTGATTTGAGCTTATGGCCGTACGTCATGACTTGAGCTTATTTTTGTACAAATTATGCCCCGTTCTTTTCGCGTACACATACTTCCGTATGGCTGTATGTCCTGATTGGGTGTTGGTACGGCAGTGGCGATGGTGTTGGTTTGGGGAAGAAAGCTGAGGGAGGAAGGATGGCTGTGGGAAAGGAGGGTTCGTGGAGAAGAAGACAAGAAATAGAAATGAGAAATGAGAAATGAGAAATGATGAAAAAAAAGAAAATATCAAAAGAATAGAAAATGTGGGCTAGGTTCATTTAAGGGTTGGGCTGATTGTTTCGGCCGGATATGGTTGGGCTAGGAACAGAAAATAGAAATGGGCTAGATTCTTTTTTCCTCTCTTCTTCTTCCTCCTCTATCTGTGGCAGGTGGCAGCGACCGGTAGCAACCAGTTAGAAGAGGAAGAAGAAGAAAAGGAAAAAAGAGAGAAAATGACTTATTCAAGAAATTGTTTTTCGCGAACAAAAAACAACTTTTTTTCTTTTTCACTTTTTATTTATGTTCTAAATCTATTCCCCTTCTATTTTTCTATTCCGAAGAGTAAAAAAATTAGTTAATATTATCAAACAGACTTCTATTCTTTTTTTTTTTTCCAAAGAAAAGAATAAAAATTTGAAAAAATAAAAACGTTGGCAAATGGAGCCTAATAGCCATGTTAACATCAGTTGGTTCTCTCTATAGCACATTGGACCACTACATCAATTGACTTGCGCTTTTTTTTTTTTTTTTTTTTTTTTTTTTTTTCAGATTGTTTATCCAAACTCAAGTTGACTTCTTGAACCTTGGAAATATTTAGAATTTTTTCCTTTTGATTTTTAATATCTCTCGAGATGTTACATCTAATAGGAGATTCTTCATATTTTCTCTTGATTATGCTCCTTGATTGATATGGTATGTTTTTTGTTTTTTTGCTAGTCTTGCTTTATTCTTACTTTAATACTCACTTTCAGACTTTTGTCTTACCTCTTTAAAGAGCGTGAGAGTTAAAACCCACACTTGAAACTAATTGGCCCCCTCCCCCCAAGAAGATGAAGATTCAAACCCTCACTTCTCCCTTTTCATTTAGGAAGTATGGCCATTGGGGCAAACTCCAATGGTTTGATATGGTATCTTAAATAGTCATCTAATAAGACATAAAATAGCTATTCTTTTGACAAGCTCATCAAGTTCAATGTATTTGGATCTAAATCATTATAAATTTGCTAACCATAAAAGTGAAAACCAATAATTAATAGCTTGTCTGAACAAGAAAAAGAAAATTCAAGATAAAAAACAATATGCAAACAACTCCCTAATTCTTCACTTTCTTTGTTTTCACACCAGATGAAGTCTTGGCTTATGGTGAAATCTCCAGTCTAACAACGTGGACACATAAAATTTGTCTATGACATGCTTGGTATAGTTTGGCGGAAAGGTGGAGCGGATCTAGAATGCGGCAAATTTCGTATTCAAATCATAGCATTCCCATCCAAAGTAACTTTGGTGTCCACGACTGACGCTGAATGCCTATATATTATGCAATAACCCTGGCCTTGGTCATAAATCTCATTAGGTAGGCCAATCGTTAGACAACAAATCCCACGTTAAACCTCATACAGAAAACGATGGAATGACGCACCACCATCCTATCCTATTCGATTGTCAGCCGACCCATCCCACGTTAAACATGTAAAGAAGAAGAAGAAACTGGCTTTGTGTGACTTCCTTTTCTGTTCCTGTCTGATTGCTCTATGTCGTCAGCCAGTTGGCATATTGTTCTGTCATGGGCTGTGCGTACGTGTTCAGCCAGTTGGCATATTGTTCTGTCATGGACGGTAAGTAATGATTCGACATTATTTTCAACATCCGTAAATCCCATGAGTCTTGGTGCGAGTCTTTTTTTATTGACTAATCACATTAATGTTCCCGAGACACTCTGGAGTCTTCCAATTCATGAAATTTTTTATCATAGGATGCTGACCTTGACTTGATAATCATTGGCCCTTCGATGCATTTTCTTCAACATGGCGGATTCTATAAGAATCCTCTTTCTTAGCCACCCGCAATTGGGAAAAATATGCAATAGAAGAATCGACAATAAAAAGATTTTTTCTTGAATTCCGCTAACCAATCATAGGGCAGGTCGCATGGTGAGGATTCATGAGATGGGACGAAAAGTATTGACATGACAATTTTTTGTACCGTCCATCTATTATGATAGCCTATGCATTAGTCTTTTCATATTGGCTAACAAGCGTGAAAAACGCCTGAATGAAGTTGTGCTAACAATACATGAAAATCTTATATTGAGATTTGTAGAGTACTGTTTTGACAAGTTTATCATTTTGTTTTCAATTGTAAATAAAAAAATAATTCAACTCGTTTTTAGTTCCATTAAACATTTCTTAATTAAACGCAAGGTGATATTGTTCAATTTATAATGTCTCTCACTCATATTATTAAAAAAATTAAAAATTCAAATTAGAGACCTAAATATGTAATGTTAGGTGACCTAACATAATAATAAATAAAAAAAAGATTTCATCGTCACGTTTCCTTGTCATAAATCATGTGACAATCCACGAGACAAACATTTTGGCCCTACAAAACGGAAAAACCAATTCAATTTTGTTTTTTTTCGCAAATGGAAACTTTTTCTTACGTGCACGACATTTGCAATTTCTTCAGATAAACTTTTCTCCTACCCCGTATTTCCATTGCGGCGGTGCGCGTGCGCTAGTGGGTGACAAGCTCTTTACCCTTTTATGACGTTATCATCACGCACCATCACACCACGTCATCCATTCACGATCTATTTAAATATTCTAAGAATCGAGACCAAATTTCCTTGCGATTGCCTTTCTAGTCTAATTTACTGTAAATCAGGTGTTGCCAAATCAAATGATGATATTTATATTTTCATCATCACATTATCACAAAGAATTACTTAGATCACCGTACTAAATGCCCCGGGAGTTCGATGCTAAAGAACAACTATTAGAGTATAATCTAATATTGGCTTAACTAGTTGGGGTGTTGGAGATTTTCAGTTTAAAGATTGGAAGCCGTCTGTTTAATTGTTCTAGATTAGGGCATGTACAAAAAGTCTAAGCCTAATTGGTTCGTAGGGCATAATGGATATTTCATGGGCTTTTAAGGTAGCCGAGTTTTTGTGCCGTGTCCTTAAGTTATAAAGAACAAAAGTTCTCTTTGGGTGAAACTATCAATCATTAAATACGACCACTTACGAGGATTTCAAGTTCTAAGATTAATATTTAGTACATCATCAGTTGTGAAGCTTTTTAATCACCGGATAGAATTTCATGACACATACAAAATAAGTTGGTCATGATAATTGAACCTCTATATGAGCCATGAGATCGGGCCATCTATGAGTTACTTAAGATCTAAGTGCTTCAATGAGATTTTTTTTTTGGTTGAAGTTTGATGAGAATTGGAGTTGAGAAAATTTTACACCTTTTAGCATGTTAATCTAAAGTTCTTAAAGAAT
Source organism: Eucalyptus curtisii (assembly GCA_017140595.1). Lineage (NCBI taxonomy): Eukaryota > Viridiplantae > Streptophyta > Magnoliopsida > Myrtales > Myrtaceae > Eucalyptus > Eucalyptus curtisii. Next base: position 39,478,937 of record CM029501.1, on the reverse strand, counting down.
ACTGATTCCTAAGTTTATCCTATCCATGACCCTTATTTTCCTATATGCCTTAATAAATTTTTTCCTTTTAACCTCGCCCCAAGATATACATACTACGGTTTAGTTAATAAGTAAGTCTAATTTTGCACTTGACAAGGTGACAATATTTGTTTCCCACTGGGGTTAGATGTGCCCATATATATAACCTCATGAATGGAAATAACAGTCAATGACCGGTTTCAATTTGTATATTTGAGTTAGCATAGATATTCAGACCAATCAAGGCTCAGATCTGGGGATTTCCTTCATCCCGTTAAGGTGACTATAGCTTTATTTGCTCTTGTTTGATTATGAAAAGAGTGAGAGTAGGTGATTAGTGCAAGCGACTCCCTTTGGGTATTACCATAAATGTTTCCCTCCTGTTGCAGAAATTCGGTTTAAGCCAAAACTGTTCCACGCCATCTGTGACACGAGGAATTGAGTTTGGTGAGCTCGTCACCATAGTCTCCTCAATATACTAGTGACTAAGAAGTCTCTTCACATGAAACATGCAACAGCTTGACAACGTATTACAAGTTGTTTAGAGGTTCGTTTTTTACCTAAATCGAATTTTTGACCTCTTGGAAGACAGATGATTCCATCCCCACTAAGTCAATCACCTTGGTGGTAACTTTGTTCGTGTAGAGCGACCATAGATACACAGTATCCTTCTATTGTCCATTAGGACCCTTGTTAAGAGAGCATGATATAATTTTCTCAAAATACGCAAGAATTGAATTTTCAAAGTGCATCAACAATTTTTTTTATGTTATTTAATTTTTTTCGCCTAGTGTATTAAGACAACTCGTTAATAAAACTCATGAAAATAAATTACGTCTTTAATTTCAACCACATACATGGCAATATGACGTGTATCTAGACTCGTCCAATGTATGGATAAGCGCATGCCGACATGAATCTCACAAGTATCTTGCCTAATTTTGTCCTTATTTGTAAGGACTAAGAATTCACACGGCAGAGAGAGGTCCCATCAAGTGGACATATCCGGGCAAAATCATGCCCATGCGTGTTTCCCACTCGAACTGAAAGTCCACTTAGAATGAATGTGAAACGTCGAGACACAAATGTCTATAAATAGAACTCTCAAACCAATTCAAACGCAAGCCAATTAGAGCAGCGCCACACACACGTGAGAGAGAGATGGAAGTCATGCAAGTACTGCACATGAATGGAGGAATGGGAGAAACAAGCTATGCTAACAACTCATTGCTTCAGGTACGTCTCTCATTGTCCCACAGTGGGCATATAAAATCTTGGATTAATCTGCATCTAAAGATTGCTTCACTGATGATGTACCGCAATATAATCTCTTCATTCTATCTCAAACTAGGGTTCTTTTTCGTTTACCAAGATTTGAAATTCTATATACAAAAACGCCATTTTATTCTACCTTTGAACCATGTAACTATTAATTCCGGAATTTAAATGATCACCCTAATTCATAGATACATTTTCAATCACCGAGATTTCTCTTGAAGAAGAATGTACACAAAAGGGGAACATTAAAGTGCAACTTATCATTCAAGAATTCAAATTATCACCCTACTTCACAAATACATTTTTTAATCAACAAGATTTCTCATGAATAAGAATGTACCCAAAAGGGGTATATTAAAGTGCTAGATCTTGCAAGATCGCAATATGGGACAAACTCATTACGTGACACTCTAATTTGGATTAATATAGCAAATATATGGAATGCATAAAATTGGTCATTCTATATGAAGTTCCACTTTTCAATCATCAATATATCATTGTACGAGAATGGAAGACATAGTTAACAAACGAGATTTATTTCTTTGCACATGAAAAAACTAAACATGCAAACTTTTCTTTCTCTATCTTCAGTTAATGCTTTCTCCTTTTCCTTTTGTAGAGAAAGGTGATATCGATGGCGAAGCCCATAACCGAGGCAGCTGTTAGAGCTCTCTTCTCCGCTGTCGACACCACCTTCTGGGGAAGCCTCGCCATCGCGGACTTGGGCTGTTCCTCTGGCCCCAACAGTCTCTTCGCCATGTCTGAGATCATCACCATTATGATTGATCTCTGCAAGGCGACGAACCATGAGCTGCCGGAGTTCCAAGTGTTCTTAAACGATCTCCCAAGGAATGACTTTAATACCATCTTCGGGAGCCTCTTGCCTAGATTCAAAGAGAAGTTGAGTGAGCAAATGAAGAGCAAGTATGGAGCGTCGGCAACATTGCCATGCTTCTTCAATGGTGTTCCTGGTTCCTTCTATGGGAGATTGTTTGCTCGAGAGAGCCTTCACTTGATTCATTCTTCATATAGCCTCATGTGGCTGTCGCAGGTAAATTTTTGGCCCCCAGTTTCATTTGTACAGCCTCATGGGAAACATCTTGTCCATAAATACTCTTCTCATTATTGTTATTGTTTTCTGAAAACTATTGTCTAACCTCTTCTTTTATTGGATAAAGTGAAGTATGTGACAGGGGAGGCACAGTTTTAGGGTTTTCTTGGACAGTAGTTGTAAGTCAAACTCACTCTCTCTGTTTGTTTTTTTCTTTTTGTTAGGTCCCACGAGGATTAGAGGGAAACAAAGGCAACATATACATGGCGAGATCGAGCCCTCCGAAGGTGCTTACGGCATACTACGAGCAATTCCAAAGGGACTTCTCAACGTTCTTGGAGTGTCGTGGGCAAGAGTTGGTGGTGGGAGGGCATATGGTTTTGACCCTCCTGGGTCGAAGAAGTGACGATCTTTCAAGCGAAGAGTGTTGTTATATTTGGGAGCTCTTGGCTATTGCTCTCGATGAGATGGTCTCCGAGGTAATCCAAAAAAAAAAAAAAAAATCAAAAGAGAACTTGAATAATCACATGAAATATTAGGACAAAATTGAGGTAGATTGTTCTTACTGCCTCTTGTAAAAATTTGGCACTCCAAGACCAATCATAACAATCAATTGGCCAGCAAAAAAATGACATTACAATGCGATTTATATGTTTATTCCTTATTCTCAAGTACCTAAAGTATATGCTATATGACTTCAAAAAATTTCTTTTGAACCTCTAGCTAGAACTTTCACATGAAATTTTTGAACGAAAGCAATAGCAAAATTTGGATTTCCTACATAATTCATGCGATTTCTCTTCCTTAGAATCTATTCAAGAAAATCAGGGTAGAAGAGACAAAATTATTAGGTGCTTCCACTACGCACTCGTTCCCTCTTAGGCATGGTGTAGAAAATGGAATCCAAATTTACATGAGAAGAAAAGACATATATTAGTAGTATGCAATAATTACATTCCCAATTACATAATCAAGTAACTATGACTTTCATGGAGATATAAACAACTTATGATTTTGCAATTTTTCTAATTTTCGGTAGCAGAATCTAAAATTTTATATCTAACACTAATGCAGGGACTTATAGAAGAAGAGAAACTAGACTCCTTCAACATCCCTCAATACACGCCCTCACCAAAAGAAGTACGATTGGAGGTCCAAAAGCAGGGTTCATTCTCAATCGATTGCTTGGAGGTATCCGAAGTGAATTGGAATGTATTTGACACAGATTTCGACCCCAATGTTGTTTCGAAGGATGGGGAATACAATTTCGCTAGGTGCATGAGAGCTGTGGCCGAGCCTTTGCTCATCGATCACTTTGGTGAAGAGATCATGGATGAGGTCTTTAAGAGATATAGGGCTCAACTTGCTGCTCACATGTCTAAGGAAAAGCCTGCCTTTGCCAATGTCATCATTTCGGTGAAAAAGATTACTTAGACACATCACAAAAATTCATGAATAGATACGCTACGAATATATGTACGTTATAGCGAAGTTAAAATATGAATGGGTCAAGTATGTTTACCATAATTTGAAGAAGTTGTGTCTGTTTCACTTGTAAGTACTTCATACATGTTATCTTGCGTAACGAAAATGCATGAGACTTCCAAGTTGAAGGGCTTGACATTTGGAGTTTTGTTTCAAAGAATATTCTATCGTATATCCCCATAATGCATCGGTTTAACTGAGCAAATTTGGTGTTTTATTGATTTATTTATGCAAGGAAAATAAAAAATAAAAATCTAATTGAAGTATCAACGAACCAAATGAAAGGTTTTACTCCAACTTGTAACTGAGAATGTAGACATTTTAAAAAATTAATGGAGCCATCTACATTTAAGAGCTTGCAGGCATACATAAACTAAAAGTAGGAAGTCACTATAATAATATACAGCACTATGCAGAGGGTTTTCAGCAATAGGACCCAGCCCCTAACATTTCGTAACACGTTGGATATAGGGACGCTATTGGACAATGATGAATAGTTCAAGAATTTAAGAATTCAAACAAACGAGCCCTTAATTAGCTCTAGCAATTTTGAATGGAGTAATGTTATAGATATTAAGACTCATGACATTAAATAGGTTCCCTAAATGATGTGGCAAACTGTAAGTGTTTATTCAAACTAGTGCGCACATAATGCTGTAGACCTAGGCTTGGACATGAACCTCGTTGGGTATATAAAATGCCTATTCAGAGACTTCAGGTCTGCTTTCAAGCATAAAGGCCGATCGTTAGACAATAAATTTATTAAAAACAGTGTTTGGTTATGCGTAATCAATACAATCGTAACTAAACGGCCTCTAAGTCACAAGTGCTTAAAGAACTTGATGCGGTAGACTCACTATTCAGATTGCCATTAAATAAAAAAAAGTATATGATAACCTTTCAGTTATCATATTGACAGGTTTAACGAAAGATACTTTATCAAACATTATGATTGAATTAATATATGAACCCACCGCCTATAATATTTTGAATGTTATATTTTTCCTTTTGCACATCTTTCTATATTGTATAAAGGACAACCCACCAATGTAAGAAAACAATTGACGTAAATCAAATTTGATGCATCTACCACCATCTTAAAGTTGAGTACCTCAATACGAAAAAAGAGCAAGGAGAAGTTGACTACCGAACTATTTGTGTTTTAATAGCTAAAACAGTTAAGACAACGTAGGTATGTTAGACGATTAAGGGTGCATTTGGAAAGGCTTCTGGGAAAAGCATTTAAGGAAATGCAAAGGCGCAAAGGCTTTTAGTCTAAAGAGTTTTGATGAAATGCAAAAACTATTTGGTAAACAATAATTGAAAAGTGCCTTGAGAAGCAACTTTGGGGGAATGCTGTTTGGTAAACACATGTTTGGGAAGTCCTTTGGCATGACCAATTTAAGCTTTTTTAATTTTTCTTTTTTTTTTTAAAAAAAATTGAAAATAAAAACAATGACTTTTTTTTATATATATTTTCGCACTGAGGTATAATGTAAAAAATCTATATTAATAAATTCATAATTAAAAAAATGCATCAATGTTGACTTTTTCTCAATATGAAAAAAAAAGTAATTTCATTATAATAAACACGGTTACATAGGCATCGACGAAAATAATAGATTTTTATTGAAAATTACAAGCATCCTTAAGTGTTTACTAAACTCATTGCTATTTGATCACGTAAACATGCCATGTCTGAAAATAAATTATCATTTGAAGTACTAGTCCCTTCATTTGTACTATCAAGATCAATTGAATATCTATAATTAGGATCCAAATCCGCTCTTACAAAATGTCTATCATTGACAGCCTTTTGACGTATATAATTATGTAAAGCCATCATTGCTACAACAATTTTTACTTGTTTTTCAAACAAAAAACTTGACATATACTTTAGAATCTTCCACTTCTTCAATACACCAAAGGCTTGCTCAATTTTCGATCGTAGCAAGGAATGAGCACAATTACATACCTCTCGATAACTTGTAGGGGCAGGACCTTGTTGAAATTCTGGCAAATGATATCTAACTTCTCTGTATGGTCCCAAATAACTCGTCGGATTCGGATATCTGACATCTACTAAATTATTTACCTACACAAAGATAATGTAAAGTTAATCAACATAGACCATATATATATATATATATTTTTTTTTTGGTAAAGGTAAGATTTGTATTGATTTTGCGAACAAGAAAACAAGAAGAGGGGGGGGATGCCCGGCACCAACAAAAGCAGACACTCAAGAGGACCAGCGGCAACTAGAGTGTAGAGGTGCCGTGGTTCCCGAGAGAAACAAAAAGCCTACAACAACAAAGAGAAACAAACATACTAGAAACAAGCTAGAAACCTCCTCTAATCAAAGATAGAAGGATGAAGATCCCAGCTCGATTGAAGTCTTCTATTCATGGGAATATCGGCAACATGCTTAAAAGTCGTAGCTTTATTAATACATATTAATATACAAAAATAATTAATTAACAAATCTGGAGGAGGATGAGGAAATTGCACATCATGTCTCCCTAGGGCTTCATAGAAAATACGAATATCATGGGCTTGTCACTCCCAACCAGCCTAAACATAGATAAATTCCTTGTTAAAATTACACATCGCTAAGACATTTTGAGTCAGTTTATTTTTTCGACCAATAAAACAAATTTGATATTTTGCAAGTATCACCACTAGGATATGTGTGTCATCAATAGCTCCAATGCAATTCTGAAACAAAAATGCAAATATTATTACATGATTAAAATTTGTATTTAGTTCATTCTTCCTATTGTATAATAAACATACCTTAAAATATAGATAAAATCTTCAATTATTCTTGATATTCTCTAGAACATCCTTAAATTGCCAATCAGTTGGTTGAATCAAATCTTTTCCCATTTTACATACTTTATCTAATAGTAAGCTAAAGTACCTGCTTATGGTTTCCCTATAACGTTGAAAGCGCTCTTGTGTTAACGTATTACCTATACCATGTCCTAAAATATGAAGAAATATTTCAAGCATTTTTATAACATCAATATTCTTAGTTCCTTCAAGATCATAGCGTGTTACTAAATCATGCATTAAATTATTAAATATAATCTTATCCATTCTAAACATCTGATAGGACCTTATTGTATTAGCATCTTCACCCATCAACTCTCCTAACTGTTGACACCTAAATTTTGGCGATCCGATCATTTATTTATTGCATAGAAAATTAGGTTTTAATTTTATCTTGGAAAAAATATTAATTGCATAGTGTATAAATTTAGGTGCATTTATTTTTAATTTGGATTTTTTGCATTTATTTATTGGACCGGTGGTGAATGGGTTCGAATTAGTGGTTCTGAACTTTAATTTGATGAGTTAGGTCAAGCCCATGAAGAGAGCAAATCGGCCTAAGCCCATATCCTCGAAGAAATTTTATATATTTATCTTTGCGAGATTTCAATTAAAAAACAAATATTGCGTTCAAAAAAACAAATATTGCATTTGGAAAAAACAAATATTGCGTTTGGAAAAGAAATATTCGTGGATATGAATTTAGAAAAATAAAATCCTAGTCCTTGGTCTATAAATAGATTACTACACTACGTAAGAGGGGGCCACACAATAAAAATACACGGCCACGAGGGGTTTTTTACTCTTGATTGCTCGGCTAAAATTGAAGCCAAAAAGAGAAAAATTCCCCTACGTTTTTAGGGTTTTGTGGGAGTAAAATGTGGTCTTGCCTTTGCTGAAGAAAGAAAAAAAGCTGAAGCAGCAACAGTGAGACAGGGAGTAGACGTGAGAAGACAAGAGAGAGAGAGAGAGAAAAAAAAAAAAAAAAGGAAAATCAAGAGAGCTTCGTTCATCGTCTTCTTCGGTCTTCTCTCGCCGTTCCGCCCGCCGCCTCCGCCGCGCCCGTCGCCACCGCCGGGGCTCCCTTCACCCACGAGCTCGCACCGCCGCTCCTCCTACTCCGCCGCCGCGCCCGAGCCGCCGCACCGGAGCGGCAGCCCGAGACGAAGACACCGCCGAGTCCCGCTCGCGTAAGCCGCGCCGACCCACGTCCGCCGCCCCGCTCACCCGACGCCCGCCGCCGAGCCACTGCTTCGCTACGCCTCCTCCACGAGCGCCGTCGTCGCACTACCCGCCGCTCCGCGAAGCTCCGTCGCGTCATCCTTGCAGCCCGCGGGCCACCGTCTCGTCCGAGCCTTCCGCTGTTGGGCAGCGCTTCCGCCGCCTCGCGACATCGGGCGATTCGAGCGCGAACCACCGCGCCGGCCGCCACAACAAAGACCTCCCGCTCGTCCCCGTCTTGAGCGACGCCACGTTAGCCTTCCGCTGCCGGTCGGCTCCCATCCGCGACGTGCGGCTCCTCGCGGATCACCGCCGCACCTCCGCCTCGGCCTCGCCGCGACACCGCCCGGCCGCCTCCGAGCGAACCGGGCCACAGCAGCTCGCTCCGCGCCCGCCGTGCCGCTCCGACCCGGTGACCGACGCCGCAGCGCACCACCGCGACTGGGCTGCGCACCGATCCACTCGCGCGGTCCTCGCGGGCGGAGTTCCGACGACCGTGGCCGGCGATCGACGATGACCAACGCCCTTGCCAAGCCTTGGTTGGAAAGCAAAAGCAAGAAAAAAAAAAAAAAAAAGGAAAATCAAATTAGTTTTTTTTTTTCACTTTGTTCTATTTTTTATGTTATTTATTTACTTTGTTTTTTAGTAGAATTATTCCTGGATGTATGGTTGGGATTTTGACATAAAATAGCCTCTCGAATTGGTGATTGTTAGTTCGATTTTCGCGCCCGAAATCTGACTCGCAATCGCTTGCAAAAATCGTCAATCCGATCTCATGTCCGAGATTTGATTTGCAATTTCTTTAAAAATTGACCAACCCGATCTCATGCGCCAGATATCGTTTGCCAATTTGTGGATATCGATCTTATTTTATCTCATTTTCCGTCATGTTAGTTGAATAAATTTTTTTTTTTTTTTTTTGGTAAGAGGTAATAATCATATAAGGAGCAAAAGCCAACAAATACACAAGATCCGGCACCACAAAACTTGCACTCAACAAGACCGAAGTCCGTACGAGTGAAAGGGAACCAGATGCAAAAAGAGTGCCACAAGGGCGGATAAGGAAAACGAAGCCTAGATGGAAGGCAAACGAGCCGAAGAGGAAGGAGGAGACCACGCAGGCCAACCGGAACCCAACCTCAAAACAGCAATACAAGCAAAACGAAAACCCCAAGGAGGATAAAACCGCCGACGTCGCGGGGCTAAAGGCAGCCGAGACAGCCAATCGAACCGGGCCAAGGAGAGCGGAAGGCTAACATGCGTAGAGAAGTCGATAAGATGAGGGCATATCCAACTCCCACAAAGTCAGTGAACGACATGGAGAAAGATAGACGGATCAATCCCCCAATTGCGTTGAAGTCTTTTATTTCTTGGACTATCTTCAACGTTTCTAAAAGTTAAGGCCTTATCCCTTACCACTTTGATGAGGTGATTTTTGACCGCCACAACCGCGACAGGTGGTCTCCGAAGAGTATGTCATTCCTATACTTCCAAATGAGATGGCAAAGGGCACCGAATGAAAAACGACCAATGGAGTGGTAGAAATCCTTACCGGATAGGAATCTCTTTGCCCATTGAAGGTTTTCAGTCCGTGTCTTGTTCCGCCAAGGGAGGTTGTTTTTAGCCGCCCAAAAGAATGCCATGCTAGCAAGTGATGCAACACCCAAAGAAGAGGTGGTCGATGGAGTCCGGCGTTAACTTGCAATAAGCGCAAACCTCTCTCCCAATTCTTCCATAGGACATGAGTAGAGTTTGGGTGGGAAGACGATTCTTAATAATAAGCCGTAGATTAAATTGATATCTCGGGGTAATGTCCTTATTCCAAATAAAGGAAGCCCACTCAACCCTATCCTTCCTTCTTCCGATAATTTGCCACGCCGGCTAACCGAGAAGATACCGAGGGGTTCTCGCTCCAACCCAACCTGTCCGGTGCATTGGCAAGGATGGGAAAAGGATGGTCCCATGATTCAATCATCGATTTGAAGGCATGTCCAGCCGGAGAGAATAGGTCAGCCACCACGGCATGACTGGATAAACCGGAGTCTCGAGGTCATCGAGTCAACGCAAAAAAGATGTAAGGGGCCTTCCGGGTGCCGTGGTCGAACCACAGGAGACCTGTCTTGCCATCACCAATCTTCCATCGGAAGTAGAGTCGAAACTCGTTTCTTAAATGAAGAATCCTCTTCCAAGCCCAAAAGCAGCAGGTCGGCACCTCTACCACCCAGAAGCTCTTCCTCTTCAAGAAAGTTGAGTGGATCCACTTGCACCATAATGACTCCTTGTCCGTGAACAGGATCCAAATGTGTTTGAGCATCGACGCCTTGTTGCGTCCTCGCGAGCCTACGAATTCCAAGACCACCTTCCTCCTTGGAGGCATACAGCCTTCCCAAGAAACTTTGGTACCACCCTTGCCAAGGTCGGGGCCATTCCAGAAACCGTCTAAGGATCCGTTTAATGCGGTCAAAAATAGCAAGCGGGAATTGTAAAAACGCCGCCCGGTAGACTTGAATCGCATGAAGGATCGACCTTATAAGCCGGACTCGCCGGCCGAAGGATAGAAAACGATGCGTCCAAGATTGGACCCCGGCCGTAATACGATCAATCAAGGACACACAATCGCCTTGCCGAGTCTTGATGATATGATAGGAACACCCAAATACCGACCGGTAGCTTTCCTTCGCAAAGCCTAGGGTATCCTTGATCTCATTCCGTAATGTCTCCGGTCCACCCGCAAAGAATATTCCACTCTTGTTGTTGTTTGGCCTCAATCCGCTCCAAGTCGAGAAGGTCTCCAGTCCATCCTTAAGGAGGGAGACGGAAGTCACATCCGCTCGACGTAAGAGGAAAACATCATCCGCAAAGAAAAGATGAGATAATCTTGTAGTCTTGCATCTCCGTAAGAAATTAAATCCAGCCAAGGCGTCGCACGAGCACCGAGGATCCCGGAGAGAACTTCCATGATCAAATTGAAGAGGTAAGGGGACATAGGATCCCTTTGGCGGAGGCCACGTCCACTAGGGAAGAAGCCATGGAGCTCTCCGTTTAGAGAGATGGAGAACATAGGAGAGCGTACACAAACCATGATGAACCGTATGAGATGGTCCGGGAATCGAAAAGCACGTAATGTCGTTCAAGAAAGTCCCGATCAACCGTATCATAGGCCTTCTGAAAATCCACCTTCACAGCACATTTAGGGGTATATGGCTCGAGATGGAAACCAGCGAATAACTCTTGAGCAAGAAGAATATTGTCCCGGATGCTTCGGCCTTTAACAAATGCATTTTGAGAAAGGCTGATAGTGTCCTGAAGAACAGCGGCAACACGATTAGCTATGACCTTGGTGATGCATTTGTAGATCGTGTTGCAGCAAGCAATAGGTCTGTAGTCATTGACGGATGTCGCATTAGGCACTTTGGGGATCAACACAAGGATGGTAGTGTTAATCTCTCTTAACAATCTTCCGGTGACGAAGAAATCGTTGGATCGCTTCAATGACCGAGGGCCCAACGAGATCCCAATTGCTCTTGAAGAACTCCACACCGAACCCATCCGGCCCAGAGCCTTTCCACATGTGCTAGTGAGAACAAAGTGTGTCTTGTATTTTCTCGCTTGTATAAGGCCGGGAGAGAAGACTAATCCGATCCTCATTGAGGGGACAGCGAATGTAAGGCTGGTCTTGTAAAGTAGGCCGGAGGGAGGGAAACACGGAGCAAAGAGCTCCCGGAAGTGCGAAACAAAGGCGTCCCGAACCAGGCTAGGATCGGTGACCAAGATGCCATTCCTATCCATAACCGATAGAATCCTATTTTTGAGATGTCTTGAAGCAACGGAGTGGTGGAAGTACCGGTATTCATATCCCCATTCTCAAGCCATCTAATTCTGGATTTTTGTCTAAGGAAGGATTCCTCTTGACTCCTCGGCTCCACATAGTTCTTTCTATGAATCTTCTCCAGATCTGCCAAGAGATCATTGGTCGGGTCCTGCCGCAGGTCAAGCTGAGCTATCCTGAAAGCATTCCTGGAATCGGCAACCCTCTCGGAGATGTTGGAGAACGAGTCTCTATTTAGCCGCTTGAGTCGACTTTTCAAAGCTTTCAATTTGCCGACCGGTTTGTACATAGGGACCCCCCCGTCGGGGCATTCCAAACTTGCGCCACAATGTCAAGAAAGGAAGGATGTTCCATCCGGAAGTCGAAGAATTTGAAAGGCTTCCTTCTAGGGACCGGTTGGATCACCCTAACCACCATAGGGGAATGATCGAAATTCCGGGGTTAGAAACGTAGCTTCCGAGAAGGAGAACTGAATGCTCCATACAGCATTTACTAAGACCCGGTCAATTTTCCTCATCTTTCGATTGGCCCCTGAAGAAGCAGACCAAGTAAACCGAAGCCCAACATATCTCAAATCATCAAGTTCTGCCCGAAACAGACACTGTTTGAATTCATCGAAGGAGGGAAGCCAAGAGTCAGAACCTCCAAGCCTGTCAGATGGGTCTCTAATGGCGTTGAAATCACCGGCCACCATCCAAGCCATATCTCGGATGCAAGAACTCATCCTAATCAAGTCCTCCCACAAAGGCCTCCGATTAACGAACGAGTGTCCAGCATAAATCACCGAGGTACAGCAGCATAACCCCGACGAAAGGAGCAAGACTCTACCATGAATAGCCTGATCGTTGGAAGAGATTACTTCAAAGTTAACCAATGATGGATCCCATCCAACCCATATCCCGCCCTTCGTAGAAGAATCATAATTGGCTATCCAATTCCAGCCCAAGCAACAACCCGAAGAGAAGGATTGAAAAAGGTACTCTGGCACTTTGGTTTCACATAATCCAAGCAAACAAAGGCCTTTAGAACGGGCAAGGTTCCTAACCTCAGCTCTCCTTAATGGGTTCATGAGACCCCTAATATTCCAAAATCCGAAATACATATAGATATATAAAAGACAACCAAAAACTACTCTACAAGCAAAAAGGAAGGCAAGAGAGCCTACCTCTGCTTACGAGGCTTCCGGCGAGTCTTTGCCGATGCCGCAGGAATCGCCACCACGCCCGGATCCGGAGGTAGAGCGAGAAGCCTATCTTGGATGGTCTCGAAGGCTTGCCGAGGCCGCTTTGGGGGTGGAAAAGGCGATCCAGGAGAAGTTATAACATCCTCTACCGAGGACCCATCGGAGGCAGCAACTTGCGAGACATCTCCTTGATCAAGCGTGGTGGAGGGTGCTTGAACTGGCTGAGATTGGGCATAGAGAGAAAGGATCATTGTTGGGGGGGCACTAGATCCCCTTTGAGATTTCCGGGAAGGCACGGGTGGCAAGCATCTATCCGCATCTGAGGCTTTGGGCGGGGCATGAGTGGCCACATCAGCCGCCTTTGGGTGAGACTGCTCATGAACAATTGCAGCAACTGGGCAAGCAAGAGGTTGATGCGGGGCGGGGCTGGTTACAACAGCCGTCATCAAGTGGATGCGTTCTCCATCACCAGCCGCGGCCGAGCAAGAAGATTCACCCAACTTGGGGGGGTGGTTCCTCTTTTCTTGCTCTTCGGCTCCTCCGGGCTGTTCCGATCAGCCGAGTTTTCGCTTCAACCGGATCGGGATAGAGGACTCACCAATGTCAATTGGAGCAGGATCGATCAAGGCCATTTGCGGAGTTGGCACTTGTGGGCCTAGCACTTGCGGAGGTTGCACTACAACATCCGGAGCGGGTACTTGCGGAGCCGGCACATCGAAACCGGAAGGTTGGGGCCAAGCTCGGGATTGGCTCACTTCCGGTCGGTTGAGACGTCTCGGCTAGTTGTTCGGGAGGGGTTGCTTTGGAGCTATTCTCCTACCGTTGGGGTTCTGCCCTCGGGGGGGAGCACGACAGTTGTGGCCGAAAGTTCCACATTCCAAGCATTCGGTCGGCATCCATTCGTAATGGATGGATATTGTTCGAGAGACTCCCTTCAATACCACATCAGTGGTCCTGCATCTTGGTTGATTAGTCTCAATCTCCACACAAACTCTAGCATATGACACTCTTTTCGTTGTGTCCGTTTGTTGGTCCACATAGAGTGGTTTGCCCACGACGCTAGCGATGTAGCTCATAGATGGAACCGTCCAACAATCAAGTGGTAGATTCTTCAAACGGATCCAAATCGGAACGGAAGAGTGGCTCTCCTTCTTGAGATCCATGAGCGGTTTCCATTGCCAAAGGATGAGAGGAACTCTAGCCACCGTGGCTGGTCCATCCTCTATAATCTTTCTCCGAAAAACCGGGTCCGGAATGTGGAGGAAGATGAACCCTTGATCATCGGAAAGGACTTCAACAAGCTTAGTGCCCCAAGCTTTCTTCAACGAGTCATGGATGAGGCCAAAAGGGAGCTTCTTTTTCCCAACAAGATAACCCACTAAGCATTGGTGCCACTTAGGTCCACGGCCTCTAGAACTTCCTCCGGTAGGTTCACCACAGCCTTACCATTGACAAACGTCGGGGGATGGTAGGACAATTCCGATCCTTTGACCGCCAATCGGGCCACGTTTGCCCACGAGCGTGCCGGGGCATTATGGTGTCCAGCAGGTCTAGGCACAGATTGCTTGGAGGCGGAGCGTCTTCGGCTTCGGCCTCTCGAGCGGTTGGGGTGAGCAGAGGGCTCACGAGGGATTTGCTGCTTGTTCTTCAAGCCGACTTGGTCGGTCACAGGCCTCACGGCCTTACCTTGCTGCAAGGTGGAGGAACCTACAGCAGGAGGGGGGTTTGGGGGTCCCATGGAGGGACCAGCCGCAAACTGGGCTTCACGGATGCTGTCAACAGCCTCAACTGGTGTTGGAGGCATTTCTACAAACACCTGGAGTGCACCCGATCACAGCCACTAGAAAACCATTGAATCGGGAGATAACCCGAACTAGATTCCTCCACAGCTTGGGACAGGATACCACAGATAAAGGCAGGCCAGCAAGGTCGAAGGAAACCCACAGAAACACGAATAAAGAGAAAGCATAGTAGCAGATCGCAGCAGATCACAGCAACAAGGAGGCAAGGTCGAGGATAGAGGGTGCAAGTCACCTGGTTGGATGCCACTTGGAGGGGCGGTGCACCAGGTTCAAAGCACCCACAGCCTCTGCAGATGAGGTTTCCTCACCGAACCGACAACACTCCACAAGCTCGTGACAGTAGAGGCGCTGGAGCTGCTCGGGCTTCTGAATCCGAATGGAACTCGGCGCCTAGCTCAACCCAAACGAAATGCTTTGGAGGGAATGAAGAAAGAGGTAGGAGGAAGTCGTCTACCAAAAATCAAGTCATTCCAACCGACCAAACTCCCAAAATCGGAAGAATACCAGAAGAAAACCCAGGAGCGTGGCCTGCAACTCGACCAGCCCTAAGGCACGGTGTATCTCGAGATGTAGGCCAGATCTTGCAAAACGCTTCGGTGGAGACGTAGGGGAGGTAGAGAGGGACCTTCCTCCAAAAATCAACCCATTCCGACGGCTAGAACTCCGGGAAATCGCATCAAACCGAGCTGAAGAATGTGTGACTCGGGAAAACCAGTTGAGAGAAAACCGATGAACGGTTTGTTCGCTTTTTTTTTTTTTTCTGTTAATAAATTTTATTTTGTAAAAGGAAAAATCCAAAAAAAATATTTGAGTTTGGATTAAGTTTGTTTTAGAATATCTCTTGTTATCTTGCATATTTAGAATATGGATCGTATTTCGAATTTTGTTAAAAAATTAAGAAAATAAAAAAAATGCATTCATTTTTTTTAGCATAGAAAAAAATGTATAAAAGAAAATTTTGAATTGCATTCATTTAGGATGTTTTTTTTTTAAAAAAAAAATTGAATTGCACGTTTAATTATTTGGCAATTTTAATTTCGAATTTTCATAAAAGAAAAAGAAAAAGAAAAAGAAAATAGAATTAGGCCATTCTTTGCACGTCATTGCATATTAGGATAGATCACATGCTTATTAAGAAAATAAAAAAATCAATTGCCCGTCATATAGAATTAGGTTCATGAAATGCACGTTATTTAGTGATTGTTGTTAGATTTATTTAATTAGAAATTGCCCGTTATTAAGATTATATTATTTTGGTTAATTTAGATTGCATATTTAATTATTGCATGCTCATTAAGAAAACAAAAAAAAAATTATTTTACTCATGTCATATGTCATGTCATTTCATGTTAGATTAGTAACATTGTATTGCATATAGATTATATTATCATTAAATAGGTAAAAACAAAAATTGAGTGATTGCGTGTTAATTAGAAGTCATATATAGGACCGTCGATGTGAATTTTGATCTAACATTATAGATGCTTTCGTTGCTATGAGATAAAATGCTTTCGTTGCTATGAGATAAGTCCTGCAATTTATTCACTGTTTTATCTGGGTGTTAAATTGGTGGTTTGCGCACCCGCATGATAATATTACATGTTAGGGAGATAAATTAAAATCAATTCAAGCTGCTTGCCAAACATTTTTCAAAATAAAAGAGAATGGTACCGAAAGGGCATTAGAGAAGTCTATTGTAACCAAGTCCCCGTGCCCAAAGTCTCTAATTCGTATGAGTAAAATAATTCTCTCATTATTTTACTTAGGTGTCTAATCGACCTACTATAAACTGATTAGTTGCGACTCATTTTTTGCATGTTAGATATTTGAACATAAGTCGCGAATTGGTATGGGTTTGGGAGAGCCCGAGCTAGGTTTAGACTTAGCAATCCATTAGCTTGATTTTAGGTGGTGCATTCGAAATTTTGGTCGCGACACTAACAATGCATTTCCTGTATATGATGATGTCCTACAAGGTTTTTTGTGACTGTATATTGCTTGATAAGCGATTGCGGCTTGAGTAATTTTCACAAGTTGCTAATATTCCTCATCCTTTTTTTTTCATGAATTTCTCTTTCAGGAGAATCGTCCATATTTGTTTGAAGTAACAAAACAGTAAGAAAAGTGACGAATAATCATCTATCAATGGAACAATTATCATCTATAATATATGCAAACTCCACCTAATCAAATGAACACAAACTAAAAACATATGTCTCATGTTAGAACATAATTAGAAAAAGTATTCACAAGTAGTACAAATAACCAATCGAAAATAGGTGTCACATTACTACAATATAAATTAATATGAAAGAGCTCAAACAAGTAACTAGCATCCTAGTGACGACTATTATGCTCTTCCAACTTATACTTTAGCCACTCGACTTTTTCTTCATCGTCATCCAAGTTCATAAAAATCTGTCTGTTGTCTTTCTTTTTAGCAAAATGTGAGAATGCAAAGAAGAATAACTCTCTGTCTTGCTTAATCTCAGATATGACTTTCAATATTTGCACAATTTCTTTGTAAAGATTAAACTTCCTTGCAACCGATGTTACATTGCTCATACTTTCAACAGCTGAACAAAGTCTGTCAATTTGCGAGGCTAACTTATCAGGTCTAGTCAATTTTTTTTCCTTTCTTTCCTCGAGCTTGCTTCGTTGAACTTTTTACTGCTCTTTTATGGCTCTTACTTTGGCTTAGTTGGACATTCATTTCACCTACATCACGCTTTAAAGTATCATCAATAGATCTTGCAGAATTACCAATATTGGCTTGTGTGGTCTCAACATTCTCATTATTGCATAAACCTTGTGCAGGATTTTAGGTAACACTTCTAGTAGCAACTGTACCCTGGAACATTTGATCCAACAAAAGTTCAACATCCGGATGTATGTCTTTCGTTCGAAAGACTTTAAGCTTAGGATTGGTCTGTTATAGTAAAAAAAATTAAGGAGTTGTTTTATAAAAGATGAACTTACAAAAAAAGAAGAAGAAAAGTAACAAAAGAAGAGATAAAACATATGAATTTTTCTCTCTCACCATTCATCGCTCGCATTATTGGTTTTCTTTATTGGATCCCATCCTAACCCCGTTTCCTTTTGAACTAATTGCTCCCATTTTTTCCATTCTTCTTTAAATTATCCCAATTACTTTTCATTTGATTTTTATCATACTCTTTTCCTCTAAGCTCCTCAAACTTGCTAATTATAACTATATATCCATCATTTTTGTTGCTCACAAGACAATTACCTTTTTCAATTTGTTCAATGTACAATCGACTGAAAGTTTCTATATCTTCCGGGCTCCAATATACCTTTTCATTTGATGAACTTGCCATCTTCCAACGAAATGAACACAAACATATTTGAAAAATGAAAACAAATGATGTTAACTATGACCCAATTCCATAAACATGGATGAACAACACATAAGTATATAGATTTTGACATAACATTAAGATAGACATGATGCCACTTAATTTTTACAAAAGTCTTCACTAAGTATACATTTTTCCTTGAAGACAGCTCTCTGAAATTTACAAAGCAAAATGCACTGCAGATTAATTAAAATCCAATTCACATGAACCCATGAAAGAGCACACCAAGCTAGACATATAAGTGTGGAAAAATAATAGAAACAAAAGGAATAGAAGTGAAATAACTTGGATTCGAGATGGGACGACCAACGCCTTCTAAGTGAAGAGAGAGGCGAGCACTTTAGTTGTGAGCAAAGAGAGAGTTGAGCGCCTGGATTCTAAGCGAAGAGAGAAATGGAGAGGCGAATGAAGCAAAGTAATCACATGACTATAATTCCACAATATTGGCATGAGATTCACAATCATTGTTTCGTTAGTTCATAACTTTGTCATTTGCTAAACATCTTTGATAGCTCAATTGGCATCATTTCTTGGCCATTACTACATCGTTAAACTAAATCATTTCTCAGCCCACTGAGCATGACTACTCATCAAAAGAGCACGTCAATAAAGCGCAAATCTTTCCCACAAGTAAAGCATGTAAAAGTACCTTATAAAGCTAAGTACCGTTGTCCTATACTTCATTTCATCATATTGAAAAGAAAATGCTATCTAACTTATTCAGCAAGATAAATCCTTTCAAGTATAGGAACAATCTTCATGAGATGTGAATCTCTTCACAGTTATTTTTTGAGAAAAATAATTCCATTTACGTGGATGAATTAAATGCATAGTTTCCCAATGGCAACATCTTTTAGAACGCATTCCATTCTTTCTTTTGACCTAGTGCTAACAATCGGAGTTTGATCTGCATGGTTAATATTGCATGACAAAAAGCAGGAAGAAAATGCATCTAAAATGAGACAAATTCACTAGAAAACTTCATTCTGTATGGCAAACCAATTTGGTACTTTCTCATGGTTTACTCATGCAAATTACATAGCACATACACATACAAATACACATACCCCAATTTCATATTCCACATATAAATTTATAATGAAGTGGCTCAAACACCCCATGCACGTGAACTTCAGTTTGAAAGGATGATCCATGCAGTGTGATAGCAAATATTTGCAATCAAACTCAAGGAAATGATGACAAAAGTGAAACCTCCTTAAACCAAAGAACACCAAGTCAAAGCAATATGCTAAAGGAAGAAAATCCAGAATGTCCAACAACAACAATGAACTCTTTTGAAGCATGAGAAGATAAAAGGATGACATCAAGGGTCACCAATTTCGAAATCAGCATGCCAATGGCATCACAGTCGGTGGTATAGGGAGGGTGAAGGTATGGATTGTGAGTAGTCCAAAACTACCTTAAAAGATAACAAATCAACGCAAGCACATATGAACAAACACCAGTCTTAAGGATGGCATCTGCAAACTGAATAGTAATAAGTTCGAACAACACATACAAGGGGAAACAAACTAGATTCTTTATCATGATAGAAAACTAAACATGAGCTAACTTACAAAACCCAAGTCCAGCAACCTCTATGATAAACCAAAAAAATGCTCGTTTCCACTCTTTTTTCCAGTTCAGTTTCAAAAACCATGTGCATGATGTTAAAACCCACTTCCATCGGTGCTAGCAATCTCTCCAACCAAATATCAAAGTTCTAAACGATTAGAAAAGTTTTTGCCTTTTAGCTTGATTTTGCAGGGGAAAAAGAAAACTACAGCCCGACAGGATGTACCCGTCATCATCGGAATTTCAGAAACAACGGACCTAACAACAAAAACCCACATGCAAGAATTTAAACACCCAAACGAGAAGGAAAAATTCTGCCTTCCACCCACTGATCACAAACCCATACCTCGCAAGAAATAGCCAACGAGCTCGATTTTCAAGCAAGACGCCTTGTAGCCCAACCCGATGTACTTGTAGAAATCAACAACACAGACCCGATCAATGGAAAAGCAAAACAGACGGAGGCCACCCGGGGCTACCTAGATACTAGATAGATCAAACAAAGAATGCCTAGGAACCTCAGGAAAAAAAAAAGGAAAAAAAAGAAAAAGAAGAGAGAATCAAAGCTAGGGTTCGCGTGTCAACGAAAAGGATTCATTACCATCGTGAAATAGAAAGCTAGACCAAACAATAGTGAACCACAGAGATCCAGACCTTCCAGGGGGAACGATTGAGGCGGGCGGAGAGGAATCTGAAGTGAGGGGAGGTCACCAGAGGATCGGGTGCTGATCGAGAGAGGGCGAGCAGTAGAAATGCAAGCGAAAGAGGGAATAGATTTCCCCGAATATGGAGCAAAGTGACAAGCGGCGTCTGAGCGGAGGAGAATGCCCTAACGCCAACTGCCAAGCAAGGTGATGAGACGTTGAACTGAGAGGGTAGAATTTGAATACCGGAGAAGCGAGTTTCGACGGGCGACCAGAGAGGCAAGCTTTGATGACTAGAGAGGTGAGCTTCAATGAGCGATCGGAGAGGCGAACTTCGGTGAGCAACCGGAGAGGCGAGCTTCGGCAACAGGAGATGTGAGCTTCGGTAGGCGACCGGAGAGATGAATTTCGACGATGGAAGGGTGGGCTTTGCAAAGTGGCATGAGCGAGATCTCAAGGAGAGTCGAGAAAAGCAGAGGGGAAGAGAACAACGGCATTATCCTGGAAAAGATTCGCAGATGTTAGGGTTTGTATTTGCAAATGGTCAAATTTGGAATTTTCATAAAATTTTGGGGACAGCTAAGGAAAAACAAGATTTCTTTTTTAAGGCATTGTGGGCTTGCCGAGAATGCTAGAAAGCCAAGGCAGCCCCTTTCTGCCTGTGAAAGCCTAGCATTTGGAGAATGGGACTTAAAAGAAACTTGCCAAACACCACAATTTTGCTCCAAGGGCCTTTGAACGCCTAAAGACCTTTGTAAATGTCATTCCAAATGCAGCCTAAGCACACAAACGTACTGTATCCTAAAGAAGGGACTAAAATATGAATCAACTTAGCAGTCGAGAAAATTGCAGTAAATTTCAATATTCAGAATGAATTTAAGGACATAGAACGAGCAAATTTAATAACTAAGAGGCTTTGTTTATTCACAGTTGAATTAGCCCTTAATAACATTAATATTGAAGGGGCAACCTTAACCATACTAAAATACTTTCAAAATTAGAATCTTCTTGCCCGAGACACTCTGAAGGCTTCAAAATTCTTGAAATTTCTTATAATGGGATATGCTGACGTTGACTTGGTAGGCATTGGCCCCTCATGACGTTTTCTTCATCATGGAGGAATCTATAAGGATCCTCTTTTCTGGCCACTAGCAAGTTGGCCAAACATGCAACAGAAGAATCGACAAACCATAGGACAGGTCGAATAGCGAGGAATATGAGATTGGACGATGAGGATAAATTTGACAAATTTTTTGTAGCGTCCGTGTGTTATGACAGTTTATGCGCGAGTCTTTTGTTATTGGCTACCAAGCGTGTGGTCCCCCTGAAAAGAAGCTGAGGAAATAATGCATGGAAACCCTAGGTTTAGATTAGTAAAGTACTCTTTAGATGCATTTATCATTTTGTTTTCATTTGTGAGAGAAAATAATTCGACTTGTTTTAAGTTTAATTAAACATTTCTTAGTTTAAAACAATGTCGAGTCATGCCTAATGAATATAAACACAAACAAATGGCCAATGATAATTGGTATTAAACGACCCGATGTGGCAAATTCCTTGTTCAATTTGTATCGTCTCCCCCTCATGTTATTCGAGAATTCGAATTGGAGACTTAGATGTGCAACGATAAGTTGCCAAACATAAAAAAAAAAAAAAAAAAAAATTTCATCATTGCATCTTTTGGGATATGTGCAACACAAGTCCTAAAACTTACAAGGAAAGTGCAATTGAGTCATAAAACTTACAAAAAGTGCAATCAAGTCCTAAAACTTATCAACTTTGTTCAATTGAGTCCTAAAGTTAACACCGTCAGATTTACTAATGGAAAATGCTGACGTGGCGCTGACGTCATATTCTAAATGATTTTTTTATTACACACGTGGTTTTTTTAAATTATTTTTATTCAAAATTTTTAAAAATTAGATTTAAAATCTTAAAATGAAAAACTAAAATTTATTTAAAAAAAAACTGTTAAAAAAAAAATGGCACCGACCGGCATTTTCGCCGCGCCCACCATCCATCGCCGGAGTGGCCGGCGACGGTTGCCGGCCCTGGGCGGGGTGGCCGGCCCTCGCCGGCCCCAGGCGAGGCCCGACAACCCTCGCCAGGTCGGGCGAGGACGCCCAGATCTGGGCAAGCCGGCCCTCACGGGGCCGGCGACCCTCGCCCTCCTTGCGGGAGGCCTCGTCGGCCCTCGCCTGGGGTTGGCGATGCTCGCCCAGATCTGGGCGTTTCGATTTAGCTCCGTCGCACTCCCGATGCCGTGCCCCGACACTGTCTAGATCTGATTGAGTGGGTTCCGGAGGGCAGGGGTTCCGTCGCCATCGCTGCACCGGACTGCTGCCGAGTCGTGCCGCCGTAGCCCCGACGCTGTCCCCAGCAAACCAGCCGTGACCTTTTGCGTTGCTGGGCTGCTACCATTCCCCAACGTCCTACCGCTGACCCCCCTGACAACCGGACTACCATCGTCGCCTAGCCGCCATCAACGACTCCACCCGATCCCGCGTCGGGGACGCCCAGATTTGGGCGAGCATCGCCGACCCCAGGCGAGGGCCGGCGAGGCCTCGCCCAGGGCGGGCGATGGTCGCTGGCCTCCCGTGAGGGCCTGCGAGGCCTCCCGCAGGGAGGGCGATGGTCGCCGGCCCCTCGTGAGGGCCGGCGTGCCCAGATCTGGGCTTCCTCGCCCGACCTGGCAGGGGTGGCCGGCCCTCGCCTGGGGCCGGCGAGGGTCGCCTGGCGAGGGCGGGCCACCCCGTCCAGGGCCGGCGACCATCGCCGGCCACTCTGGCGATGGGCGGCGGTGGAAGCACCACCGGTGTTTTTTTTTTTTTTTTGCACAGTTTTGTTTTTTTAAAGAAATTTAGCTTTTCCTTTTCTGTTTTTAAATCTAATTTAAACAAGAATAAAAATAATGTTAAAAGCCACGTGTATAATAAAAAATCATTTAAAATGCCACGTCAGCGCCACGTCAGCGTTTTCCGTTAATAAGTTTGACGGTGTTAACTTTAGGACTCAATTGAACCAATTTGACAAGTTTTAGGACTTGATTGCACTTTTTGAAAGTTTTAGGACTCAATTGCACTTTTCTTGTAAGTTTTAAGACTTGTGTTGCACATATCCCTTCTTTTTTTTTTTGTCATAACTCATGTGAGGATGCACGGGACACACATTTTGGGCCCCACAAAATGCACAAAGCAATTCAGTTTTGTTTTTGCATATGTAAACTTCTTCTTATGTACAACACCTTTGCAATTTCTTCAAATTAACTTTTCTTCTACCACGTATTTCATGGTGGCGTCTGGTGCGTGCGCTATTGTGTGACAAGCTCCTGCAATGTGTCACACCAATATTAATTGATCACATAATGTAACTATTATGAATTAATTAATTGCAATTGCAACATGTATGTGGCACATGATTTTAGCAATGTAATGTTTGAAGTTCAACCGCTTGAAGATGGATGGTAGTCATAATTATAGCTGTTGCAAAAAAGTAATATCCATCCTTTGCTAATCGGTTATAATGCAGAATTATCTATATAACAAGCTTAGTTAATTAGGAAAAAATATTCAAAAAGTCATAAATCTATAATACAATAACTAATTCCGTCCTAAGCATTTCAGTTGTATCAATGTAATCTTAAACTTTTTGATGATTTGTTAATAATCTTAAACATTTTGATATTGTGTCAGTTTAGTCTTTAACTTTTTTAATGATTTACTAATTGAGTCATTTTGGATAATTTTGGCCTGAAATTGCTGATATGGTGGTCTAATTAGCATTGGACATCCTACATGGCATGCATGTATTGGCGTGGAAAATTTTTAAAAAAAATTTGTGATTTTTTTCCTTTCCTTTCCTTTTTTTTTTTTTTTTTTTTTAGCTTTGCTCTTTTTTCCCTTTTTCTGTCTACCAACCATTATTGGGCCTCGTTGATGGCTAGCAAAAAGGTCACTTGCCTACCCTCGCCTAAGGCTGACAAGGATGGTTCTCGCCTAAGGCCAACAACCTCTGCTAGCCATCAATGAGGCTCGGCAATGGCTAGTAGAGGGAAAAAGGGAAAAAGAAAAAAAAAAAAAAAAAGAAAAAGAATTAAAAATTTAAAAATTGCAAAAATTGTCCAAGTTAGAAATGTCCAATTAAGATTGGCCAAAAAACTAAATTGTCAAATTATTAAAATGTTTATGAGTAAATTAGTAAATCATAAAAAGTTTTAAGACTAAATTGACACAAGTGAAAAATTTAGGACTAAATTGACAATTTGTCAAAATTTTTAGGACTAAATAGACAAAATTGAAAGATTTATGATTGAATTGGCCATCGTATAATAAATTTAGGACTTTCTGGACTTTTTTCACTAGTCAATTGAGAACCTTTTGATATCTAAATTTCGACAATTCATTTAGTCATTCATTGCATAGAAAAATTAGGAGTCGATTCCGACTTCTAAACACAGATATTTTTAATGGACTTAGGCAAGGGGGTTTTAAATTTAATTGAATTGATCGGATTAAACCCATAAAGTGCAGATTTCGGCCGGCCTATCTAATCTCCTTGATGAAGCCGGAAACCCCATATCTTGGATGTTTTGAATTAGGCCGGTAGGGGAAACTTGAAAAGCGACAATGCATTGAGTCCTCACGAAATTTTGGTCGCAGGAACTATTTCAATGCACTTTGCTAATTTACAGCTGAGTGGAATAACTTGCCGAAGACATAAATGAGGGACAAACCTGGTGCAACATGATTCGTGATTTTTTTTTTTTTTTTTTTCATTCACCAAGTCGACTGAGTCACCTTTGGGCAATAAAAGAAAGACCAATCGAAATTGGTAGGAGGGGCAGAACGGAAAAAAAAGGATCAGTAAATGAGGAAAGAACAAAAAGGCATGGTCAGGCCACGGGCGTTGAACAGATACAGAAAGAGAGAGGAAGCATGCGTAAGGGGAAATCACCTATGCCATGAACAAAGAGAAGATGACAGAAATGGTCTATGAATTTTTGGTTTAATATGTAATGTAATTCTTGAACTTTTAATTAGTTTGATGTGGTATCTCAAGTATAGTTCAATATGCAATGCGGTTCTTTAACTTTCAATAACATCAAATATTTTTATATAGTTTAGGGATTTAATTGAACATGTACCAAAAATCGAGAAATCATATTAAACAAATTAAAAGTTCAGGGACCATATTGATATTGGGTTATACATTGAGGATTTTATTGAATATATTAAATGTTAAGAGATTAAATTATACATTAATCCAAAGTTCATGGATCATTTGTGTCATTATTTTAATAAGAAAATATTAGATAAAAGAAAAAAGGGCAGATGCAATATTTGTTCAGTTACGAATCGGGATTCTCGTTAGCTCCGAAGCCGAAGAGAAGACATTGGCACCGCCAGCATAAGATCGCAAAGGACTATGTCTTCAGCAAGATGGTCGCAGAAAAAAGAGGGGAGAAATTCAGAGCAAAGAAGATTCAAATCAAGATTCACGGCCATGTATTCTGCAGATGAACATTCACGTGGGCAATTCATTAACTCTGCGGTGGCAATTTTTGGATTGGATCACTCAGTTCAAAGCAAAAAGGGTCTTAGTTCTTAAATGCTCAGATTTGAAGAGAGATCCACTCCCAATCATAGAAACAGCTTCAGACTCCACAGGCCCAGAGGCAAGGAGGAGCAGAGAGACATTCACCTCACAATCCTCCCATAATAGTTCATCTACTCACGTCCATCACCAACTTCACAGGTACTCTATCGCTCACACGCAAGTTCACTACACCGCCCGGCGTTCCTTCCTGTCCCCTGCGCGATCTCCAATCGGCCAATGCGCGTCCTGCCTCTTTCACACGTCTCAGCCCGCTACACCCCCAACCACTATGACCAGCACCTTCCGTGGCGACTACCTCGCGCAACCACCGGGACCAGAGGCTCAACCACCCTTACGCTCGGATCAGCCCCGCAGTCCACCTCCTGTCACCACTCCATCACGCTGCCGTTCAACCACCATTGCCCAGTCAAGCTCCAGCCACCGCCAGCCCGTCCCCACCTCAGTCAGGGTAAGTCGCCGAGAGTATGTGTATTATAGTGTGTCGTGTACGCGTCAGAAGCAGTGAACGGCTATGTTAATATGTTCGTGTGCGAGCGTGAGTATTGAGTGAGCGAGAGCGAATATGTGCCCGGTGCGGCAGTGTGTTCAACGAGTGGGCATGCATGAAGTGAGCGAAATGTGGTTATGCAGCAAAAATACTTGCACACTAAGGAGTATGTGTGTGTTCAGTTTAGTCACATAATCTAGTGCTCGTGTTTTATTAAAATCGCACCATGTAGATTAATAATTACACCCCGTGCATTTCAGGTATTGCATATAGTTTAATTTTCATGATAAGAAAATACCCAAGAAAATGATTAGCCTTGCATCGTTAGGTCACTTTCTTTTCAATTAAAGTAATTAAATCATGTTTTGTGTCCTAGAGCCTAAGTCTTTTATCTATTGAAAAGAAAACACCGAAATCTCTCACATTGTTAAATAATAGGATTAATTTATAGTGAATCCTAACTCTTGTAAATAGAATAGCATGTAGGTAGCATGCAATTTTATTATGACATGGCTTGCATGTAACTTAGATTTCATTCTAGTTCGTTAATGCATGTTTAATTAGAACTCATATAGCCTTATCATTTAAATCAAATCACATTTATGATAGACAAGAAAAACCCAAAAAGAAATAATCATCATTGCATTTAGAAATCATGCTTTGACCATGTATGCATTATCGACAAAAAAGAAAAAAGAAAAAGAAGAGGCGTGCATTGCTTGGTTTTGAGTCAATATCCTCCTGAATACTTGGTGCACTGGATGATAATGAAGCGTCGTTTTGTTGTGCTTAACACATCGAACTCTTTGCCCCATTTCTATAAATTTATTTATTACTTTGATTTATTGAGTGTTGCATTATTGGTTGTGCACCCGCATAATTACAAATGTTAGCGGATTAGGATAAAAATCATCCAAGATTGCATGTTAAATATTTTTGAAAAATATAGGTAAAGGTTACTGAAAGAGTATTAAATTTATTTAGTGTAATAAAATTTCCGAATCTATTGAATCTCTTATTTGCATAATAAAAATATTCTCCTACACTTTACTTGTGTATCTAATCAACCATAATTGATTAATAGCAGCTCCAAAAGGTAAGAAAGTTGCATGTTAAATCAAGTACCAAGTTGCGATTAGTAGGGCTTTGGAGAGTCCGTGCTTAACGTGAGTGATTGTCTTGTGAGAGGAACCTTTATTCTTTGTCGCGACTAAATTTTCGGGTGCACCACCTAAAGTTTGGCTAATGAACTACTAAGTCTAACTTAGCTCGGGCTCTCCCAAGTCCATACCAATTCGCGACTTAAGTTCAAGTTTTTTATCTAGGAGTCGCCATTAATCAGTTTATGGTAGGTCGATTAGACACCTAAGTAAAATAATGGGAGAATTATTTCACTTTTACGAACCAGAGATTTTGGGTACGGGGACTTGATTACATTATCTAACGCCCTTTCAATACCTTTCTCTTTTATTTTGAAAAATGTTTGGCAGGTACCTTGAATTGATTTTAATTTACCTCCCTAACACATGATGTGATCATGTGGGTGCGCAAACCACCAATTTAAGACCCAGATAAAACAGTGAATAAATTGCAAGACTTACCTTATAGCAACGAAAGCATCTGAATGTTAGATCAGAATTCACATCAACAATCTTAGATATGATTTCTAATTAACACGCAATCACTCAATTTTTGTTTTCACTTATTCAATGAGAATCATGCAATGCAATGCTACTAATCTAACATGCAATGACATGACATAAAAATATGACTTAAACTATATGACATAAGTAAAGTAATTTCCAAAGAAATGCAATAATTAAATGTGCAGTCTAAATTAATCAAATGACCTAACTCTAATGACAAGGAAATTCCAATTAAATGAACCTAGTAATCATCACTAAATGAAGTGCATTTCATGGGCCTAATTCTATATGACGTGCACATGATTTTTCTATTCTAAAAAAATGCAATCTATCCTAGAAATTGCAACTAATTTATCCTAAGACAAATTTTATTTTTTCATGAAATTCGAAATTAAGGAAAATGCAAAACATAACTACCTAGATTAAGATTCTATTCAGCTTATATTAAGGATCAGATCAGACTAAATCATAATTTAAACTAAGATATTGTCTTAACCCAACAAGCTCTAACCTAAGATGCAAAAATCAATCTAAACTTAAAATGAAACATGCAATTTATTCTAATATGCCATGACGTACAAAGAATGCCCTAATTTTTTTTTATGAAATTCGAAATTAAGATTAAACATGTAATTCAAATAATAAAACTAACATCCTAAATGAATGCACTTTCTTTTTTGTTTTTTTTTTTCATGATTCAAAATAAAATCCCTATCCTAAATGTGCAAGATAATAAAAAAAAAAACCTAATCCTAATTCAATTTTTTTAACTTTTTCTTTTACGAAAATAAAATTGACTCAACCAATACCACAGCAAATCAGACAAGATAGGATTGATATCCAAAAATTGGCGAACAATATCTCGCGCATGAGATCGGGTTGACCAATTTTAAAATTAAATCGCGAATCGAATCTCGGGCGTGAGATCGGATTGATGATTTTGCAAGAGATTGCGAGTCGGATTTCAGGCGCAAAAATCGGACTATCAATCCCTAATTTGAGGGTTGTTTCATGTCGGAATCTCAATCATACATCCAGGAATAATTCTACTAAAAAACAAAGTAAATAAATGAAAATAACATAAAAAATAAAGTAAATAAATAAATAAATAACTACCTAATTGATTTTTTTTTTTTGGTTTCTTTTCCCTTTTCCCTTCCCAAGCACAGCTTGCTCGTGGGTCTCCAAGGGCAGCAGGTCGTCGGTTTGGCAAGGGTAAACTAGCGGTGGGTTGGAGAGTTATAGGCACGGCGCCGGCGAAAAACTCGGGCAGAGGATGGAGGGGCACTTTGCGGGTCGATGCGGTGGCGCGGTGTTCGTTGGGCGTCGGAGCAGAGGGCTGTCCGTCGGGGCTTCTGGCGTTGCGGGTCGGCAACGGCAGTGGCGGAACTTCGAATCGCTGGGGGACGGTTGGCGTCGACACCAGGGCTCGGGATCTGCAGTGCAGGCGCATCAACAGCGGCTTTTAGCATCACAAAGGGCTCAGGTGTGGCTGCTGGCGTCACGGGAGGAAGGCAAGCACGTCGGTTGTCAGCGCTGGGTCGCGGAAGCTCGCGCAGCAGGGATCGGTCACTGGTCGGTGTGGAAACTGGCAGTAGAGGACTCGAGTAGCGCTGCCGTCGTCGAGTTGCACAACAGTGGCGTTGGTGTGGCGGTGACGCGGCTTCCAGCGGGCAAAGGGCGGAGGTGTCGGACCGTCGCGAGAAGGCAGGTCGCGGCTGTGGCTTCGACGGTGGTGCTGGTGTCGCGGCTGGGTTACAGCAGAGAGAAAGTAGAAGCGGAGCTGGCGGAGGGGCGGATCTGCCGGAGAAGAAGAACTTTTCTTCCCTTTTTTTTAATCTTTCTCTCTCCTCCTATCTATCTCACGTCTTCTCTCCCGTCTCTTTTCTATTCTGCCCTCTGCTGCTCTCTTTCCTTCTGACTTTTGCTTTTTCTCTCTTTTTTGTGTTGATTCTCTAAAAGAAGGAAGGAAACTTCCCCAAAGAAAAACTCTTTTTGTGTGGCCGTATATTCAATTGTGTGGCCCCGAAAATCCTACACAAATAATCTATTTATAAGCCTCAGACTAGGGTTTTAATTTTTCCAAATTGATATCTACAAAAATTCTTTTTTCCAAATGTAATATTCACTTTTCGCATCTGCCCTATAAAAAAAGAATCATCTTATCCCAAAAAAATTTCAAATTCATATTTTTCATGAGATAATCTTCGATCATAAAAGAAACGGGCTTGGTCCAATTTGCTCGCTTCGTGAGTTTAGTCCGACCTATCAATTTAAAGCTTAGAACCACTAATTCGAATCCATCTACCACCGTCCCAATGTAAAAAATAAATGCACCTAAAACTATATGCTATGCAATTCATATTTTTTTTTTCGGGGATAAAATTAACATCTAATTTTTAATGCGATAAATAAATGACCGAATCGTCAAAATTTATGTGTCAACATTCTTGTTTCATAGTCCATTAGCTTTTCATTAGGTAGTTCATCTTTGAGAAAGTTGCGACAAAACCTAAGAATGCAACTTGATCTCTTAAACGATTAATGTACGGCATTTGCTATTTCATTACTTAAAGTGCCGGACTTAAACGTCAATATATCTTGCATCTTACCATGACAAATTCACAAGCAATTGGCAAAACAATTTTTTTTTTTGGCTCAATTTCTATATTTTTTTTTCTCATGAAGTTACGTCAATTCTAGTGAGATTATAAACATACAAGTGCAGATGCATGCATAACAAATATAATATTTTGTTAGATACAAATGACAATAGGAACATAACACTCGAACATTGCAATCGTTTATCCTGAAATATAATATGGCTAAACCGACACATATATTTTATATTAACGAAATGCCATATAATTATTAAAATTGATGGAACCGTCTTCTTAAGCTTATGAGGTTCCTCGTGATTGGTTGTGACGTTCATATCAGGCAATCAGCATTATATAATTGAAATATCATTATTAATAAAACCGCATTGCTTTTTTAGTCTTCAAACTTGTTATTTTTTATTTATAAATTTTTCCTTTCGATAAACATGGTTGCCGGTGGATATAGTCCAGACCCATTAAAATCTATAGCAATTTGGGCTTTATTATTCTAAATCCATAAGAATACATTCATTAAATTTAAGTTAACCCGTATAGGACCTATCTCGCTAAACATAAATTTAAAAAATGGTTCTCTAATCCATTTTGACATCTCCAATTCTTAATAAGACAAAGTCCATCTTTCACAAAAACTTACTCTATGCTTTAATCTTCTCCGTCTGCCTCTTTTATGCTTTTCTTCTCCTTTTGATTAATAACACATGGCCCTTTCTTTTATTGAACGGAACAATCTTGATAATAAGAAGTATAGACAAATGTGACGACGCATGACCAACTTTTGCCTTATTACTGGAATAAAAAAGTCCTTACGCTGTGTTTGGCAATCGAGATAAAATTCGGGATATGATATGATTTATCCTATCTTACGTTTGGTGCTCGCTCATGATAGGATAAAGTCGGATATAATGGGGATATAGGCAGGATAAAATTATCCCCTGGGGAATGTGGGATAAAGGTGGATAAGATTTCTAACGTTCATAATAGGAAAGTTATTTTTCTCAAATAAAAAAATTATTAAATTAACAAAATTGAAATTATATTTCAATATAAATAATATTTGAATTCTAATTTAAGAAATTAAAAATAAAAAATATATATTTTTAATTAATCTTATTTTAATTTATATATTCAACTTTAATTCTATCTCATAATAAACATTCAATCTATAAATTAAATATTTATATTTATTATATATATAGGTATGTTAGTATAGTTTACTATTTGATAAAATTTTATTAAAGAATGATGAAAGGGGAAAAAAGAAATAATATAAAAAATAATATAAAAAGAGGAAAAATTAAATTAAATTAAGATAAATTAAGAAATAGTGTTACGAGAGATTTTTACCATCTCCGTTTATGAACATTTAAGTTCATTTATAATGATATGTTGTTTATATAAAAAAAAAAATGTATATGATATGATGTGAATATATCCGACTTTAATATTGCAATTCACCAAACATCCTATCCTATCTCGATTAGAAATCCGGACTACCAAACGTAGCCTTAGTGATTAGAGCAGTGTTTATGTTGGTGATGTGTGAATAATTAATCCATCATTTTGCCTGTGCTTCTTTGACCTAATGAAATGATGACCTCGAATATCTTTTTTTTTTTTTTTAATTGGACATGATAGTATCAAGGTCAAAGTCACCTCAATTTTATGGATTCCTACCAAAGTGAAACTCTCCTCCTGCAATATCTAACTCTCTATCAATAATTGAGTCATTAAGTGATTTCGGACAAAAAAGTCATATTTCTTTAAATAAGAAATGAACGAATTTTTCTATAGTATTTTTCTATTGGATTTGTTATCTACAACAATAAATTTTGATGATTGTTATGCCAAAAAAAAAAAAAGAGAGTTTCCAAGACCAATATATTTGATTTTTTTTTCTAACTCATAAGTTACAGTAAAAATATATATTTTTGGCTAAAAATATTTTGGTCATAAGATAAGTAAAGTTAGAATATGAACTTTCTAGTAGTTGATAGAGTCAACTAAGAGTAAAATAAATTTAAGATACATAATACGACATGTATATATTTTTTTTGGGGAAAAGATCACAAAAAACCCCAAACTTTTTTTGTGACATGAAAAACCCCAAACTTTACTAACCGTAACACATTTATCTCACCAAGGGTATTTTCGTCTTATTTTTCTGATTTTCGTTTTTTATTCTTCTCTCTTCCCTCCGCGGGCCATGGCGGAGGGAAGCCGGACTCAAGTGAGGGCTACCCTTGTTGGCATCGGGCAAGGGCGGCCCTCGACTAGGTCGGGCGAGGGTTGCCCTTGCCGATCCGGTGAGGGCGGTCCTCACCCAACGCTGACGAGGGCCGTCCTCGCCTGGGTTAGGCGAGGGTTGCCTTCGTCAGATCTGGCGAGGGTTGTCCTCGCCCGACTTTGACAAGGGCTGCCCTTGCCTGCGTCGGGCGAGGGGTGCCTTCACCTGACCCAGCTAAGGACCGCCTTCGCCTGATGCTGGCAAGGGCAGCCCTCGCCTGAGTCTGGCTTCCCTCCGCCGGCCATGGCGGAGGGAAGAGAGAAGAAGAAGAAAAAAAGAAAAAGAAAAAGAAATTAAAAAATAAAAGATGAAAATGCCCTATAGTTTAGAGTAAATGTGTTACACGGTTACAAGTTCAGACTTTTTTGTGTCATGAAAAAAAGTTTGGGATAAATGTGTCACGGTTGACAAAATTTTGAATTTTTCATGTCACAAAAAAAAGTTTTGGGGTAAATTTATCACTTTGGGTAAAGTTTAGGATTTTTAGTGGTCTTTTCCCTTTTCTTTTATTCTCAAATTTGATCAGGTTGATTGTCTAATAGAATCATTTATACATCATATAAAGCAAAGAAAACCTCCTTCGTTTAAGAGATGTAAATTATTATTTTTTTCTTTCTGAAATGTCAATCACTTTCTTCGTATTGTGAATATTACCAGCTATTGCATTCCATGATTTAAACATTCATGTATCTCGTAATAAGGTAATTTTGTTTATTCACATAATAATACCACTCGGCCATCTCTCCGAAAGACAATTTCTATTATATTTTTATTCCACCGATAGAACATGGCCATATGAGTTGATACCATCACTATCTAGAGAATCTTGAATTTTAATGAACTTCTTTTCATTTTCAGCAATTCATGAAAGAATGAATCGAGGAATAACCTATGAATGTAACAACTACAAGAAA
Organism: Eucalyptus curtisii; assembly: GCA_017140595.1. NCBI lineage: Eukaryota > Viridiplantae > Streptophyta > Magnoliopsida > Myrtales > Myrtaceae > Eucalyptus > Eucalyptus curtisii. The sequence goes on along the minus strand of CM029501.1, from coordinate 39,445,071 downwards.
AGGCCTCATGATAGTCAATATGGGACCTCACCACCCATCAATGCATGGTGTTCTTCGGCTGATCCTTACTCTAGATGGTGAAGATGTTATTGATTGTGAACCAATATTAGGTTATTTACACAGAGGAATGGAAAAAATTGCGGAAATTTCACATTCAACTAGAGAAATGAATAACTTTTTTTCAAATTTTTAATGGCAGTTCCAAAAAAAAAGTACTTCTATATCAAAAAAACGTATTCGTAAAAACATTTGGAAAAAGAAGGTATATCGGGCAGCGTTGAAAGCTTTTTCCTTAGCGAAGTCTCTTTCTACCAAGAATTCAAAAAAAATTTTTGTACGACAATTAAATAGTCAAACACTAGATTAACTAATCTTAATCTGAAAATGGTACTTTTAAAAAAAATAAAAAAGATACAAGGTTTCACTTTTTTTTGAATATGTTTTATCCGGTGGGGATTCTTATTTTCCTCATTGGTACAATTATCTGTCATATCATCATAATAAATAAGAAAATTACAAAAAAAAAATTTTCTTAGACAAAATGTTCAGGTCAGGGCAATATCGAATTAGTTTTCGAAATCCTAAAGAAAATTCTTTACATGAAGAAAAACCAACCTTAGGCCTAAGGGTTAATATAAAGCTCTATAAATAGTTAAATAAAAAATTTTGAATGTCACACCGTACTGTATTGATAAGACCATTCACTATTTCTTGAAGCTCGATCTCTCCCCCGGAAGAACCATATAGCCAAAAGAAACCATGAACCCGAATAGAAGAGCTTGCCCCACCCATGAGTAAATATTTAATAGTAGCCTCATTAGACCGTACATCCTTCTTGGTATATCCAGATAATGGGTAGGAGCATAAACTGAAACATTCTGGAGCTACAAAGATAGTTATTAAATAAAGGGATATGCGTCCGATACAACCTAATCCACTAATTACTCTATTTCATCCAAATACTATGTATAATATAACTATATTACATATGATCTCATCTTATAATCCCTCAGGTGCTAATAAAACTATTTTAGTGAAATTTAACTGTCTCAATTCTCGGGCAATCGCACCAAAAACTCGAGTTCAAGTCGATTCCATGATTATAAGTTCATTCCATACCAGACCGGCCCGAAATAGGGTTCTATACATTCTCATTATGAGAAGGGGTCATTCGAGCGTATCGAAATAGATACTATGTTTACATATGGATCCCTACGTCGTTTCATTCCATTTAGGATTAGGAATAGGCGTAATCGGACCCGCTTTTTAAATATCTCTCCTTATTTGGGACCCTATTCAACTCTTTTAGCTTCTATTGAATCGAGAAAAGGGTTTGATTGTCCATCTTTTTGATTTGATATAATATTAATATATATATATATATATATATATATATATCCTCCGGATAATTCAAATCGAAGCAATTGGATGTACGACTTGGGTCTATATGACATGACCGATCAATAGAAATACTCCAACACTCCACCTTTGTCATATATTGTCAACGGGAAATGTCCCGAAGTAAGCATGTAAAAGCATCTCAAATTGTTTTTTGTTTTTTTTTTATCACTTAACATCATATAGATTTCTAAAAATTATAATTTTATTAAATTTTTAAAATTATTTTAAAGTGCAACGTGTCTTTCGTCAATGATGATTTGTCCATCTACAACTTTTTATGGTCGTGGTCGATTTTAAAATATGCATGATCTTTGGATTTGCTTAATTAAAAATGTAGCAACAAATTGTTTCGAGAAGGAAAAAAAGCCTAAGGCTCCGTTTATTTAATGGAAAATGCGACATTTGTGAAAAATTATTGTATTTTTCGGTGTTTGGCTAAATTTTGAATATGAAAAGGAAAATATTTTCCATTGTTTGGAAAAAGAAAATATTTTTGTCCTAAATAGATGTGCACTATTTTTTTTTTTATGTTTGATCTCGAGCCTAGCCTTTGCAAACCTGAGTCTATAGGCCGGGCCCAGGTCCATCAAGGGTAAACGCCAGACTCCGTGCCCATGCCTCCTTGCACTGAGGCTCAGATCCATTAAGCCATGGTCTTGAACACTCTCGAACTCCCGAGCTTGGCAACATTATAGAACTTTTCCAGAGGAAATCATTTATTCATTCTGCACCCCAATAAATTGGAAGAGAGTTCGTCCATGAGTAAATTGATTGGCAAAATAATGCTAAAAATCATTTCTTCACCTAAATTTCTTATTAAAAAATATAGATATATAGACTAGTGTATGAGAGGTTCTTTCGGTTGCCACTAGAGAAAGGTCAGCATGACAAACATGAAACAAGTAAAAGGAAGTGTTAGACACGACATAGAATAGAAAGAAGAAGAGGACACAACACATTCTTATTAAAAAATTCATATGGTTCACTGTCCCCCATTTTTTATCAGAATAATATAGCTTTCATTACTAACCAAAATATGGATAACACGAAGTCTCAACCATTAACCTAGGATCTGATCAAATCTCCTTTGTCCAACAGCACAATGCAAAAAGGTGCTCCGCCATCTTTGGATTCTGGTTGCATAGCGAGCATATAAGGTTAGGTATCATCATCTAGGAAGTACTAACACTTTTCGGGAGCTTTCGTGTCATGTTGGACACTCCGATATGTGTCCAACACTCTCCGACACTCTTTGACACTCTCTGACATTTGGTCAACATATTTCGGAAAATCCGATACTTGGTCAATTATCTCGATACTTTCAAACACGAGAGTCGGGATTTTTGACATGCGAATTCGAAATTCTAACATGTGATTCCGATATGCACGAAGTCAATTTTAAACATTTTCAATGAATGAGGGGTCCAATATAAGTATGTAAGAAAATTAACAATAATAGAAATAATAAATGGAGAAAAGAAAAACCAAAATTTCTCTTCATTTCTCTTCCAACTCTTATTCCCATTGCACATAAATCACCCTCGAGTTAGTTTTTTTTTTTTTTTCTCTTCTCTTTTGACAAGCTTAACATGCAAGTCCAAAATGTGGATTGTTTTTTGTTCCCCTCCGAGTTTTATGGACTAATGAAGTGGAGTTGAATTTATTAAATTGAAATAATGAATGGTATTAATAAATGGTGGATTAATATTTTTAATGAAAATTCATTCTAGGCTCTTTTTATTATTTATTTATTCATAAATTTGAATCAAATCAATTTGATTAAAATAATCATGTATATATAAAATTATATATTTAATATACAACGTGTTCCACTATGTCATAATCCCCTATTTTCTCGGAAACGACGTGTCGGCGTGTTGCGTGTCGAATATCGGTGTTGGTGCTACTTAGATCATCATCCTCTTGTACACGCTATCTTTGGTAGGAAGAGCATTATTGCATAGGAATTCGATTTTAGGATAAGTCCGAAGTTTCCAAATTTTATTCCATAAGGATTTTGGGATTTGATATGAGGTAGATGGTTGTGTTTCTAGTTAGTCTCTTCCGTGATCCCAATGTCTATTATAGCCACTCTTAACTTTATATTCTCCAGAACTATTTACTGTCCAAAGTAACTTATCAGATCCTAGATTTAAGCTCAGATGAGTCACTAGTATTACTTTGGCCACTCTATCCTCAAATAACATATTAATTTTCTAGGTATCCCACTCTCCCGTGTTTTGATTTATCAAATCAGCCACCAATTGAGATCATTTCTGTTTGGAGGATCTCCAATCTTACTTGAGGATAGCCATCCATCCTTTCTAATTTTGACTTTTCTACCATCACCTACCTCTCATTTAAATTTGTTGAATGCCTAAATTTCGTTTTTTAATTAATTAGGTTTTTATTATTATTTATTTTACCTTTTTCGGATAATAAAAAACAAAAAAAACAAAACAAACAAACAAAAAATAAAACAAAAAAGCAGCGCATTTTTCTCTCTCTCTCCCCCTCCGCGTGGGCCCCTACGGCCCATTTTCCTCCTCCTCCAGCCCGGCCCTCTTCGGTCATCTTCCTCCTCCGTTCGCCTCTGCAGCACACGTGCAGAGGGCGTGACGCCGGATGAACGGACGGATGGCGACGCGCGTGGCAGGCAGTTGGCGGACAGGTGGCGGATGGGACGCCGGTTCGGTCGACGGAGACCGTTCGGCGCGCAGGGGTCAGCAGTCGAAGCTCCGTTGACCGGTCGCCCCCTCGCCTATAAATAGGCCCTCCACCTTCGTCGGAAAACACACAGAGAAGCGGCAAAGGATCGAGGGCTAACCTCCCACTGAGAGACTTCAAAAAGGGGGGCCGAGGATGAGTAGGCCGAGATCTGAGAGCTCGTGGCCGGAGAGGGAGAGGGTCGGGTCTGAGTGAGAAAGCCGAGATCCGAGGTCTTGCAAGAGAGGGTAGGTCAAAGGGGGCAGATCGGAGGAGGTCTGGAGAGCCGGATTCAAGGGCGAGGCCAGATTGTCGTCCTAGGTCAGACCTCGGGGTCGACCGCCCGCGCCGAGGCTCCAGCCAGCCGCCATGCTGCCATCGTCCTCCAACACTATCCGATGCGAGACGAGATCTCTGTTGAGCCATGCCGCGACCGGTCGCCGACGTCACGCCGGATCTGGAACTGAGAGGTAGCCGTGCCCTGACACGTCGTTGCCTTGTTGCCATCTCCACCACTGTTTGCCGCCGTGCCGCGCCTTCTCTACAGACAGGTAACGACGGGTCTCGCTCGCACCGTCACCGTCAAAACCCCAGCCACCGTCTGCCCGTGCCTCGCCCGCCGAGTCACCGCCGGGCAACATCAGCCTTCCCTTCTCGGCGCCGCAAATCGTCGAGCTCTAGGGTTCCCGCGAAGCCGGGTCGTCGGGTTGGGTAGGGTTTCGCCAGGACCGGGTCGTCAGGTCGGGCCGGGTCATTTTCAAGCAGCGGGCTGCTGGGCCACAATTAAAAAAAAATGCGTTGTAGGCCCGTCCGCGTTCTGGAAGAACGGCCCGGGTCGGACCCAACCGGGGATCCGACTGGTTCGTTTTTATATTATTATAATATAAAATAATATTTTAAAAAATCAAAAAATCAAAAAAATAATTTATTTTCCAGAAAATAAAAAAATAAAAAATATCCCATATTTTCCAAAAAAGTCAGAAAAAGCCAAAAAATAAAAGAATAATTTATTTTCCAAAAAAACCAAAAAATAAAAAATACATATATTTTCCCAAAAAAGGCCAAAAAAGTCAGAAAAAGCCAAAAAAATGATTTATATTTTCAGAAAAAGATCAAAAATCCCAAAAATGCTTTTTTATGTAAAAAAAAAAGAGACAAAAAGACAAAAAAAATGTTTTTCCTTCACAAATGCATGAAAGAAAATCTCTCAAACATCCGAAAAACCTTAGGGTTTAAACAAGATTAGGTACCAAAAGGGCATTAGTGATTAACTAGTGTAATTAAGTCCCCTATCCTAATTTCTCTGGTTGCGCAGGAGCAAGTATTTCTCCCGATACTTCGATTGAAATTCTAATCGACCCACCCCAAATCGATTAGTGGCGACTCCTTTTAAAATTAACTCACAGGTTAAAAATTTGAACCATTAAGTTGCGAATTGGTGGACTTGGGAGAGTCCGGGCTAAAATAGATATTAGCCGAACCATTAGCCTCCGCAAGACGTCCGCCCCGAAACGGGCGCTGAAAAAAAAAGAGGTCGCGACAGCTTGGCGACTCCGCTGGGGACTTGAAGACTTAGGCCTTTTTATCTTGTTTAAATGCTTTGGTAATTTGGTTTTCTTCCTGTGCAGGTTAGTAGCTTTTATTTTATTATGTGAAAATAAAATGTTTTGTGATTATAAACTGTTGTGCATGCTATACTGTTTTAACACTACACATGGCACACACAACCCGGCCGTCGGACCTGGGCTGCCATAGGATATCTAGGATGGTGTTAAGAAAGATACGGCCTCGAACGCGAGACTGCGATGTAGAGGTTGCCTTTCTTTTCCCCGAATTTCTAGCCAAGGTTAAGAGGATATGCTGCCAACGCGAGACTACGATCGGCGGATACCCTTTTAATTTCAACAAGCCCCTTTAGTTAGAAATCGAGCTGCACGTCCCATGCGCATGTCTCTGTGCTTGTCATTTTCTTTAAAAGCTAAGTAATTTATTTACTTTTACTCAGTCTTTTTTATTGGCCCATGGCAATTTAGGGAAGGTTTTTCGAGTCCCAGTTTATATGCGATGGGAGAAGATGATATCCAGTTTATTCCCGCTCCCAAAGCAGAACTCTTCAGATGGTGGGGTCAATTAGACCAGTATGCCCAAGAGCGCGTGAAAGCCAAAGTTGGTCATCTTCTATCGTTGATCCAAATACGTGTTCATCCTGAAGTCATACAGGCCATGGCACATTTCTGGTGCCCGAAGACGACTACTTTTATATTTGGTGAGTTTGAGCTAACCCCAACTCTGGAAGAATACATCATCATCACTAGAATGCCTCTCAAGAAAAAGCTTGTTAGGCCATCAACAGGCATTATCCCGTTGCGTGGGTTAGCACGACTTTTAAGAACGAAGTCCATGTTATGAGGCAAATTCTTGAAAACAACCATAATACCTGCCCACTAGCATTTTTGACTGCTTGTTTTGAAAATCAACCCATGACTCAAAAAAGTGAGATTTTCCTCTGGCCTTTTTTGGGTTCATCATTTTCCCCCATCAAAGAAACGTCATAAGTCTAAAGATGGCATGGATAGTTGATCAGATCTCAAGGGGGAAAAATTATGTTAATATGATTTTAACCGAAACATTCTTGTCCCTCAATCGTTTTAAAGAAAAAACGGAAAAAGTCATGCGGGTCTCCCCGGAAATTTTACAAGTCTGGTTCTTTTCTCACCTAAGCGAATATCGATGCTTCATGCAATCGTCTGAAACAAATAATTTTGAAAATTCATTACATAAATGTATGGTTTTAAGACCATACATTCCTAACCAAAGTTGTTTAAATTGGATAAACTTCCTAAGAGACCCGACTCCTAAGGTATTCCAATGGTGTGCTGGTTGGTTCCATGAAAAGAGAGCTCGCTTTGCTTACAAACGCTGCCATCCAATTCCGTTGCTCGACCTCACCAGCGCTGTTTCCTATTTCCCATATTGGGTGGCACGACAATATGGAGCCCTTCAAGAGATCCCGCCGCCTTTCAAGAGGAAGGCCCCTCCACTCCTTTTCACCTATCAAAGCCGTGAATACACATTCGAGATTGACATTATCGAGGAAACATGGAGCAAGTGCCATCGCAAAAGAATCATGGTACCTGAAGGGCTTGAGGGAGAAGAAAAAGCCCACCACGCCTCTACGTCCTACATCCACAACCATCGTATCCTGACAAAATGAAAGCCATTGGTTCCTCACTCAATCAGCGAGAGCAGCCAGCATGAGCAAGCAGAGCTTATGCAAAGGGATTTGGGAATAGACTGGATACATATCTCAGAGCCAGTCCAAGGAAGCAGGCATCCTCGCAAGAACAAGGCTCCCCGTCGCATATAAAATGGCAATCGTGTGCCTCTTAGTGTTAATATTGTGAAAGTTTTGTCCCATTGTTTAGGGACTTTTGTTTAATATCTAGTATTTCATTCTGTCATTTAGATTTCACGTTTTAGATATCATAAGTCTACAATCTATGAAATCCTCTTTTGATAAATAAAAAGCAGTTAGACCATTGCCATGGGTCAATCTTTGTTTACTTTCGTGCTTATTTATGGTTTTTGCGATGACAAGTAATTATGAATCGCCAACTATTAGGCACTTGCGAATGGCCTCACGTAATAGGGGCCAATCAGAATGATGTACAAAATCGTCTCGCCAACATTGAAGACGGCGTAGGACAGATGTCCATTGTCCTTCGACAACTCTCGAGGCAAATGGAATCCACTCAAGCCAAGCCCAACTCCGTAGCTACTTTAAACATCGTCATGACACTCACGAATTTGCTAGAGGATAACCAACAAGATAGACAGTTTTAAAAGATCATGAAAAAAGTAAGTTAGTCGCAGGAGTAGGATCCCATGGACTTGTCTATTTACGCCAACATTAAGATCCTTGAAGAGCTCAAGGCACCTGAATGCGAAAGGTATGATGATACCTCTCGTCCAGAGACCTATTTGCAGGCCTACCTGGTCCGAAGGATGATTCAATCATACCAATCAAACCTGACTGGCCCCGCCTTGTGGTGGTACATTGTTAGGAAGATTAGTCTCCTTAAGACCTGGCGGGAACTAACTCATGCTTTCCACCAAGAATATGATGTTGATGTCAACGCCGACATCACCCTGCCTTATGAAGAGCCGATAGTCATAGAGCATGAAGAGCCTATGGTCACAGAAATGAGGGGAGATACGTTTTTAAGAACACATGTCGTATATGGGAGAAGCCCGACCGCCCATTCTAACCTATGGCCCATAGAAGAAAATGTCAATGAAGCCTTGCATGATAAATGGACGACCGAGTAGCATCCTATTATTGAGAAGCTTCCCAATAGGAAAGGCAAGGAGCCCGCAGACGAAGTTAACACTACTCAGAGCCGAAGCATGATGGGACGGCTTCTCAAGCTTACCGCAAGAGCTAGGGTCCAAAGAATGCTGACCCCCATCAATCTAGGGAGTGAAGCTCCACCATCTCCCACTCCTCTTGACAAAGTCCAACTAGCGAAACGAAGAGCCTTACTCAAAAGGTCCGGACCAAGAGTTAAGAAAAGAAAGCCTAAGCAGCTCGAGTCAACGCCTACCACTGAATGTGGGCAAAACCTGACAATCAATGAGTCGCCACACCAAGACTTTGAACATCCCCTAGGGTATAATCCTGAAAGCTACCATCATCTAATGTACAATCATCGGGGCTACCAGTCCCAGAGTACAACCCTGAAGGCTACCAGTCCCTAGGATACAATCCCGAGGGCCACCAATGTTATACAGATGAAATCGGCCATTCATTATATAACTATCTCCTACCCACACACAAGGTCGAAAGCCTGTCAGAAGAGGGAACATTCGTCCTTATTCGCTATGATCCCAATGAACTACTAAGCTTGTCACCTGACCATGATGATAACTTAAATGCCTCATCCTCGTTTGGAGATTTTGACCCGGAAGAAACCAATGGGATGATCTCAGTAGAATCTAGCTTTCCTGAAGTAGTAGAATTCACCACTGCAATGAATATGCAATGGGAAAACCAGTGGCCTAATCAAGACACACCAGGCCCGTCTTGCCCTCATAAGATCATAACCCCTAGAGAAATGTGGATACCTAATCTCCGTGAGTACAACGGCACGAATTGCCCCGTGGCTCATTTGCAATACCTCCACGCTGAAATGAGTCGGTACTATAGCCCTATGTCATTCACAACTCAAGCCTTCCAAGAAAGTCTTACAGGGTCTGCATTGCAATGGTTCGTCACAGCAGATATCTACCTCATGAGGGACTGGAATGAGCTATCTTCCACATTCCTGCATCAATATCAAAGCCAGATTGGAACTGAACTGCCCTGCCAGAACTTGGTTCACTTTAGAAGAAGACCATTGGAGGATTTCCGAGCATATGCAAGGAGGTGGGAGGCTTTTATGATGCAAACTTACCTTCAACTGGCCGAAGAAGAAATGATAAAGCTATTCATAGGGGCTTTACCTCGCAAGCATCGTTGCTGGTTGCATGGGTTGCATTTCCATAGCTTCAATAAAGTGGTCCTCTCATGTGAATACTTCGAGTCTACTGGAGGCGAGGAACTCAAAGACACTTGATTTCAGAACCGGCACTATCAAAGTGCTCCTTTTCATAGGAGTTTTCATGGGTGTTGCTTGTTTTTATGTTTCTTATCCTGTCTAGTGTGCTACTGTTGCATTTTCCATTCCAGTAATCTAATGTACAGTTCTAATATTTTATTTTAAAAGCATGAGGCGGTATCCCAAACCAGCCCGGTGATGCTATCCAACCATGAAAAGAAAATATTATCCAAAGAGAATATTGATGGCTGGGCTTCCTTATGCTTTTTTCCCCAAAAAAATATACTTTTGAAAACAAAAAACATTTAATTACCAAAACTTCTGTCAAAACAAGATGTTAAATTAAAATCTTGTTTGTTTTTCTGATTCATCTACTTCATGTCTCGGAATATCATCCCCTTCAACTCAGCGTGATAGGGGGCATTTGAAGCCAACACCTCATATGAAGTTACCAAATTCAAAAAATACTTCCCAAAAGGGCAGGGGCAAAAGGGATCACCTCGCTTTAGAAAAAGGTAAGTTTCATTCCCTAAGCATGATTTTAGAGATGACGTCATCTCTCTTCTATTTTCAGGAGATGAAAGATAGGACGTAATAGGCATAGGCATACGGTTAAACTCGAAGCATGTGCACCATGGTAGCTCGAGGCAGGATAACCTCCCCCATGCTGCTTTCGACCTTCCCGTTTTTGCAAGCCGTCCTCAGGAGCTCTATGCACTCCACCTAGCTCCTGTTCAACTTCCTCTTAAGCCGGATGAATATCTTTTCACACGACGTGCCCAAACAACTAGACGTTGCGGTTTCATTGAAGGGATTTCCAACTTCGACGAGCCAAGAAGCACAAGGAAGAAATTTCTTCTCTTCCTCTGAATTAATTACTGTCAACAGGGAGAAAATCCAGACAGTCAAGGCGATCTATAGCCCCCTACTCCAGACAATGACTTTAGAATCTGGAAGCTTCACTCCGTGTTCTAGACGCATATTCTTCCAAGAGATAAATGCCATCAGAAGACTGGAGATTTTGATTGTCCATCTTAGGTTCCATGGAAGCTTGAGGTACATGACTTTGCCCAATGTTGCTATAGTCAAAGACAAAAGGAAAAATTACACATAAGGAAGGCGTTGAAGATGAATCAACGACCAACAATCATGCATACATGGCCACAAATGAGAAAGGCCAATCGAAAGAGACATTGAACTTTGTCAAGACAAAGAGGCCGTCATCGACATTCAAATATCCCTAGGAGTCAGCAAATACAAACTCTGGGGAAGGGTAATTTGGTATCGTTTCCAATACTCCCACTCTCTTAACTCTTTTTGACATATTCATTGACAGGAAGCGTTGGGATTCAAGAACCAAGCTTAATGGTTGAATTAGGCAAATCAAGTGATCCATATCGATTTACCTAACTTGGTATGAAAGGACGTGTCATCCAGGAGCCGGTCCGGTTAAATGAAAAAAGAAGCGCCCTATAGACACCGTTGGTGCCTCTAGCCGAATGGTACCCAGGAAGAAGCAAAATGGTCCGAAGTTGGGGGTTCAAATCCCCGACGCGGCAATTAGCCGCTTGAAAAAAAAAAAAGAGAAAAAAAAAAAAAAAAATTTTGCTTCTCTTGCGCTTGCAAATTACGAGAGAGCAGGTGACCTAACAAAGTGAAAAGTGCAGGACTTCATATCCTCCTCATGCTTCAGGTCTATTCAAAGATCTGCAAACCAGCGAAGGGTAATGTTGTATCGCTTCCAAGTTATTCGACTCTTGAAAAAGCTTCTAACTAACATGATCCCTTTTATCTGTTGCAAAATCACTTGACCGTAAAAAATGCGGATAACAAATCAATGAGAGGCATGACGAGCTCTCCCAAGCAAAATGGCGTCTCAAGTATCGCCAAATCAAATGACAAAAATCCTTCAAGCCTCAATTCACTTTTAATTTTGGTCTTGCTGATTAATCCATTTACACCTTCTCTTCTACGGGGGCAAAAGCATAAGGGCCCGTTGAATCAATAAATCAAATTCCTAACCCTGGTTGATCATTCTTGTGTCATCTCCCTATTCAATAGGGACGATCCATTGACACCCCTTTGTGAATAACTCTTTTAATGTTCAAAATTCAACACATTTGTAAATACAATTCTACCAAGTAAACACCCCTAAAGCTGTCAATAGGGTTTCTTGAGTAAAAACCATTCATTTGTTTTGAGAGTACAAACTCTCTCATACTTAAAAATGCTGCATGCCTTCTCCAAATGGATTTTTACATGATGATTTTGTCTGTCTAAATCACCGATTCCATTGAGGATTATTAGAATAGACAGCTAAGTGAAGAATACAAGATTGATTGAGCATCTTTGGATGAGGCGCGTCGGAATGATGACAGCAAGCCATATCCTACACACAATCTCCCATCTATACACTTGTGAGATGAGTGCAGAAGATTCCATGACTACAGGGTAAAGAGTTCTCTCGCGAATGGTACGATAACCAAAATAGTGAGAGGCATTTCATTGCTCGCCCCCTTTTTTGAGCCCCATACACTGGTGAAGCTTCTCTCATCAAGAATCACCCCACACTGGGGCATGTCAAAGACAAGGCAAATCAGCATCACAAGGTGAGAAAAGGGATAGAAATTTTCTTGTTCGTACTTGCATCAATCTTCGGGTGTCTTTATTGCATATGAACACTCGCGTTAATTTAAGTGCCCTAGAATGACGAAGAGCAATTCTTTCTTTACGCACTTGTATTCATTGTACAATCCAATTGAGTCTGTAAATTCACCCTCACATGGAGGTAAAACAAAAGTTACTGCCATTCGAGCAGCATAATCAGGAGCGCCGGCAAAAGATGAAGACTCAACAGTCTAACAACGGCGTTTGCTTGAACTTGCCTAGATTAGTTCCTCAAGCAACAAAGAACAAAAAAACTAGGAGCATGAAAAAGCAGCGTGCCTGGTAAAAGCAAGGCCAATGCCCCCCAACTAAAGAATGCAGTCAATTGTATTCTCAAGAAAAGTTGCTGTTGTGGTTCAATTGATAGAGCCTCCATCTAACAGTGAGAAGAAAGACCGGTGACAAATGCCAAGGCAATCACCAGCTCTCACCCCTTTTACACATGAGTCAAGCCTACATTGCGTCCCATTGTAAAAGTCTCTTCAGACTAAGGCACTTCAATTAATGTAGGATTTCATATGTTTATAAACAATGCTCGAAGAAGTACGAGCAAGACTATTCTATCTTTTTTCGCAGGATTCTTAACTTGCAAACCCGGAGATGATCGTGCGGCGCTTCGTTCATGAGCCTTGACCTTGACGGTCCCATTTGATGAGCCATTGACCAAGTCTTCATCACAATTTCAACAAAGACCTCTCACATTGGTAAAGTCGTACCATTTGCGAGAATACTCGGACCCCTGTTGGCATGATGACAGTGAGATAGTGCGGACCTTATAAATCCTGCATCAATGGTCAGGATAGCATTTTCTATGAGAGTGAGCGGAAAGTCCTTTCAGATTGAAAGTCCCTCATCTGGCATGCTTAAGACATCTACATTCTAAATGAAGGTTGTCTTTCAAAATCTTTCCCAGTGGAAAACTGACAAAATTGTCATGCATGAATCACATTTAAATTCATGAATTTACAGCATATATAATCATGTGTGCATACTGTGCAAATAGCAGACATACTCTCAGTGATAAGAGATATTGTGTGACATCCCAAATTTCACTGACCTTCATTAGTATAATTAGATCATTAGGAATTTAGATTAATTAGATTGGGCCAGAAAGTGAACCCGATGGATCGTGAGAATTTTGTGGGCTTGAGAAGTAAATGGGCCACACGATTTGGATTTGAAAAGCCGAGTGAGAGATTATGGGCTTGGACTTGGCTTGAAGTGGGCCAAGGTTCGGGACTATAAGATTTGTAAGTTTAGTGGGCCGGATCGTTTTAGGTTGAGCCCGTTGGGCCAGAGATGAATATTTAGGCCCGAGTGATTTTATTTTATAGATTATAGTTATGAAAACTTGATTAATGTTTATAATGCTAATATCAATTTCTAACTTTAACATTTTGTGATGAATTCTTTATAGACTAACATTGACTAGTCGATATGTTATATGTTATGACTTTGTATAATTGGGATTAAGTAGAAACAAAAGGCAATTAGATGAAAATATTAAAAACTAACGAACTAACTAATGATATCGATTAACTGTTAATTAGCGACGATTGATAGATGGCGAAAATCTTCATGCATGAAAGCCACAACATCTTTCTCTCTCTCGATTCTCTCATCAACACCCATGGTTTTTCTCAATCCATAGAACCGAAGATGGCAACTCCAAGGAAGCATAATCATTAGCCAAATCTAATCATTACACTAACCTAGGACTAGCTTATAGCTTATTTCCCACATAAAAACCGAAAATTCCCTCTCTCTCTTCAAGAACCGGAAACTCACCTTCATCTTCCTCTTCTTTTTCTCTCGGTCGAGCGGTGAGCAAACCAGAAGCAAACCAGCAACCTTCTTCCTTTTGCATGCGAGATTTTGGTGTTGATCTTGAAGTATCTTTGTGTTGATTAGTAGCTGAAGCAAGGTAAGGAAAGATCTAACTCTAAATTGAAAGTTATCCATTGTTTCATCAAGGGAGCTTGAGGATCTAACCAAACAGTGAAGGATATAGTTCGTAGTTGCTGTTTTGTGATTGATCTAAGCTTAGTGAGTGTTAGATTGAAGGTAGAAGCTATTGCATGTCACTCTTGAGTCTTGTATGTCTCGAAATTCTAGTGTGAGTATGCTGTTTTGTTGAGTGAAGTGATGAAATGTTTACCGAGTGAGTTGTTTTGGTATAAATCGGGATGAGTGACTCACGGATGCGACACTTCGAGCCGAGCTGTGGAATTGATCATTTGTTAAAGAAAGACATGCTGAAGTTGCTTTGAGTTGCTGTGAGTAAGCATTGAAGTATTGTAGAAGAGATTTGTGGATAGACAAGTTGTTTAGTTGAGTTAGAAGTGAGAAAAATTTATGTATCTATTCTGTTCTAAGTGGAAACAGTTATGGAGTCTTCTGTTTGTGTTTAATTTTCTTTATGTATGTTAAAAGAGATAAGAAAGAAACCTTTCTACATGATATAACGTCTATAAGATTGAGTTATACACGTAGCTATAACCATATGGATATTAAAATAGAGAAATAGAAGTGAATTTAGTAAAACTAGTAAACTGTTTTTGTAAGAATCAGATTGACCTTTACGGATTACATGAATTTTCTGTATTTACCTAGTTAGAATTGGACTTCGAATCCTTAATGAAAATTTTATAAAATATCTTAAGGAATAAGGTGTCAAAATTTGAGATTAAACGGATAAGATTTGGCTAGTGAAACAATTTTTCTTGTAGATAAAGAATCTGGACGTCGATACAGGGTACTAGTAGAGATTAGGACAACTGATACTCTTAATACAGTGAGAAATAGATTTAAGTTCCTTCACGAAAAATTTTAAGCTATGTTTTAAATATAACATACTAAAATTTGGTAGTATTCCGATAAGTATTGATATGCCTTTTATGTTCGAAACCAAAACTGTTCATTTAGTTAGTATACTGTTGGACCCGAGAACACATAACTGATGTAGTGACTTATCTATTAGACTTGTATGATGAACATAGAACTTAATAAACCTTATAATAGGTGTTAGTTGAGTATGAGTAAGTCTCATATGTCAATAGAGGTGTAAGTGCATCTAGTATCATGCGTGTGCAATGAGTGCGGTGCATAGTGCTTAATTATGGGACGAATATCTGTTCGGCATGGTATCTTATAATTCGGACACGCACGTGTGTTAGGATCATGAGAGTTAGATTTATAGTTAGATACTTTGGAGTCTTTTTCTTTTGCATACGATAAATGCATTAATCAAAGGTGTGGTGGTGCGAAACGTGTGCTTAAGAGAGTGAATGAACCCATCGGTACAGAGATACCGGTGATGCCCCTGGAAGTTTGGGATGCCCATGCTGAGTGGTCTTGGATGCCTCGGTAGAGAGATACCGGGATGCCTCGGAGTGAGATGCCCTTGTGTGTGATCAAGGATGCCTCAGTTGTGTGATACCGGGATGCCTCGGAGTGAGATGCCCCTTGCTGAGTGGTCTTGGGAGGACCTCGGTTGTGTGATACCGGGATGCCTCGGAGTGAGATGCCCACAATTAGAGATGTTGTGGAAGTCCGGATAATGTACTTTCCAGAAGTGACTCGATCAGGCCAGTAGAGTCCCGGTTGTGACTGATTCGAGGGTGGATTTTATGCACACTAAATTTAATTATATTTGGCGAGTGAGTTCATCTATTATTGTTGCATTGCATCTTGACGTGAGATTGAGTTTGTGAAGGGTAAGTATAGAGATGAATGCATATAAGGTGATTTCTTACTTGATGTATTAGTATTGTTTATGCTTGTGATATACTCTCTTAGCATCCTAAATTGTTTGATGATTCACTTGTAACTTTGATGGCTATGGATTGTTTAAGTTAGAGTTTTATCATTCTTTACTGAGCAAGGTTGTTTGCTCATACCTTACATTTTCAGATTGATACCATGGATGTACCGCTAGTAGCTCGATATGGGGTGGTAGCACGCCTCGATGTTTCTTTTCATGATGTGTATGATCCCGACATTGACATGACTTTTTCCAAGTATGAGGCTACTTTATGGATGAATGATGGTAGAGCTGACTTAATACCGATGAAGTTCGTCGCATGGTTCATCAACCATGAAGGGGAGATGTTCGGTCCTTTACCATTTGGAGCGCAGGAGGACTGGGAGCGGGGATGGACGACGCCTAGACGTCTTTGATCTTGTAGAAGCTGACTGACTTTTGTTTTTTTGTTAGATGCGGGCTAGTGTGGGAACTTGTGGAGTAGACACCCTCACCCTCATATCCCTGGCTTTTGTTGCGCCTTACTTTTGTTTTGTATATGATGTAAATATATAGGCGAAGAACATGGAACGAGTCCAGGTCGATAATTTTGTATGCCCCGATGATGATAAAATGAAAGGAAGCCTTTTATGATCTTGTCTATGTGCATTGCTGGATAACCTTATAATATAAATTTAGGATTTTAAATAATCCATGTTATACATGCTAACCTTCAATGGTAAATATTATATGTTATTCAAAGGAGTGTACCGGAATTATAAGATGTCAATAATAATTATAATTCCGCTTGCACTTAGTACGTGACGCCCTGGGACGTCACATATTGCCAGGTAAGCATGTCCCTATCCCCATTTGTCTTAAAGTACCTACCACTGTCCAAGTACTCTCTTCTTGACACTCGACATATTCGAGTCGTCCCTTGAGTTTGGGTGCTTGCAACTGTCTAAGTATCCCCTTGTGCTTGAGTACCCACCACTTGCCGGGTACTCCCTCTTATAGACACTCGACTTGTTCGAGTTGTCCCCAGAGTACTGATATTTGCGACTATCCAGGTATCCCCATGTTTTTGAGTGCCTGCCATTACTTAGGTGCTCCCTCTGTTGACACTTGACCTGTTCAAGTTGTCTTTGAAGTTTGGATGCTTGTGACTATCCAAGTATCCTCTTGTCTTTGAGTACCGGCCACCGTTCGGATACTCCCTTTCCGTGACACTCAACCTGTCCAAGTTATCCTCAAAATTGTATCATTGAATACTAGTAGCCATTCAAGTATTCCATCGCATTGTCTTTGTGGTTGCCAGGTATGCTTTCTTACACTTAGACCAGCTGAGTGGTCCCAGATCGTATCATTAAATACTTGTGTTCATCCAAGTATTCCAGTACTTTGCACACATGTGGCTACCCAGGTGTTTCAGCCCTTTTGAGTGCTTGCGGCCATCCAGGTAAGCCTTATGCTACATTCAAATTTATGTTACCAAGAGGTGGGAGACCTCCGCGAATATGCGGGGCACGTCCTCGATATTCCCTTTACCAGGAGGTAAGAGACCTTCATGAATAGCCGAGGCGTGTCCTTGATATTCCAACTACCAGGAGGCGAGAGACCTTCAAGAATATCTCAGGTACGTCCTCGATATTCCCTTTACCAGGAGGTAAGAGACCTTCATGAATAGCCGAAACGCGTCCTCGATATTTCAACTATCAGGAGGCAAGAGACCTTCACAAATATCTCAGGTACGTCCTTGATATTCCATCTACCAAGAGTTTATACTTGTGATCATCCAAGTACCCCTTCGATACTTGTGAACATTCAGGTATCCTCCAAGAGTTTGTACTTGTGATCATCCAAGTACCCCTTCGATACTTGTGAACATCCAGGTAACCCTTCGATACCTGTGTTCATCCAGGTATCCTCCAAGAGCTTGTACTTATGATCATCCAAGTACCCTTTCAACACCTGCAAGCAATCAGGTATTCTTTAGAATTTCGTACTTGTGATCATCCAAGTACCCCTTCGATGCCTGCGAACGTCCAAGCATCCTTCAAAATTCGTACTTGTGATCATCCAAGTACTCTTTCGATACCTGCAAGCAATCAAGTATTTTCCAGCATCTAGTACTTGTAATCATCCAGGTACTCCTTCAACGCTTGCGAATGTCTAGGCATCCTCCAGAATTCACACTTGTGATCATTCAAGTACGCCTTCGACGCTTGCAAAAGCCCAAATATCCTCCAGTTTAGTACTTGTGAATATCTAGGTACTCTTTCAATGCCTATGAATGTCTAGGTATCTTCCAGAACAGGTGCCCTGAGAAAGGTCGGCGCATCTCCCGAGAAAGGTCGGGAACCATCCGGTGTCCTCGACAGAGATCAGACACCCCACAAATCGATGCCCTGAGAAAGGTCGGCGCATCTCCCGAGAAAGGTTGGGTACCAAACTGGTGTCCTTGACAGAGGTCAGGCGCCCCACAAACCGATGCCCTGAGAAAGGTCGGTGCATCTCCCGAGAAAGGTCGGGTTCCAACAGGTGTCCTTGACAAAGATTAGGCACCCCACAAATCGATGCCCTGAGAAAGGTCGGTGCATCCTCCCGAGAAAGGTCGGGTTCCAACAGGTGTCCTTGACAGAAGTCAGACACCCCACAAATCGATGCCCTGAGAAAGTTGGCGCATCGTCCCGAGAAAGGTCGGGTATCAACTGGTGTCCTCAATACAAATCAGGCACCCACAAATAGATGCCCTGAGAAAAGTCGGCGCATCTCCCGTCACGGCAACTGAAGAAAGGTTCGGGTTCAAGACAAACCACTTACTGCTCTGACAGGCGACCAAAGAAAGGTTTGGGTCATTGACAAACCACTTATTGCTCTAACAGGCGACCGAAGAATGGTTCGGGTCCTGGAGAAGCAACCTCCTCATGTCACCAGGTAAGATGACGCCTTGATACTTGCCAAACTCGAGGTTCACACCCTATCTCACTCACTCTCGGTAAGTAACTACATGTATCTTCTTATCTGTCTTAGTATGTGTAATGTGATATTGCTCATTTTCTGCACTGGACAATCAGTCCCAAATAAAGTATAATCTGCTATGCATGCATGGATAAAATTTAGGCATCAGTTTGTCTTTGAATGCAACCTCTACGAACTCACCTTCAAAGAGGAGCAGCTGTTGACGCCTAAATTTCGTTTTTTAATTAATTAGGTTTTTTTTATTATTTATTTTACCTTTTTTGGATAATAAAAAACAAAACAAAACAAAACAAAACAAACAAAAACAAAAAAAAACAAAAAAACAGCCCATTTCTCTCTCTCTCTCTCTCTCTCTCTCTTCCCCCTCCGTGTGGGCCCCTATGGCCCATTTTGCTCATCCTCTAGCCCGGCCCTCTTCGGTCATCTTCCTCCTCTGTACGACTTTGCAGCACACGCGCAGAGGGAGCGACGCCGGATGAACAGACGGACAGGACGCGGCGCGGGGGGGGTGGCGGCGGCGGGACGGGTGGCGGATGGGACGCCGGTTCGGTCGACGGAGACCGTTCGGCGCGCAGGGATCGGCGGTCGAAGCTCCGTCCACCGGTCGCCCCCTCTCCTATAAATATGCCCTCCACCTTCGTCGGAAAACACACAGAGAAGCGGCGAAGGATCGAGAGCTGCAGATCTTCGAAACCTCCCACTGAGAGACTTCACAAAAGGGGGGCCGAGGACGAGCAGGCCGAGATCTAAGAGCTGGCGGCCGGAGAGGGAGAGGGTCGTGTCTGAGCCAAAAAGCCGAGATCCGAGATCTTGTAGGAGAGGGTAGTTCGAAGGAAGCAAATCGGAGGTCCGGAGAGTCGGATCCGAGGGCAAGGCCAAATCTGTCGTCCTAGGTCAGACCTCGGGGTCGACCGCCCGCGCCGAGGCTCCAGCCAGCCGCTGTGCCGCCGTTCTTCTCCGACACTATCCGACGCGAGCCGAGATCTCTGCTGAGCCGTGTCGCGACCGATTTGCCGACGTCACGCCAGATCTGGAACTGAGAGGTAGCCGTGCCCTGCCGCCGTCGTTGCCTCGTTGCCATCTCCACCACCGTTCGCCGCCGCGCCGTGCCTTCTCTGCAGACAGGTAACGACGGGTCTCGCTCGCGCCATCACCGTCAAAACCCCAGCCACCGTTTGCCCGTGCCGCGCCTGCCGAGTCATCGCCGGGCGACGTCACACTTGCCCCTCTCGGCGCCGCAAATCGTCGAGCTCTAGGGTTCCCGCGAAGCCGGGTCGTCGGGTCGGGTAGGGTTTCGCTAGGACCGGGTTGTTAGGTCGGGCCGGGTCATTTTCTGCAGCGGGCTACCGGGCCGCAATTAAAAAAAAATGAGTCGGGCTCGTAACGCAGCCCGGCCGTGCAGCCTCGAAGAACGGCCGGGTCGGACCCAACCCGGGATCCGACTTGGTTCGTTTTTATATTATTATAATATAAAATAATATTTTAAAAATAAAAAAAAAAAAAAAAATTTTTCAGAAAATCAAAAAAATCAAAAATACCCCATATTTTCCAAAAAAAAGTCAGAAAAAGCCAAAAAATAAAAAATAATTTATTTTTGAAAAAAACAAAAAATAAAAAATACCCATATTTTCCCAAAAAAGGCCAAAAAAGTCAGAAAAAGCAAAAAAAAAATGATTATATTTTCAGAAAAAGATCAAAAATCCCGAAAATGTCAAAAAAGCATGAAAAAAAATGAGAAAAAGACCAAAGAAATGTTTTTCCTTCACAAATGCATGAAAAAAAAAATCCCTCAAACATCCAAAAAGCGTTAGGGTTTAAACAAGATTAGGTACCAAAAGGGCATTAGTGATTAACTAGTGTAATCAAGTCCCCGATCCTAATTTCTCTGGTTGCGCAGGAGCAAGTATTTCTCCCGATACTTCGCTTGGGTTTCTAATCGACCCACCCCAAATCGATTAGTGGCGACTCCATTTAAAATTAACTCACAGGTTAAAAATTTGAACCATTAAGTTGCGAATTGGTGGACTTGGGAGAGTCCGGGCTAAAATAGACATTAGCCGAACCATTAGCCTCCACAAGGCGTCCTTCCCGAAACGGGCGTCGAAAAAAAAAGAGGTCGCGACAAAATTTTGGTTCAATCATTTCATGACCCCTAAGAAGACTTTGCCATCCTTAAGAAGATCTATGACCTTTGTTTGCATTCCACGAATCATCTCTAGAAAAGTACAAACTCTTCAATAATTTGCTCCATAGGGCACCTGGGGCTTGGATGAGCCTCCAGACTTGTTTCCCTAGCATGGCTTTGTTAAAATCAACAAGATCTCTAAAGTCAAAAACTCTAGAATCCTTTCTGGTTTTCTAAAGTGCCCAACTTTTTTAGTGGACACCTTTCTTTGTTGTATTTTGTTTTTACTAGAAAGTTGCTATTCGTCGTTCAATTGCCCGACAAATGGAAATTGGAATTTTGAAAATTGACACAACATATTGTGGCAAAGTTTAGACCAGCATTTTAATTAGGATCTCTTTCCCCACCTTTGATATTAACTTCTCTTTCTAACTCTCTAATTTCCATCCACCCTAGCTAGAACCCAAGCGAACATTTGCTTTTTGGTTTGGCCCCAATCTATAAATATTGCAAGGTATTTTCCTATTTTCTCTATGATAAGGACCCTTAATTTAGTTGCTAGGTGTAATTTCAAACTCTAGGGACAATTCTTTCTAAAGAAGATACCTGATTTGTTGAGGTTTATGACTTAACCCGAGGCAAAACAGTATTGATTCAGGATATTGGCCAGGTTCTGGGCTTTGGTAATCAAGCCACTTAGGAAAAAGATGGCATTGTCAGCAAATAGGAGGTGTGATAACATGGGAAATGTTGTGTTTACTCGGATGCCCTTCATGGTGTTGTCTTCTACTGCTTTATTTATGAGGGAAGATAGAGCATTTACCATAAGGATGAAAAGATAGGGGGATAGTGGATCACCTTGTCTAATATCTCGGGATGGATGAAATGGGGCATAGGATTTGTGACATCCGAGATTTTGCTCGACAATATAACAAGCCTTGAATACTGGACGGTCTATGACATGTTAATGAGCTCGTCATTGGACTATGCCATTCGCATTTCCATCCCCTTCATCACCAAGACAACTGAAGAGTGACACCTCGAGCTATGCCAAGTTATCAATCGTGACATTGCAATGCCGCGTCATCCCCGAACCCAAGCCAACTTAGCCCTACTGCCCCATTGTCGCGCCATAGGGTCACCTAAATTGGCGCCACCTGCCTCAAGGAGTACCACGTCCCCCCTCTCACCGAGTTGGCCACTAACGCAGCCAATGTTCGTCCCATTTGTAGCCGCAAGTGGGCAACAACGCATCAAGGTAATGCTGAGTCAACAATCACCGCCAGAGGGAAGAGAACCTTGACTATGGGAGGAGAGGAGAACGGACACACGGACAGAGAGAGAGAGAGAGAGAGAGAGAGAGAGAGAGAGAGAGATCACTCACCTCATGTTATCATGCCCATCTTCAGTGCTTCTCTCATCCTCGTTGCTGCCTACAAACCAGAATCAACGAGGATCAACATCTCCAGTGTCCGTCCTTGCTCGCTTGCAGAAGACCGACAAGGCCATTTGTCCGTCGACCACCGGACCAGCAGCTCAATCGTCGTCGCCGTCAACCTCCCCTTCTACCCACCAAGTTGCGACTGCAATCCACAAAGACCTGAGGCAACTAGATATCCTCCGTTCTATCCTATGTTGATCGATTATATATGACAAAGATAATTTCCTAAAAATTCATGAACATCATTTAGATTCTCGTTTAGACAGAAGTTTCAAACATGTTACCTAGGTTCATTGTCGAGTTCGAAGTAGTTGAACTTGTGGTTGGGTCATAGGAGCATGGATGGTTGATATTTAGCATGTACGGGGCTTGAGGTCATTGAAATTCTGAATTAAATTTGTGCTGGGACTGAAGATGGATTCGGATCTTAGGCCGACTCCAAATCTTGCTAATTATGTACCAACTTATGTGACATGAACGTCATGGGGTGCTCTTCACAAAAGTCATCCCATATTGGCCATTCTACAACATAATTTTTTTTTTTTTCAAAATTTTTGGACTTCGTATGACAAAACTATATATGAAAAATTAGGGAGTAGGAAATTTGTTTTTGGACTTACTGCACCGACCCCTCCTTGTTTTCCATTTTCCACAGATTTTTTGGTCAAGAATTCTAACACATGTCATTCATGAAAGTTGTAGAGCACATCCTAGAATATCACATGTTAGATTTCCATAATTTTTTTTTTGTCTCATTTGGCCTGCGAAATATGTATTTTTCCGTTCTATTTCGTTCCGGAAAATTCTACTATTTTGGACCCAGTTTACAAAATTATTTAGAACTGTGAGCTGAATAAGACTTCAAGTCCTTCACAAAAAATGTCCCTCTAGGTCTTGTCTACCTTATATTAAAGTTTTATAATTTTTAAATCCTTTTCCTATACAACAGCTATCGTTTCTAAAGGCACGTCAAATGCCTTATAAGGGTAGTTAGGGCTTAGGATATGGGATTCTTCTAACGGTTCATCTAATATTGGCACGAGTGGGTTCATATTAGTCTAGGGGATAAAAATGACTGAGGATTCATTAGATTCATACTTGAGTCCTAGAATGGTAGTAACGTCAACATGCTTTTGAATTGAATTATGTAATTGCCGCATCATGGTATGTGTGTGATTGGGATTATCGTTGGTCCTTGGGACGACGATACCCTGGGTTGTAGTAAGGATGCTTGGAGGGATAGCTGGGTTTCTCCAAATGCTTAGGGGAATCCCATTACCCCATAGGCGTTCTAACCACACAACCAAAGATGACTTACCTTGTCTCAATTCCTCCCTGCACGTGAGCACAGTTCATATACACAATGAACACATCAATTGGAACATCTCACTCAATCACAATCAATCACAGGGATCCTGATTATATGGCCAAATCATTATGACACGTCCCATATCGTGCCACACAATTTTGTCCCATAATCCAACGCATATATCTCAATCATTCACACGTTCCAATTGATCACGGCCCCCAAGGCACGACCAACTCTCTGTTCGGCGGTCTTCTAGCGTAGCCAGGCATCGTCTCATCCCATTAAGCACAGCTACGTCTTTATTAGAAGGCATTCCCGAAGGAGCATCGGTCTAGAATCTCCTGCGATCGGCTTCCATTGTCCAGGGGCGTCCTATATAGGGGCAACGTCCATCGGGGACGGGTTCTCTTAACCAGCACACGATCATTCAATTCCGGCCAAGGATATTGTGCTTTGCACTCACATGCCTCAATTAAGATAACAACATTGGCATGTTTTCTTCGTATTAAAAACATTCGGTGAAAATAATCGTGTGTGGGTACATGGTCAAATCAAACCTTAAAAATTGATATCATTCATTTTTTAAAATCCCACTATTTAATAGCATTCTTGGTGTCAAAATCCGACACCCGGTATTTTCTAATTAAATAGCAAAATTTCACAATTTTGAAATAATAACTCAAAAATTAAAATCACCATTCAATTGTACTCAATTGCATAAACTAAGTACACCATTACAATCGGCACGAAATTTCAGTCACAGGCTATCTCAGTATTAATTCCGGAAAATAATAAATAATTAAATAAATTACAAAATTAATTAAATAATGCAATTTAAATACCAAAAATACTAACTTAGGCCGGAAATGATAATCTAGCCACCTAAACAGGCCTAGAAAATTTCTGAACCTATCTAGATAAATAGCACGATCTAATTAGCCCATAATTAAACCGTTCTAACCACCTAACATACACAATTGGATAATTAAATCACTAATCCATTCTAACTAACCACATAATCCATAATTAGCTTAAACTAATCACCCCTTAAGTATCATTAACTCCCTAAGTAGAGTTTAGCGAGTAAACTCACCGGTTTAGCAATCCGATGAGTCTACGACGACGGCGACGCAGAGACGGGCGACAACCAAGCCCACGGCAACACCCACCAAGGCCCGGAAGGGACCTAAAATGGGCCCAACAGCTCACTGCTCGAGCTGCTAGATGGCTTTTGCTTGGGCTGAGAAAGGCTGGAACCAATGGCTGAAACAGCTTGGGATGGGAGGTGGAGGCAGCAACGGGGCCAGGTGGTGCTCGATGGTGGCTCCGTAGCTTGGACAGCGACGGATAGCAGCTAGGCGACTCGTTGGACATGCGAGCAGAGGTGGACGATTTCCGTGGGACGCGGGACGACGCGCGCGGGCGAGCAGGCACGAGCGGGCGGCGTGCGGCAGTCCGGTGGCTTGGGAGGCTGTCGACGGTGATGGGGGAAGGGGCTACTGGTTTCTTTTGGTTCTTGAAGCTCAAACACAGCCACAACAATGGGGAAAGCAGCAGCAAGGAGGGAGAAGAAGTGCTTATTGAAGGGGGGACCCCAAATGGCCTCCAAGCCTTCAACATTTATCCATTTCACTCATCACTTGCCCCCACCACTTCAGCCTTCAATCCTCAGCCGTTATCCACTCCCAAGCTTCCTCAGGAAGCCATCCAAGTGGCCTAAAAGTGGCTGCACCCCCTTAGCTACGAATTTGGACATTTGCTCTTCAAATTCATTCAATTTCAACTCCAATTTAAGCTCAATTGGCCCCCATAAAATCAACCGAGATGCCCTCATCACATTTTACATTTTTCCTTGGCCAAAGATCCCACTTGACGTCCAAAAATGCGACAAAAAACGGTCCCTCGAATTTCCCAGTCCAAAATAACCTTTACTTTGAATTTTTTGCCGAAATCTTGGGTTTGCAGAAAAATCTTCGGAGGATGAGTCGACGTTCCTAAAATGAATTGTGACATGACATAATTTTTCAATTTCTGAAATCGAGTTTAAATTCGTGGTTAATTTTAACCGGACACGATTTTAACGTGACCTAACCTATTAGGTAGCTTTTAGGAATTTTTATTGCAATGGACCTGTGGTCGATTATTTTCGAGCTACATTGTACATCTTCAACTCATTAGTGACTCTCGGTTGTCATGAAAATCTTGAGGTTTCAAATATGGGCATAGGGTATAAAAATGACAGAAGAATCAATTTAGTAACGTTTGACGAGAATTTTGCACTTAGGTGGAATCGCCCATACTTTAATTACATATCTCTATTGAATCAACCTATCTCCGATCTCTGATCGATTTTGATAGTGCCATAATGACCCTTGCAAATTAGCACGGTCGAGTAGTAGATTTCTTCTCAAGTTTATTGCGTTAAAATCCATTAACAGCTTCACCTAATAGACTAGTTATCTCATGAGTGATCAGCTCAGAGATAAGAACTATAGGCGCGTCGATGAAAAGCCCGACTCATTCAATTGAAAACAAAATTGGAAAATCAGGAAGTCACATTGGTTGTTGACTTTATTTTTTCAAATCAATAGACATGTCGATCTGGTTTGCCTCCCTTATGGTACATTATGGGGTACTGGTCAAATTCACATGGGAAGAGGATAAATTCATAGACCTTGGTTTTTCGAATATAGTTTTTATCCGGATCAAGTCGCGTATGGTTGTTGATATAGGACTTTCGATAGGGCACGTCATTCTTGGGTTCGTTGGGATGTACACTTGTGTTAATGGGTGCACGGTGGGTCCACTCTCGTTGTTTGTCAATGAGCTAGGAGACAGAGGCAACCTCGCCACATAAATGAGAGGTAGGAGGGAAGCAGGATTTTTGGAGCTAGGAAGGCTTTTGATAGAATCAAGGGCCACAGTTAGGCGACCATGTGTGGAGTTAGGCAGGGATGGGATGACCGACGTACAGCCCGATGTAGTCAGTAATTCTGACCTTTTGAACCCTCTAGTGCACTTCACTTGTGTGTGTGTGTGTGTAAGAAATGAAGTTGCCCTATTTACAAAAGTTCGCTGGGGTGTGTGTGTGTGTGTGTAAGAAATGAAGTTGCCCTGTTTACAAAAGTTCGCTTGCACCTTAGGATAACTTTAGTCTCTTACGTTTCCGTATGCTTAAGAAAAGTGAAATGGCAAAGATAATGGCACTAGTAGTTCTACATTAGCCGTGACGTACTAGGGCGTCACAAGATTCTCCATTCACTCTTACACCGGAAGATATCGAAAAGATGCAATTTTTTGATTAACAATATCACTAAAGCCCAATTTTAGTATATAGTCACATAAGAAATCCCATTCGACCCTATCATAGGCTTTTTGCATGTAAAGTTTAAGTATTGCCTAGAAATTCTGCTTCCTCTTCTGAACCCTTAGCTAATGTAGTACCTCTTGGACAATGAAGATATTATCCTAAATCTGACAACCACTAATAAAGGCATTTTGTTATAGAGATAAGATTCGGGAGGAGGGGTTTTAGTCTATTAACCATAACCTTAGCAATGATTTTGTAATTAAAGTTGCAAAGACTAATAGGCCTATATTGAATGATGCTCTTAGGGTTTGTGACTTTGAGAATAACAGTAATATGAGTCTTGTTTATCTAAGAATCAAAGGTACCTTGGATGAGGAAGGTGTCCACCATTCGGAATATATCTTCATGAACGACTGGCCATTGACTTTAATAGCACAATCCATTTAGCCCGTCTGGCTCCAATGTTTTAGTAGCTCCCATTTGAAAAATTGCAGCTTTAACTTCTTCCATTGAAATTGGCTTAATCAATTCCTCATTCATTTCTTCATTTACCAATTGCACACATTAATTCAAAATAGGTTGGTAGTTTCTGTCTCCCATCGCAGTGTATAGCGATTGGTAGAATCCTCTAATATGTTGCCTGAGGATTGAGGGATCTCGGCTCCACGTGTTGTTGTCAACCTGCAACATTGATATTTTATTTCTTAGTCTTCTTTGAACCATCGTGGCATGAAAGAATTTTGCGTTTTGGTTACTCGATTTCATCCACTTGATTCTAGATCGCATACACTAGTACATCTCTTCTTGTCTCCACAAACCTTCAATTTGCTCGACAACATTTCTATACTCTTCTTCGTCTAATTCACCATCTTCATTATTAAGCAACTCCATTAGTCTATTTCTAACCGACTTAATTTGTCGGGATGCATTCTAGAACATTTTCCTACTCCACTTTCCTAGTTTGCTTGCCACCCTCCTCGATTTTCCTGCAATATTCAGTAGTTGGTGTTATTTTTACCCCAGGCATTTTGGATCACTTCATTGCATTCGTTGTCTTCTAGCCAATACGCCTAGAAACCTGAACTCCTTTTTCCTTTACATTATATTTGGTTCCAATGAGAGAAGAAGGGACAATGATCCAAGCCTATTGCAGGTAATGCAAAGACCTCCGTGTTTGGAAATTGTACTCTCCATACAAGGTTTCAAAGAATCCCATCTAGTCGCTTCTTTACTAACTCATCTCTCGCTCAATTATTTGTCCATGTATATTTACAGCCTGTACTTTCCATATCCATTAATGAACATGAGTCCGAAAAGTCTCAAAAGGCCACCACTCTATATCTATCTGCCTCTAATCTTCCAACTTTTTTTCCATAAATAAAGAATTTCATTAAAATCTCCAATGCAAAGCCAAGAAAGATTGTTGGAATAATTAATTAAACTCAAAGTTTGCCATAAGCAAAGTCTCTCTTGAAAAGAGGTGGAGGCATGTAGAAATAATATCCTCATTAGGTTTCCACTATTAAGGACTTTACAGGGAACATCAATAATTTCCCCCAAACTCCCTTGTACTTTTACTTTTACTTATTCATCCCACATGAGAATTAGCCCCCTCTCCCAAGCAATTCCGATAGGATTGATACTGGTTAAATAGTAAAATTGTAGGCTCTTTCTTACACGATCAACCATTCTTTCGTTATTCTTGGTTTTCGTAAGGACCACCAAAAACACCAAGTTGAGCCTCTCCTGAGCCACTAAAGCTCTATGATGATAGACTGTCAACGGTGTGCCCAAACCTTGATAGTTCCAGCTTAAAATCTTCATGTATACTCTGGTGGCTTATTAGAGCTAGCCACCAAATCCCGTTCTTAGACCCCTTCCCACCCCCGGATTAGAGTGTCCAATAGATGCTCCTCATCAAGTAACTAGATCTATGGAGTTCTTTTCTCATAAGGGTTAACGTGCTTATGTTTTTTTGCTACTGGTGTGTTATGTCAATTCTTGTTTTTCTTCAGCACTCTAGCGCCCTCATCCTGTTCAGACAAGGGGAGAAGCATGATATGAGTTTGCTATACTCTTTTCCCTCTATTTGAAGGTGTATATTCAACCATCCTTACATCTTCCCCAAGTTCCTTTTCTGGAACATTGGAAATAATCAAAGCCAAAGTAGTTGACTCTAGATATACCCTCCTTAAAGTTTCATCTTCAAGCGAAATAGGGGTATTGGGCACTACTTCCTCCTACTTAGGTTGTTGTTCAATTTAACCATAAAAGGTCTTCTAGAATGGGCTAAAATCGCTCACTTATGCTTTCAGCCAAGAACATATCTTCTTGGTTTATCTTGGGCTAGACTTGTCTCCCCATAAGGTATTATTGGACAAAAGTTAGCATAGTGTCCAATTTGTCTGCAAGAGTAACAAAAGTGTGGTAATCTTTCATATTTAAAGTCTAACCAACATTTGTTCCCTCCCATATTAACAACAATTCCTATTTTTAGGGGGCATGATAGATCCAAGCTCACTTTCGCCTTGCTAATCTTGCGCGAACTATTATTCCTCACTTCTAGTTTCACTTCTTTACCTTGCCAAGTTTTGAGGCAATATTCTGAATAGAATCTTCATTAATTCGAGCTTGAGGCAGCCCCAAGATATGCACTCAAAATGCATTATGTGTGAATTCATGGCAGTGCTCTAGAATGTCTGGATCTCCTTTCTATAAAACAAGGAGGTTGCTTGTAAATGACCGTGGTTCAGTTTCTATGACTTATTTTTTTCCTCCACTGAGTCAAATATAAAGGAGAAAAATCTAGGTTCTATAACTTCACATTTCACATATTCTACCTTCCATGCTTTCCTCATTATACTTATAAATGCTTGGAAATTGACATTTGGTTTAGAAAAAGTTTCCCATAGAGGGTTAGTTCACTTTCCTGTTTTTCTTTCTTAGGGATGTTCGCTTCCAGCTCCGTCACTTTATCTTCAGACCAGAGATCACCCATGCTTCTGCACAATGCCGCCAACCTGAGTTGATTCTCTTGGGTTTTCTCCATCCCACACCTGGTTCAATTTTGTTCTTGGATGTTGCTGAGGGTTTGGGTTTCTGGAAAAAAAATATAGAGGATGGGATAGCGGAGTGAAGGGACCTCTAAGGTTGTTAAGATGCGATCACTGAAGCCACTAGATTCTGGGTTCTTTTTGGGTATGGAGGGTTGTTGCGCTAGGATTTTGATACCAAACCAGGGATCGATTGCCAGCAAAATGAGGGGGAAGGATCGTGTAGCAACTGCACCTAGGTGTATTTTAGATCATGGCTCGGCTTCAAATCACCCATTGTTCTGCTCTGGTTTCCAATCGAGAGAAGGGGGATAGTCAAGATGCAGAGGCCGAAATTGTCTAGTGGGTTTGGTCAAATGGTTTTGAGGAAAGGATAAAGGGAAGACGATACAGAGTATTAATCTAGCGGAAAGGGATTTGCTGCGGCCATTGGATTGATTGGGGAGATATAGATTGGGATTCTAGGGTTTCAAGGAGGGCAACTATCACAGGAGGGTTAGAGAAGATACTCACGCCAGCGCTGAGAGGAAAACGGGGAGTCCGAAAGAAATGGAGTTCATGATAAAAGAACTGCTGTACGATTGATTTATTATTATTTTTTTTGGTAATTTCATTGAACCAAATCAACTCAATTACCAGGCTACCACAATTGTTGCCAAAATGCTCCAAAGCTTACATGCAGAAAATAATTGACTACCAAACATTGAACTTTGACAATGAGATAGGCTTAAATCACGAGGCGATTTGCATATTGGGGGACGAGTAATTATCCAATTATGTAAATATTGTAAATCATTGGTTGAAGACTTGATTTATTGATAAAAAAAAATGATTTGATCGATGATTATTCTATAAGGTTTCGGTAGACATACGGTTTCCCTCCATCTAATGGTTTACAAGTTTTTCGAATGAATTTTTCAATTTCTAACATGGTATTGTAATTTAGAAATGCATCTTTCATGCTTATTTCGTGTTTACATGCATCTCTTTAAGTCAAAACGCCATATTTCATGATCATAATATGCATGTAATTTCTCCCCACCAAATTGCTTACAGTTCTTTGGCACCCATTTTCACCACGTTTTAAGACGAGTTCATTCATGAGATAGGGAGTCCAGTCTAAATCATTTAACCTTTTATTACGTGCATGATTTTAGCACCTATATTTTCAACATCTCATTCTAAGATGCAAGAAATATAAATGCTGCTGCTTATATTCAACCGGTTTCAATCTTGATTTAGCCTTTGACTTAGCAATTGAGCGCTTGACAAGAGTGACATTTAATCTATGTATCATATAAAACTCGCGATTTTAAATTAAAGATATATAAATCAAAGGATAACAAAATTGCGCTATGGAGTTGGTTAAGTCGAGTTATTGAATGAAAAGGAATTGAATTGTTGCAAGCTGGGGCTTATTAGGCTTTGATTAGAGCTTGAAGTTATGTTGCACATGTACAGGTCCTTTGGATGATCGTAGGAGCTTTAGCATCTCGCTAAACTATGAAAATTTGCTCTTCCAAAGGTTAGATTTGTGTTTTTTCAATCTATTTTAGTTGTCTCCGTATGCCAATAATGTAGATGAAGCCGAACCTAGGCATGCATCGCCAATTGGCAATGCTGTAGTTATTGAAGAACGACTTTCTAGCATGAGCTCATCGCTAATGATAATATGAGATCTAGTGATTGGCTACAAATTATTTTGCTTGACAAATCCATTCTTTTGGAATGAGTGTGTGCTTAACCTTACTGGTGCTTTGTTGATCCTTGGTGTTTTATGAATTTGGCTTTGTTTTGGAGTAATCTGGTCCTTACTCTGTTTCAATTTGTTTTACCATAAAAGTTTTATGTATTTTTCGTATATCCTTTTGAGTCACGGATATAACTTTTTTTCGACCATAAAAAAGTCAGTAAGAGGAGGTGGAGCAATATCAATGGAGAGAGGGAAAGGATGAAGGGAGCAGTTTGACGAAAGGTGGCGTTCGTCCCCTTGGAAAAAGGAGCAATTATAAAAAAATTTACGAGCAAGAAATACGGGAAGTGAAGAGATTGTGGCACGACTGGAGGCACTCTCTAGAAAGCTTCATCATCAAAATTCTCCCACTCCACCGAAGGTTTATCTTTTGCATTTCGAAAAAAAAAAAACAGGAATGATTTTTGAATTTTAATTCAATATACAGTACGATCCATGAATTATCAATAAATGTTCAATCTAATTCAAAAATTATATAAAATTATTTAATGCTGTTCTTTCATTAATTCAAGTTAATGAAATTTGCTGATGTGGCTTACAAATTCCAATCCATTAAATTTGAATGGTGGACCAAATCAAAAGGTACAGATGGATTATTTACGAAAGATGTTTATCTTGAATTAGGATATAATAATCTATGTCATCAAATAATAATGAACATATTACCTAATTT
The DNA here is from genome assembly GCA_017140595.1 of Eucalyptus curtisii. NCBI lineage: Eukaryota > Viridiplantae > Streptophyta > Magnoliopsida > Myrtales > Myrtaceae > Eucalyptus > Eucalyptus curtisii. The sequence goes on along the minus strand of CM029501.1, from coordinate 39,412,309 downwards.
TCATCTTCCTTGTCTAATATAGATGAATAAAAAGATGGACATGTTGATTTATCATTTTTAAAGATCTAACTCGGTATATAATAATCCACATCGAACAAAGTAACTACATTGAATATTTACCAATAGTTCATGAATTACGTTAAATATATTAAAAATTTAGAGATCACGTCGCATATTGAATCAAACTTCATGACCAATTTGTGTCATTATTCTTCGGCATTTCTTTGTGCTTTTCCTTTGCCCTTCCTGCACATCTCGTTTCATTTTTATTTACTCCTATGTCATTTCAATTTCGTGTACTTCAACCCCTGTACATTTACCACCAACCGCATTCAGATTTCTTATAATTCATAACTCGATCCAAGCCTCGCACATTTTTTGTGCTCGAGCGTGGATCCGCAGAGCAATCTTGCCTGCTCGTTCACGAAATCTGAAGTCGACCCGTTGGGGGCTTGTTACATGTTCTTCGCCGTCATCTCTTTCGACACCGCGCGCAAATCGATTTTTACTTCCTGCAATGAACGATAATCTCACTCGAACTCTTTCCGCTTGAATAATCGAGTTAGGTTTGTTGGATAATTCTAGTGGTCGAAAGGTGGACGATAGAGCATTGAGCATCGAATCATTAGCTAAGTCCTTGAGAAAAAAAAAAATACAGAATGATATCTAGAAACGGGATAAGCCATACGTACGCTCTCCCAAAAATGTGCAAAGGATATGTAAAGATTAAAATGGTAGTAAAAGCCAATCAAATTCAAATCATAGAAGAATTTATGCTGAATTTGTTCATTTTTGCGCTCTTTCTTTTGTTCTCTCTTTTACTTTACCCGGACATGAAGTCATGGATGTGACCATAGACCACATGTTCGTGACACGATTATTATGTCACAACAAATTGTTAATTAAAACTAAACTCTACCGTGCCTTTTTTTTTTTTTTAATTTATAATTTACGAGCACAGATGTAAAGAATTAGTTATCGAAACCCATCTAATGTTTTATCAGTTCTGTGAATCGATTATGTCAAGAACATCTAATTATGCACATCCTGATAGAGACCAATTTGTATGCGAGTAGCGATTTTCGAATGAATAATCTTCTATGTTTGAGTCGGAATCTCTCGGCTTTCGAATCATATCATGTCACTCTCAATAATTTTTTTTTGTTTTTGGGACAAATTCTCTCTTTCTCTCTCGTCTTCATCACCGGCCACAACATGACAAACGAAGCAGAGCTGCTGACATCATAAATTGATTTGGCAAAGGACACCTGGGGACCGTTTTGAAGCCAGATTCGGAGTACCGACACCATGTTTTTTCGTAGAATCGGAGATGACACCGCTTGCGAATGTGCCAGTGACTTCGCCGAGAGAAATCCGGACGTAACCCTACGCGATCTCCCTGATTTGAAATTGACACAATCGCGTCTTAATCCATTGTTAGTGAGGATCGATCATAGTCATGTCACAACTTTTTGCCATGACAAAATAACAACATGATTAGTGAAAGTTAAGCGATTGCCGATAAGCTGAATCTTACAAAATCCTTGCCTTTAACCACGTTCTTTTCCTTACGAAGATGCGATAAGGAAAAAGAGGTTGAAGTATCGATGCACATCTCTTATATATTTCCTTTCACGAAGCTTGCATCAATGGAAAATTCATTCATTAGCAAATTGTTATGTTTACATTTCTGGTTATCCGTGAAGTGTTACATATTTCCCCCATTTTCGGCAGCCACCTTGGAAGGTTAAACATTTTACATGAACATAAAAAATGGCTCGGATTCTTATTCTCAAATTTTATCGTAAGAAAACAGGTGATGTACTTAATTTTAGAATTTTAGTGGATATAAGAAATTTTCAAAAGCCGAATTATGTTTCGCTAAATAGGTAGGGGAAAAACATCCAAAATTCAGACTCATTTTGTTCTGTAAAAATTAAATGGTTTGGAAAATATATTTTTAAAAATAATCGATCATATTACTTACAAGAATGAATTCACGAAAAATTTGTTCATTTATGTAATTATATAGATATGAATTATTGTTGATAATAAAAAAATTTCCTATTAATTAATTATTTCAAACTATATGAGTGATTATTTTTTAAAAAAATATTTTTTCGAATCATTTTATTTTAACAAAAAAACTTCAACCAAAAAACAAGGATAAGCTCGAAATGCATAATCTTCGGGGACAAAATGATTCAAAACGAAGGTTGGACCCGTTTTCTTGATTGGAAGGTCCACGGGGAAGGTGGGGCCTGAATTCCTTGTTCAAAATAATCTCTTTGGATCACGTTTGTGGTAGTGGTGTGCAAATGAACCGGAAACTACTTGGATCGGACCGGAACTGGCAATTCCTATGAGGGCCTGTTTGGTTCCCAATTCCAATTAAGTGGAACCGATGAGTACGGTCTAGTTTCTGGCTCAGGCATAGAACCACCCACCTACCCACTCACCCAAAGTGGACCAATAGATATTTACTTAATTATTTTATAGTTTTTCAATAAAATATATATGTACATATATGTACATTTGTAGTTATTGGACATTATTGACTAATTTTGATCTTTTGGGTATGTAGTAGGATTAACCCCTATTTTTTTCACTTTAATAATTCATTTACTTGCTTTTTTAATTAAAACAAAATAAACAAACATAGAGGAATGAGAGATCAAATTGGAGATGTCCATAAGAGCCAACGGTTCATTTTAAAGATATAATTAAGTCTCTCCTTAGTCATTTCCATGATTAAATTAGGTTGACGTTGAAAAAAGATGAATCAAGTTATTAATGTTTTGACTTTTCTGGAGATTAGGACTTTTAACGCAGAGTCTAATTCTCCAAAGTTTCCGATGTCGAAAAACTTTAAGAAGATCACACCATAACTTTTGAAGAAATTAAATTTTTAGTTAACGAATATTATCTATTCATTTTGCCTTATAGCTTTCAATCTTTAATCAAAATCAATGGCTTGCAATTTCAGCCAAATATAAGGCCAAACAAGCTTTATAGAGATTGGATATTGGTTCATTGACCCACCTGAGAGTTGGACCGGATCGGCGATTCTGTTCCCAGGTGGATCCTTAGATTAACAGACAGATTTCGGTTCCAATTTTTTTGAACTGGTTCTTAATGGACGGTTCCTGATTTCAAGGTGGAAACTACCCACTTGAACTGTGCTCACTCCTAGTTCGTGGCTAAGTACTCACCATATCCAAATGATGTTATGCATTGGACGGCTCAGATTCATTTTGTACTCTCCCCCCTCGCGTGAGCAGTCAAATCACCTCCGTTATATTTCGCAATTTTTCTTTTTGTTTCTTTTTCCCTTTCTTGGTGATTTTCTCCGTTAGATTCGGAAAATCCCGTAACTCCTGTATCTGGATGCATCCTGATTTCTCTGGACTGAAGGGAGCGAGACGGGCCCCACAATCGCTAGTGACAGGTGTACGGTCCTAGATGCACTTCAGTTCGCATGGTCTAGTTGAATTTGCATCATTTTGGACGTGGATCCTTCCATCGTGCAATTCATATGCTTCGACTCAACGTGAGATTTTAATCAATGACAACCCTTCCATTGAAATAATTATATTAAATACTAGTATATCTCGCATTCACATCATAATATTTCCACTCAAAGTAATCTTATGGCCACGCCCAACATCGTAAATATATATTAAATATGACCATTTACTTAAATGTCACTTTAGCACGTTACATACGTAAAATTCAAAGAATGTATGAAACATAGACCTCGACACTCGTGACGTCGATAAAAGGTAATTCGATATTCCTAAACAAAGACCAGCATAGAGGCCGACCAATAGCCAACAGGCCCATGTGAAACCAAAAAAGCCAAGAAGATGCACTGACGCCCACCATAGATTTGCGTGACAAACCTTCCTAATTAATTAACCAAAAGCATGTCGGCCATGGGAGAGTGACAGGCGGCTTCATCGATACACGCCAAGTAGCAATTACGGCATTTGTTTTAACGGCCATATAACGTGATGGTCTGCATGGGACGTACAGTTTAGGTCTCACCAAGCACAAAATGCACCAGCAATCAAACTTTTTGTGCTGTGATTCCACGGATCTATGTGTACTTCTCTTTTTTTTTTAAAAAAAAAAATTAGAAACTTCAAGTGATTTTCACAATTTCTACTCCGTTTTTTTATAAAAAAAAATAATCTAATTTTTTTTAAATGATAATTTATATCAATTATGTAAACGAATGAACATGTGTTAAATTGTGGATGATTAAAAGTAAAAAAATATACATGTCATGTTAGTTGCTTACATGAGAGTTACTAATCACCAAATATTTTCCCCTCACATACAGACACTTAAATCCCTGTCTTTATCCGGGAGTAATCAGTTCACAAGGCAAAGAAACTTCCACAAAGTGGACATGTGCATGCCAACTCATGCCCGTGCATCTTTCACACTTGAAATTAGGTTCAAGTTGCAATCAATGTGGAACATCGAGACAAAGTGTCCCAAAACTGTCCACAAAATTATTTAAAAGTCCTAAATTTATTACACTTTTGTCAATTTAGTTCTAAATCTTTTCATTTTGCCAATTGAATCCTAAAACTTTTCACTTATTGCCAATTAAGTTCATCCGTCCAATTTTGACTGGAATTTGCTAATGTGGACACCGTTTGTCCTACATGGGACGACCGACACTGATGTCGATAAAAATTATTATATTTTAATTTTTTTTGGAATATTTTAAAATATTTTTTCTCTCTTTTCTTCCTCTGCCGATCGCCTAGCCTCGGGCAACTAGCAAGGGTCGACCTCACTAGCCAAGTGAGGTTGCCTTCACCAAGAGCTGGCGAGGGGCGACCTCGCCGGCCTTAAGCGAGGTCGTCGTTGCCGAGATCTGGCGAAGGATGACCTCGTGGGCCTTGGGCGAGCCTCACTCACAATGAATGAGGTCGACCCTCACCCTCATTTGAAGCAAGCGAGGGGTGACCTCCCTGGGCGCAAGCCTCGCCTAAGGCTTGCGAGGTCGTCCCTCACTAGATCCCGATGAGGGCGACCTCGCATGAGGCCGGTGAGGTTGCCCCTTACTAGTTCCTAGCGGGCCGACCCTCGTCAGTCGTCGGAAGCTAGGCGATCGGCAGAGGAAGAAGAGAGGGAATAAAAGAAGAAAAAATTCAAAAAAATAATAATTTGTTTCCACGTCAGTGTTCTTAAACGAACTCCTGGGGAATGACTTCAATACCATCTTTGGGAGCCTCTTGCCGAGATTCAAAGAGAAGTTGAGGGAACAAATGAGAGCAAGTATGGAGCGTCGGGGACATTTCCATGCTCATTCAATGGTGTTCCTTGTTCATTCTATGGGAGATTGTTCATTCGGGAGAGCCCGCACTTGATTCATTCTTCATATAGGCTCATGTGGCTGTCGCAGGTAAATTTTTGGCCCCCAGTTTTATGTCCATAGATACTCTTCTCATTATTGACATTGTTTTCTGAAAACTATTGTCTAACCTTTTCTTTTATTGGATAAAGTGAAGTATGTGACAGTGAAGACACAATTTTAGGGTTTTCTTGGATGGCAATTGTAAATCAAATTCACTCTCTGTCTGTTTTTTTTTTTTTTTTCCCCCTTTTTGTCAGGTCCCACGAGGATTAGAGGGAAACAAAGGCAACATATACAATGGTGAGATCGAGCCCTCCGAAGGTGCTTAGGGCATACTACGAGCAATATCAAAGGGACTTCTCAACGTTCTTGGAGTGTCGTGGGCAAGAGTTAGTGATGGGAGGGCGTATGGTTTTGACCCTCCTGGGTCCAAGAAGCGACGATCCTTCAAGCAAAGAGTGTTGCTACATTTGGGAGCTTTTCGCTATTGCTCTCAATGAGATGGTCTCCGAGGTAATAAAAAAAAAAAAAAAAAACAAAAGAGAACTTGAATAATCACATGGAATATTAGGACAAATTTGAAGTAGACTGTTCTTACTGCCTCTAGTAAAAATTGGCACTCCAAGACCGATCATAACAATCAATTGGACAGCAAAAAAATGACATTAGAATGCGATTTATACGTTTATTCCTGATTCTCAAGTACCTAAAGTACAAGCTAGATGACTTTCAAAATTTTCTTGTGAACCTCTAGCTAGAACTTTCACATGAAGTTTTTGAATGAAAGCAATAGCACAATTTGGAAATCCTACATTATTCATGCTATTTGTCTTCCTTAGAAATCTATTCAAGAAAATCAGGGTAGAACAGATAAAATTATTAGGTGCTTCGACTGCGCACTCCTTCCCTCTTAGGCATGGTGTGGAAGATGAAATCCAAATTTACATGAGAAGAAACGACATATATTAGTAGTATGCAATAGTTACATACCCAACTATATAATTAAGCAACTATGACTTTTATGAAGATATAAACAACTTATGATTTTGCAATTGTTTCTAATTTTCGGTAGCAGAATCTAAAATTTTACATCTAATGCTAATGCAGGGACTTATAGAAGAAGAGAAACTGGACTCCTTCAACATCCCTCAATACACGCCATCACCAAAAGAAGTAAGATGGGAGGTCCAAAAGCAAGGCTCATCCTCAATTGATTGCTTGGAGGTATCCAAAGTGAATTGGAGTGTACTCCACACAGATTTCAACCCTAATGTTGTCTCGGAGGATGGGGAATACAATTTGGCCAGGTGCATGAGAACTGTGGCGGAGCGCTTGCTCATTGATTACTTTGGTGAAGAGATCATGGATGAGGTCTTTAAAAGGTATAGAGCTCAACTCGCCGCTTGCACGTCTAACGGAAAGCCCATGTTCATCAATGTTGTCATTTCGCTAAAAAATATCACTTAAATAAATCATGAAAATTCATGAAAAGGTACACTACAGATATACATATGTTATAGTGAAGTTGAAATATGAACGTGCCGGGTGTGTTTACGATAGTTTGAAGAAGTTGTGGCTATTTCACTTGTATTACTTCATATATCTTACCTTGTGTAAGTAAAATGGAGGAGAGTATAAAGATTAATATAATTGAGAGAATTATGAGAAAAAAATATTCTACAACTAATACATTTTCCATGAGCTAAGTACATGTATTTATACAAGAGATTACAAGCCGTTAGAATCAATCAAATTGAATTTACAATCCCTTGATCTTAGCACTTGCTTGTAATGTGAGATTCTTCCTTGACTTTATCACTTGACTGATTTGATTTGATCTTGATTCCTTAATTTGTGCCATTATCCTTAACACGCTCCTACAACATGGTGCTTCCATCGAAGATGCCAATCTTGGGTCCTAAATAACTTAGCTGAGGTTTGGATAATGGTTTTGCGGGGCATTTGCGAGTTGATCTGTGGTTGAGATGAGGGAGATGTGGAGAACTCCGTTTGCAACTAGATCACGAACAAAATGGTAATCTATGGCAATGTGTTTCATTCAGGAGTGAAATATCAGATTCGCACATATATATGTGGCATCGATGTCATCGAACTACAGAGTTGGAGTGGTGATCGGATTGATGCCAAGTTTTGACAATAGGTTTCAGATCCATTGTAGTTCTGTTGTGGCTGTGACAACGGCGAGGTACTTGGCTTCGGTCGAAGATCAAGCAATTGTGCGTTGTTTTTGCAAACTCCAAGACACTGGATTAGGTCCTAGATAGATGACAACTGTAGAGGTGGATGATTAGTCATTTGCACTGCCTGCCCAATTAGCATCAAAGAAACCGTGAAGAATAGATGTCGTGGAGCGTGTTAGATGTAACCCATGAAATATGCTTCATTTTAAGTACCAGAGAAGTAGCTTAGCAATAGCCCAATGTGTGATAATGGGACTTTGCATGAATTGGGAAAATTTATTGACAGAGAATGCGATGTCGAGTCTTATGATAGTGAGAAACTGAAGGGCCCTAATAAGACTTCAATATTCACTTGTGTTGGTTGCCTTGGCTAGATCATTGACCGATAAATTGATTCCCATGGCTAATGGAGTGCCTCCCTCCTTGGCTTCATCCATTTGTTTTTGTAGAAGCTCGCGGATATACTTGTATTGAGAGAAAAGTATACCCGTCTTGATTGGGATCACTTCAATGCCAAGGAAGTAATGAAGTGTTCCTAAATCTTTGAGAGAGAAATGCGTGGATAGTACTTCAATGGATTTGGCGATGAAAGAAGTGGCATTACCTGTAATGACAAGATCGTCAACATAGATAAGGAAGAATGTTAGAATTGGACCCATAATGTAAATGAACAAGGATGGATTTGAGCGGGAGCTGCAAAAGCCGTGAGTGTGTAGGAATTTACTCAATGTGGTGTACCATGCCCTTGGCGCTTGTTTTAATTTGTAAATAGCTTTTCTCACTTTGGATACATGGTTCGGTTGAGTTGGATCAATAAACCTCGAAGGTTGAGTCATATATACTTCATATGTGAGATTCTCTTGTAGAAACACATTGTCAACATCAAGTTGCTGAAATGGTCATCCTCGGTTCAATGTAATAGAAAGCACAACACTTGTGACATCCTGGAATTTCAATTCTGTTTTCAATTTAATAAAATGGGTCTTTCATCGACGTGCCTATAGTGCTATTCTCAAAGCTGATCGCTCCTGAGATAACTAGACTATCTGGGGAAGTCATTAAGGAATTTTCACGCATTAGACTTGCGAATTCGACCAGGAATCGACTACTCGACCGTGCTCATTTTCAGAGATCATTATGGCACAGTAAAGATCAATTAGAAATCAAAGATAAGTCGGTTCGACTGAGATGTGTGGTTAAACTTGGGTGATTCCACCAAATTGAAAAATTCTCGTTAATCGGCACTAGACTGATTTTTCTATCGTTTTGGTACCCTGTGTTCGTATTTGAATCTCGATATTTTCACAACAACCGAGAGTCGCCAATGTGTCGAAGAGGTTCATTGTGGCTCGAAGAAAATCGACCACGGGTCATTTGAACTAAAAATTTCTAAAAGCTACCCGGTAGCCTAGGTCACGCTAAAATTGTGCCAGATTGAAATTAAATGCGAATTTGAATCTGATTTCAGAAATTGAAAGTTCTGTCATGTCACGAGTCATTTGAGGAACGTCAACTCTCCCTCCAAATATTTTTCTGCAAACCGAGATTTTGGCGAAAAAAGTCGAGATAGGGCCATTTTCGATCGAAAAATTCAGAGGAACGTTTTTCATCGCGTAATTGGGATGCAAGTGGATTCTATTGGCGAGGAAAATGCCAAATTGATCGAAGATGCGATGGTGGAATTTATAGAGACCGAATTGAATTGATTCAAATGAGGATTGAAGAGGAATTTGGAGAAATTCAAGTCCAAATTCGTAGCCCCCCTTTGGACTCAACCTTTAGACCTCTTCCAAGACTTCTAGAAGAAGGTTGGTGGCTGGAAATTGGCTGTGGATGCCAGCCACACTTGGTGGACCTCACCAAGGGGATAATGAGATAGAAAGAGTGACCAAGTGGCCCCTTCAAGCCCAAGGCTGTCCCCTCCCCCTTCCTCTCCTTGCTACCGTCGATCTTTCCCATTTCCAGAGCTGAAGAACTCCCAAAAACCTGCAGAGACCGAGCTCAACCCCTCCCCTCCACCATCGAAGCCCGCCAGAGCCCGAACAGCCGCCGTTCGCCAGCCCCGCCTCCTGCTTGCATGCGCATCCCTGGCCGTCGTTCCACTCGGTCGGAGCCCCGCAGCCACGTCGAGCTCGGCCGGAGCCCGTCCAACTCGCCTCCGCCACCGTGAAGCCCCGCCGTTGGCCACTCGACCCCACAACAGCCCCGTCCGCCTCACCCTGCCCGTTTCCAGCTCAATCGGTCACCAGAGCAGCTCCTTCAGCCACCGAACATAACTGAAGCCCGTGGGTTTCCAGCCCACTATTTGGCCCGTTTTGGTGCCTTTCCGAACCCCGTGTGGTGTCCCCACCTTGGAGATTGTCGGTCATCTCCACGTTCCCGTCGTCGTGGTCCCGTTCGATCACTAATCCAGTGAGTTTACTCACTAATTCCTACTTAGGAAGTTAATTATGCTTAAGGGTTGATTAGTTTAGACTAAGTATGGATTATGTGGATAGTTAGATTAGATTAGTAATTTAATCGTTCAATATTGCATGTTACATGGTTAGTTTAGTGCAATTAACAACAAAATAAGATCTAGTATTTATTTAAATAGGTTCGAAAATTTTCCTTGCTCGTTTCGGTATTTAATTAGGTTTTTCCAGCCTAAGTGTGCATTTTTGCTATTTTTGGGTATTTAATAATTAATGTTTGAAATTATTTAATTAATTATTATTTTTCGAAAATTAAACCGGGATAGCCGGTGACCAAAATTTTATGCCGATTGCAATGGTGAGATCTATTTATTGAATTGAGTCTTGGATGGTGCAAATTGAGTGTGATTTGCAATTCTGGGTATTTGTCCCAAAATTTATTAATTTCGATATTTAGACAGAAAATACCGGGGCATCGGTTTTTAACGCCAAAAGTGTTTTTTAGGCACTATAATAAATAGTGGGATTTTCAAGTAGGAGAAAATTGTATTTTGGCTAAGCCCACCGTTTACCCACACACAATTACTTTTATCGGGAATGATAAAAATGGTGGCATTCTTAGTTGGTGAGAACAAGTATACTATATCAGCCTACAGGTTTTGATATATTAGTTTTGAGTGATCAGTATACTTTATCAGCTTAGGGTGAGCATCATAGGTACACTATATCAGCCTGCGGGCTTTGATATGTCAGCTTAGGGTGAGTAGTATACCGATATACTATATCAGCATGTGAGCTTTGATATATTAGCTTTGGGTGAGCAGTATACCTTAGCAGCTTCTGGTGAGCATCGTGAGTATACTATATTAGCCTGAGGGCTTCGATATGTCAGCTTCGGGTGAGCAGTATACTCCATTATCAGCTTTGAGTGAGCTATACTATCTATCTTCAGCTTAGGGTGAGCAGTTCGTGATATGATCAAACTGGATAGATAGTATTGAATGAGTGAACCGAGAGATGGTCTTGATGAGATGGAATCGATTGAGTCGATTGATCAATGATTCGATCTGATTGGATGAATTGATTTGTGAAGTGATTGATTGAGTGGTTTAATTGTTCTAACTGCAGGAATGGACTGATGTCAAGGTAAGTTATCTGACTCATGCTTGTGTTTAGGCAGCCATTAGGGCGTATTTTCTTCTTAGTCGGGTCTTGGGGTTGAACTTGCTGAGACGTCGTTTCACCCCGTTGTGGGATAACATTTACAGGTCCCTAGATGGCAGCTCCTCCCAAGCATTTTGGACAGCCCAAGAAGGTTACAGAGCAAAAGTGTTTCATCCCGCTTCATGGAGACCCAAGGGGATGGGTATATGAGTTGGTGAAGTCCGTGATCTAGGTCGAAGTAGGTCTACCCAAGAAGGTGCCCCATTAATACAGATCATGGTATCGCCAGGAGCAGAATGGTCAGAGAGAGGGGCCCATACCAGAGTCCGAGGTTTCTTTTTATGTGCTAGAAGTAGCTTTTGGAAAGGGTACGGCTGACCCTCCAGGTGGTTCAGTGGTGGACCCCAACCTGTCGGAACCGGAGTCCCCGGTGTATTCAGCTGAAGGCTCTAATGAGGATGAGGATGAGGATAAGGATCTATAGTTTTATGAAACCCCCTTGTTTTGTAGACATTGTAAATAGATTGGTTAGTATTGTATATTATGACATAGTTTGATATATGTATATAAATGTGTTGTGATTTTCAGTTCGAAAAATTATGGCCCTACCTTTCTATCCCATCTTGTTATTGTCTAGGGATTAATCATTTGCTTCCGCATGTGCATTAAAATGAATGGGTCGGCGATGCGTCCTAGGATATCGCTATTTAATCGACCATAGAGAGATGAGCATGCGCATGGAGGATCGTGGCGTGACAACACTAATGGTGGTTGGTTTGATAACGGGACTAAAGGTATCCTTGCAGTTAATGCTGGGATGTTGGTGGAAGCCTTTGACAACTAGACGCGCTTTGTAGCACTCAATATTTCCATTAGGTCTAGCATTTAATTTGAAAGATTCACTTGCAACTAACAACATTACTAGAATTTGTATCAGCGGTGAGTTCCCATGTTCCATTGCGTAGCAATGCATTAAACTCCTTGGACATGGCATGTTGCCATTTGACATCCTTCATAGCTTGAGTAACGCATGTTGGTTCGATGGTGTTTAGTGGTGTGATGAATTTGTTTGGGTTTAAATATATTATTCGTAGATCGTGTAATCATTGGATGGTTGCGGGTTATGGCTGGTGGGGGTGGTGGTAAGGTCGGTTGTGATGGTGTATCGGAGGATGAGGGAGGTGGATTTGATGGGGTGGGGTTTATAGTAGACAGTGGTGTGTCTTTTTTGTCTGAGTTGGTCTAGGTTTTTGGTAAGGGGTCAGCTGTGGGTAGGTTGAGTGGTGGTTGAGGTTGTGATTCAAGCTGAGGATGATCGTTGATGGCGTCAGTGTTGTGAATTGGAGAGATAGCTGTTGCGTGGGGAGCAAGTAGTGAGTTAGCAGCAGTTGTAGGAGCTTGCGATTGGATCGGCGTTGGGATAGGAGACAAGGCTGGACTCGTTTGTTGGTCAGTAATTGGGAATTGAATCCATGTGGGATTTATAGGTGATAATGGGTTTGGAGGTGAGGAGTTTATTGTGAAATACGGAAAAATGTATTCGTGGAGCACAATGTGACAAGAAGTGTAAACATGTTTGGTTTGGGATTCAAAACATTCGTACGTGCTTTGGGAGAGTGAGTAGCCAAGGAATATATACAAATGAGAATGTTTATCAAGCTTGTTTTGGACACACGGGCGGAGCCACGGATAGCATGAGCATCCAAAAATTTGAAGTTTAAGATAGTCTGGCTTTCCATTGAAAAGTTTTTGATATGGAGATTGATACTGAAGGACTGTAGTAGTTAGTTGATTGATGAGATATGTAACAATTTGAAAGGCATAGCACCAAAAAGTGGTTGGAAGAGATGCGTTATGGAGTATAGTTAAACTTGTTTCTACAATATGGTGACATTGCTATTCAGCGGTACTATTGTGTTATGGGGGTGTGAGGAGTGGTGAAGTGAGAAATACCGTGTGTGGTAAAAATGATTTTCAGTTTTAGATACTCACCTCTGCCATCGGAGTATATAGAGATAATAGGACGTTGAAATTGTTTTTCGACAATTGATTTAAAAGCACTAAAAATGGCATAAACGTTGGATTTTTTTTTTTTTTTTTTTTTTTGCATAAGCTAAAGCCATATGTATTTTGTAAAACGGTCGATAAGTGAAACATAATATTTGAAATCATCAATCGAGTTGTCTAAAGTAGGACCCTAAACATTGGTGTATAGGAGTTCTAGTAGATTTTTACTCGAGAGAGTAGAAACATTGAATGGCAAATGATGACTTTTATTGCATTGGCATGAATCACAGTATGATTTGGAAATGGATTTGGACTTAGGACTTATGGGTAATGAAAATGTCCTAACGAAGTAATTTGAATGGAGAGAGAATGATGTCCTAAATGTTGATGCCAATCGCAATGAGCAGCTTTCTCTCCTATGAAAGCCCTAGGATGGTCTTTGTGTGGCCGTAGGGAGAGTGACATCCGATAGACTTCATGTTTATGCTCGCCGCGCAATAACGTCGCTTCCGTTCGAAGATCCTTCACCAAAAAGAACGTGACAAAAAATTCAATAGAGGTATTATTTTGGGCACAAAATTTAGAGATGGAAATTAAATTTTGAGTAAGGGACGGTGCACAAAGTGTGTTGGGTAAAATAAAGGTATTTTAAAGAGACACAAGTTTTGTTGTCCCAAAATGCGAAATACTCAAACTTGTTCCGTCGTCAATAACAATCTCATCCGGTCCTTCATATTTCGAGTGGAGAGATAGGTTTGATAAGTTGTTGGTGACGTGGTTATTGTGGGGCTGAACTTGTGGTGATTGTGCGGTGCACAATAGGTTCAACATTTGGACAGCCTCGGATACAGAAGCAAGTCTTGGCCGTGTGCCCATAATTGTCTCAAAATTGACATAGAGGCTGAGAGTCATGAGGTTGAGATGGGTTGCCCCGCTGGGTGGGGTTTCTACTGGACTATTGGTTGCCAGGTTGTTGCAGGTGCCAAGAGAAGCACCGTCCATTTTGGGCACCGTTCTAGCAAGCAGCAAACGAAGTAGAGCGTGATTTGGCAGTATACTAAGCTATGACAGGAATGAATTTTGTAGCTTTTTCTTCATTATGAAGGTAAGTTTCATAAGCAATAAGATTGTCATGTAATTCCTTAAATGAAATTGGATTTTTTCTAGCGTGAATTGCAACCGCTAATTCTTTAAATTCAGGACCAATTCCATGTAAGGCATGAATAATAATATAATCATCTTAAAGGGATGTATAAATAATAGAGAGTTCGTCAGCAATACCCTTTAATTCTTGAAGATATTCGAAAACTAACCTCGATTGATGCCGAATTGTGGACAACTGGTCCTTGAGAAACATTAACCAAGAACGGTATTTGTTGGCATAAAGGTTGGTGAGCTTTTTCATTGCCTCTTGAGATGTTTTGCTAAATGCAATCAGTGGCAAAATAAATTCAGAAATTGAGCCGAAAATGATAGATAACAATAGCTGGTCTTGGCAGATCCATAAAGTGCATTCTACACTACTTGATCCAGATGAATTGAGTGACGGACAAGGATGTGTGCCGTCAACAAATTGGAGCAGATCGTGCTTGATTAAAATAGCTTGAAGTTGTGCTTGCCAAGAGGGAAAGTTGCCGGCTGTGAGCTTCACAGGAAGTTGGACAGTGTTGCCGATGGTGATGAGACCGGTTGCAGATGAGTTTGTGTTGTCACTGGTTGAACTTGTGGTGGCTGCTTCTTTGGCATCGGAGGAGATGAGTAACTCGATAACTAGTGGGATCGAACGCTCGGTTGAGCGAAGATGCTCTTATATCATATAAAATTTAAGAGAATTGAGAGAATTATAAGAAGCAGCCACCGTGAGACTTCCAAATTGAAGGGCTTGACATTTGGAATTTTGCTTCAAGGATTTTTCTATCGTATATCCCCATAATGCATATTGAGCGAATTTGGTGCTTTCTTGATTTATCTATTGCCGGAAAATAAAAATGAAAAGCTAATTGAAGTAACAACGAAACAAATGAAAGGTTTTACTCCAACGTGTAAAAAAAATTAATGAAGCCATCTACATTTACGAACTTGGAGGCATAAATAAACTAAAAGTAGGAAGTCACTATAATCATAATATACTATAATACGCAGTGGGTTATTCAGCAATAGGACCCAGCCCCTAACATTTTGTAACGCGTTGGATATATGGATGATATTGGACATTGACGAAAAGTTCAAGCATTTAAGAATTCAAACAAGCAGGCCCTTAATTAGCTCTAGCAAATTTGAATGGAGTAATGTTACAGATATTGAGACTCATAACATTAAATAGGTTCCCTAAATGATATGGCAAACTGGAAGTGTTTATTTAAACTAGTGCGCATATAATGCAGTAGACCTAGCCTTTGACATGAACCTCGTTGGGTATATAAAATGCCTATTCAAAGACTTTTGTTCTGCTTTCAAGCATAAAGGCTGATAGTTAGAAAACAATGCCTAATTGAGGGCCATAGGCTCACTTTTTAGAGAATATCCCTAAACCTATTTTCCTCCCTATCGAGGGTAGGTCACGACAGTAAGTGTGCATTTTGTAACATTTATGTTCTGGGGAACAATTTCTTTTTAGAAATAGTTTTTTTTTTCTATTTTTATTCCCTAGAATAGTTTTTGAATAGAAGAACGCATTTGACAATTACACAAAATTATATTCCCAAAATAGAAAAAGAACATGAATGCGTTTGATACGACCCACAAATATCTTTGTTGCATAGAATTTCTTTTAATTTTATATTTTTCTTTCTTTCCTCTCTTCTTCTTCCTCCTCTATCTAGTAGTGGGCAGCGGTGGTGGACGATGACCAACGGCATCAACCAATTAGAATAGGAAGAAGAAAAAAAAGAAAAATATGACTTATTCAAGAAATTGTTCCGAGTAACAAAAAATAACTTTTTTTCTACTTTTATTTGTGTTTCAAATCCATTCCCCAGCCAAATTAGCTGATGTTATCAAACGGATTTTTTTTTTTTAATATTGCAGTGAAAAAAAGGAAAGAAATTTAGAAAAATAAAGAGCCTAAGTAGCCATGTCAACACTAGTTGGCTCTCTCTACAACACATCGAATCACTTTATCAATCAACCTGTGCTTTTTTTTTTTTTTTTTTTTTTTTTTTTGGATCGTTTATCTAAACTCAAGTTGACTTCTCGAACCTCAGAAATATTTAGTATCTTTTCCTTGATCTTTCATACCTCTCGAGATGTTGCATCTTATAGAAGACTCTTCATATTTTCTCTTGATTATGCTCCTCGATTGATATGGTAACTTTTTTTTTCTTTTTCTTTTTTCGGTCGGTCCTACTTTACTCATACTATAATATTCACTCTCAAAATTTTGCCTTACCTCATCATAGGGTGTGATAGTTGAAACCCATCCCTAAAACTAAATTGTCCCCTCTCCTAAAAAGGTAAGGATTCGAACTCTCCACAACTCCGGTCACTAGGACAAACTCCAATGGTTTGTTATGGTATCTTTAAATAATCATCAAATAAGACATATAATAGCTGCACATTATGATACATTTAAATGTACATAAACATATACAATTTTCTCTTCCGCATTATTCTTATCTTGGTATCGATCTAGGGGATCCTGAGGTGCACCAGAGTGCACACCTAGAGCACACCTCTCATCGCATGTTTGAGTATGTTCTTTTGACAAGCTCATCAAGTTCAATGTACTTGACCTAAATCATTATAAATTTGCTAATCATAAAAGTTAAAACCGATAATTAATAGCTTTTCTGAACAAGAAAAATAAAATTCAACATAGAAAACAAAATGCAAACAACTCCCTAATTCTTTGCTTTCTTTGTTTTCACACTAGATGAAGTCATGGCTTATGGTGAAATCTCAAGTCTAATAATATAGACATATAAAGTTTTGTCTATGAAAATTGATGAATAATTAATATGACATGATTGGAGTAGTTTGGCGGAAAGGTGGAGCGGCTCTAGAATGCGGAAAATTTCGTATTCAAATTATAGCATTCCTGTCCAAAAAAACTTTGGTGACCACGTCTGACGCTGATTACCTATACATTATGCAATAACCCTAGCCTTGGTTATGATTCTCGTTAGGTAGGCCGATCGTTAGACAACAAATCCCACTTTAAACCTCATGCAGAAAACGGACTGACGCACCGCCATCCTGTCCTATTCGATCGTCGGCCGACCCATCCCACGTTAAACATGTAAAGAATAAGAAGCTGGCTTTGTGCGACTTCCCCTTCTGTTCCTCCCTGATTGCTATATATCGTCAGCCAGTTGATATTGGTTCTGTCATGGGCCGCGCGTACGTGTTAAGCAACTTGATAGATACACGACGTGAGATTGGACGGTGAGTAATGATTTGACATTATTTTTAACATCCGTAAATCACATTAGTCTAGGTGCGAGTCTTTTTTTATTGACTAATCACATTAGTCTTCTCGAGACACTCTGGAGTCTTCCAATTTATGAAATTTTTTAATCATAGTATGCCGACCTTGACTTGGTAATCATTGGCCCTTCAATGCATTTTCTTCATCATGGCGGAATTTATAAGAATCCTCTTTCGTGGCCACCCGCAAGTGGGTAAAACATGCAATAGAAGAATCGACAATAAAAAGATTTTTTCTTGACTTCTGCTAACCAATCATAGGGCAGGTCCAATGGTGAGGATTCATAAGATGGGACCATAAGTATTAATATGACAATTTTTTGTAGCGTTCATCTGTTATCATAGCCTATGCGTGAGTCCTTTCGTATTGGCTAACAAGCGTGAAAAATGCCTGAATGAAACTGCGCAAACAATGCGTGGAAATCTTAGGTTGAGATTAGCAGAGTACTATTTAGACACGTTTATTATCTTGTTTTTACTTGTGAATAAAAAAATAATTTGACTTGTTTTTAGTTCAATCAAACAAAGCAATGTGCCCTGTTCAATTTATAGTGTCTCTCACTCATATTATTAAGAAAATTGAGAATTCAAATTGGAGACCTAGATGTGTAATGTTAGGTGACCTAACATGGAAAAGATAATATATTTTATCATCACATTTCCTTGTCATAAATCACGGGACAATCCAGGGGATACACATTTTGGCCCCACAAAATGCACAAAGCAATCCAATTTTGTTTTCTCGCTAATGGAAACCTTTTCTTACGTGCACGACCTCTGCAAATTCTTCATATCAACTTTTCTCCTACCCCTTATTTTATTGGGGCGGTGGACGCGTGCGCTAGTGTGCGATAAGTTCTTGACGCTTTTATGACGTCATCGTCGAATGAGTGAAGGTTCCTCACGCGGCATCACATCACGTCATCCATTCACGATCTGTTCAAATGTTCAGAGAATCGAGACGCAATTTCTTTGCGATGGCCTTTCTAGTCCAAATTTACCGTAAATCACGTGTTGTCAAATCAAATGATGATAACCGACCAAAAAAAAAATCAAATGATGATATTTAAATTCTCATCATCACATTAGCTTCCAGAAAGAATTACTCATATCACCGTCCTAAATGCCCCGAGAGTTCGATGCTAAAGAACAACTATTAGAGTAATCCCCAATATTGGCTTAATTAGTTGGGACATTGAAGATTCTCAGTTCAAAGAGTGGAAGCTGCCTGTTTAAATCTCACTAAATGTGTTCAAACTATTCTAGATTAGGGCCTGTGCAAAAAGCCTAAACCTAATGGTTCGTAGGGCATAATGGATATTTCATGGGCCTGTAAGGTAGCCGAGTTTTTGTGCCGTGTCCTTGAGTTATAAAGCACAAAAATTCTCTTTGGGTGAAACTATTAATCATCAAATACAACCACTTACGAGGATTTCAAGTTCTGAGATTAATATTTAGTACATCATCAGTTGTGAAGCTTTTTAATCACCAGATAGATTTTCATGATACATATAGAATAAGTTGGTCATGATAATCAAATCTCTGTATGCGTCATGAGAGTGGGCCACCCATGAGATACTCAAATTCCTTAAAACAAGCACCTTAAGATCTAAGTAGTTCAATGAGTTTTTTTTTTTTTTTTTGGTCAAAGTTCGATGACAATGGATTTGACAAAATTTTACACCTTTTACACATTTTAGCATGACCTATTGGAAGACAGATTATTCCATCCCCACTAGGTCAATCACCTTGGTAGTGACTTCGTGTAGATTGTCCGTTAGGACCCTTGTTAAGAGAGCATGATAAAATTTTATCATGATATGCACGAACTGAATTTTCAAAGTGCATCAACAAATTTTTTTTTTTTGTAATCTAATTTTTTTCACCTAGTGTTTTAAGACAACTCGTTAATAAAACAAATGAAAATAAATAACGCCTTTAATTTCAACCACATGCATGGCAATATGACGTTTATCTAGACTCGTCCTATGTATGAGAAGCACATGCCGACATGAATCTCTCAAGTACCTTGCCCAAATTTGTCCTTTATTTGGAAGGAATAATAATTCACATGGCAGAGACAGATCCCACCAAGTGGACATATCCGTGCAAACTCATGCCCATGCGTGTTTCACATTCGAACTGAAAGTTCACTTAGAATTAATGTGAAACATCGAGACACAAATGTCTATAAATAGAAGTCTCAAACCAATTCAAATACAAGCCAATTAGAGCAACACCACATACACGTAAGAGAGAGAGAGAGAGAGAGAGAGATATGGAAGTCGTGCAAGTACTGCACATGAATGGAGGAATGGGAGAAACAAGCTATGCTAACAACTCATTGCTTCAGGTATGTCTCTCATTGCTTCGCTGATGATGTACCGCAATATAGTCTCTTCATTCTATATCAAACAAGGGTTCCTTTTCGTTTACCAAGATTTGAAATTCTATAAACAAAAATGCCAATTTATTCTACCCTTCGAGGCCAGTAATTATATTCAAGAATTCAAATGATCACTCTAATTCGTAAATACATTTTTCAATCAACAAGACTTCTCTTGAAGAAAAATGTACACGAAAGGGGTATATTAAAGTGCTACTTATCATTCAAAAATTCAAATGATCACCCTACTTCGCAAATACATTTTTCAATCAACAAGATTTCTCATGAATAAGAATGTACCCAAAAGGGGTATATTAAAGTGCTAGATCTTACAAAATCACAATATGGGACAAACTCATTCCCATGACACTCTAATTTGGATTAACATAGCAAATACATGGAATCCACAAAATTTGATCGTTCTATATGAAGTTTGCACTTTTCAATCATTAATATATCATTGTACGAGGATGGAAGATATATGTAATAAATGAGATTTATTTCTTTGTACATGAAAAAACTAAAGATGCAGACTTTCTATCTTTATCTTGAGTTAATGCTTTCTCCTTTTCCTTTTGTAGAGAAAGGTGATAATGATGACGAGGCCCATAACCGAGGCAGCTGTCACAGCTCTCTTCTCAGCCACCAACACCACCTTCCAGGCAGGCCTCGCCATCGCCGACTTGGGCTGCTCCTCTGGCCCCAACACTCTCTTCGCCATGTCTGAGATCATCACCATTATGATTGATTTCTGCAAGGCGACGAACCATGAAATGCCGGAGTTCCGAGTGTTCTTAAACGATCTCCCAGGGAATGACTTCAATACCATCTTTGGGAGCCTCTTGCCGAGATTTAAAGAGAAGTTGAGTGAGCAAATGAAAAGCAAGTATGGAGCGTCGGCGACATTGCCATGCTTCTTCAATGGCGTTCCTGGTTCGTTCTACCGGAGATTGTTCGCTCGGGAGAGCCTGCACTTAATTCATTCATCATACAGCCTCATGTGGCTGTCGCAGGTAAATTTTTAGCCCCCAGTTTCATTTGTACAGCCTCATGGGAAACATCTTGTCCATAAAAACTCCTCATCATTCATATTGTTGACTGAAAACTATTGTCCAACCTTTTCTTTTATTGGATAAAGTGAAGTATGTGACAGTGGAGACACAATTTTAGGGTTTTCTTGTATGGTAGTTGTATATCAAACTCACTCTCTCTGTCTGGTTTTTACTTTTTGTCAGGTCCCACAAGGATTAGAGGGGAACAAAGGCAACATATACATGGCGAGATCGAGCCCTCCGAAAGTGCTTAGGGCATACTACGAGCAATTCCAAAGGGACTTCTCAACGTTCTTGGAGTGTCGTGGACAAGAGTTGGTGGTGGGGGGGCGTATGGTTTTGACCCTCCTAGGTCGAAGAAGCGACGATCCTTCAAGCAAAGAGTGTTGCTACATTTGGGAGCTTTTGGCTATTGCTCTCAATGAGATGGTCTCCGAGGTAATAAAAAAAAAAAAAGAGAAATTGGATAATCACATGAAATATAAGGGCAAAATTTAGGTAGATTTTTCTTATTGCCTCTGGTAAAAATTGGCACTCCGAGACTGATCATAACAATCAATTGGACAGGAAAAAAGTGACATTATAATGCGATTTATACCTCTATTCCTGATTCTCAAGTACCTTAAGTATATGCCAGATGACTTCAGAAATTTTCTTGTGAACCTCTAGCTAGAATTTTGACATGAAATTTTTGAACGAAAGCAATAGCACAATTTGGAAATCCTACATAATTCATGCGATTCCTCTTCCTTCGGAATCTATTCAAGAAAATCAGGGTAGAAGAGATAAAATTATTAGGTGCTTCGACTGCGCACTCCTTCCCTCTTAGGCATGGTGTAGAAAATGGAATCCAAATTTATATGAGAAGAAACGACATATATTAGTAGTATGCAATAGTTACATACCCAATTACATAATCAAGTAACTATGACTTTGATGAAGATATAAACAACTTATGATTTTGCAATTGTTTCAAATTTTCGATAGTAGAATCTAAAATTTTACATCTAACACTAATGCAGGGACTTATAGAAGAAGAGAAATTGGACTCCTTCAACATCCCTCAATACACGCCCTCACCGAAAGAAGTGCGATTGGAGGTCCAAAAGCAAGGCTCATTCTCAATCGATTGCTTGGAGGTATCTGAAGTGAATTGGAATGTATTTGACGCAGATTCCGACCCTAATGTTGTTTCAAAGGATGGGGGATACAATTTGGCTAGGTGCATGAGAGCTGTGGCTGAACCTTTGCTCATCAATCACTTTGGTGAAGAGATCATGGATGAGGTCTTTAAAAGATATAGGGCTCAACTCGCTGCTTGCATGTCTAAGGAAAAGCCCGCATTCATCAATGTCGTCATTTCACTGAAAAAGATTACTTAGATATATCACAAAAATTCATGAATAGATACACTATGAATGTATGCACGTTATGGCGAAGTTAAAATATGGATGTGTCAAGTGCGTTTACCATAGTTTGGAGAAGTTGTGTCTGTTTCACTAGTAAGTACTTCATGCATCTTATCTTGCGTAAGGAAAATGCATGCGACTTCCAAATCGAAGGGCTTGACTTTTGAAGATTTCTTTCAAAGAATATTCTGTCGCATATTTCCATAATCCATTGTTTTAATTGAGCAAATTTGGTGTTTTATTGATTTATTTATGCGAGGAAAATAAGAATAAAAACCCAATTGAACTATCAACGAACAAAATGAAAGGTAACTGAGAATGTAAACATTTAAAAAAAAATTAATGAAGCTATCTACATTTAAGAACTTGGAGGCATAAATGATCTACAAGTAGGAAGTCACTATAATAATATACATTACTATGCAGAGGGCTTTCAGCAATAGGACCCAGACATTTCGTAACTCGTTGGATACAGGGATGAAATTGGACAATGACTAAAAGTTCAAGAATAGAAGAATTCAAACGAACAAGCCCTTAATTAGCTCTGGCAATTTTGAATGGAGTAATGTTATAGATATTAAGACTCAACACATTAAATAGGTTACCTAAATGATATGGCAAACTGTAAGTGCTTATTCAAACTAGTGCGCACATAACGCTGTAGACCTACGCTTGGACATGAACCTCGTTGGGTACATAAAATGCCTATTGAAAAACTTCAGGTCTGCTTTCAAGCATAAAGGCCGGTCGTTAGACAACAGATTTACTAAAAACAATGTTTGGTTATGCTTAATCAATACAATTGTATTAACGGCCTCTAAGTCACAAGTGATAAAAGAACTAGATGCGGTAGATTCACTATTCAGATTGCCATTAAATAAGAAAAAGTATATAATAACCTTATTTATAAGGAGGTCGCCATCTAGAAAATAACCAAATAACTAAAACTGAATAACAAAATTAAGAAAAATATATTGATAAAAGAGAAAGTTATCAAAACACAACTAGAAAATCTGCAAAACGCGTATGAAATTTGTGACATCTCGAAAATTAAGGAAAACGCGTAAATGAAACATTGTAACCCATTTGTAATATCAAAGATTACGCAATTTTCTTTGATTTGTGAGACTGTCCGCTTTTATGACGCTTTAATATTTTCATAAAGGTATTTACATATTGTTCCACGTCAATCTCTCTCTCGTACGTGTGTGTGGCGTTGCTTTAGTTGGTTTGCATTTGAATTGGTACGAGGCTCTTCTATTTATAGACAGTTTTGGGGTACTTTGTCTCGATGTTCTGCATTGATTGCAACTTGAGCCTAATTGTGTGAAAGATGCACGAGCATGAGCTGGCACGCAAATATCCACTTTGTGGAATTTTCTTTCCCTTGTGAGCTGTACTTTGGGATAAAGACAGGGATCTGAGTGTATAAGAGTACAGAAAAAATATTTGGTTAAAGACTGTCATGTAAGCAACTGATATTATATGTATATTTTTTTACTTTCAATTATTCACAATTTGACACATGTTTATTCGTTTATGCAATTGATATAAATGATCATTTTTTAAAAAAATATCATTTTTAGATTATTTATATCTCAGAAAACAAACGGTGTAGAAATTGCACAAGTCATTTGAAGTTTCTATTTAAAAAAAAAAAGTACACATAGATCCGTAGAATCACAGCACAAAAAGTTAGATTGCTGGTGCATTTTGTGTTTTGTGGGGCCTAAACTGTACGTCCCATGCAGACCATCACGTTATATGGCTGTTAAAACAAATGCCGAAATTGTTACTAATCGTCCAATCTCATGGCGTGCATCGATGAAGCCGCCTATCACTCTCGCATGGCCAATATGCTTTTAATTAATTAATTAGGAACATTTGTCACGCAAATCTATGGTGGGCGTCAGTGCATCTTCTTGGGTTTTAAGGTTTCACATAGGATTGTTGGCGATTGATCGGCCTCTATGCTTTGAGAGAAGATAGAAGGTCTTTGTTTGGGAATATGGAATTACTTTTATGGACATCACGAGTGTCGAGGTCTATGTTTCGTACATTCAATGAATTTTATATAAGTAACGTGCTAAAGTAAATGGTCATATTTAATATATATTTACTGTGTTGGGCGTGGCCATAAGACTACTTTGAGTGGAAATATTACGATGTGAATACGAGATTTGTCACATCCAAGGTCGACATTTGATCATTCCGCCAATCTTCTCCAAGTATATCATGTTACTACTTGCTAATACATCAGTTATTATGAACAAACTTAAAATATATATTATACGAAGAACAGAACCTTCAACTTAAAACATATGAGAGAATGCACGCAAATCCGTCATTATTTCACGATGAAATTCAACTTTGGACAGCTTTCATGGTTTAGTATTGATATGGCTAGACCGCTTGGTGAAGGCCCAGGTTCTATGGTGATTTGTGATGGATGGGTCCATTAGACAAGACTAAGTATATATGGCTAAAGTCCCCTCTTTGTTCTTAATTTGCATATCCTAATTTCACAAAAAAATTTCAGTCAAGAGCTCTCTAAGGAGAATATATATAAGGATATAAAAGAATGGCGTGGAAGACCTATGTTTTATCTAAGTCAATACGTGGATCTCCAGGTGACTAAATTTGGTATGCACACAACAATAAAATGGCTAAATATTGTTGCCTTCCATTTGTGGTGTATGCTCTGTCGCTTTTGTATAAGGCGATAATTATTTTTTTATCATCTTTTATCTCCAAAATTGTTAATACCTAAATTTTGACCACTCATTAGTTATTTACTGCATAAAATATTATGCATTGATCATGAATCCTAAACAAAAATATTAGTTAAATTGCATATAGATATTAGAAGTATCAAAACCCCAATAATATTGCATTGGAGCTAAGGGATTCAAGTGAGCGAGCATATGAGCTTAATTGAACTTAGCCCATAAGGTGAAAAATCAAATTAAGCCCATTAAATCTTCATGGTGGTGAAAATTTGGGGAAAAATACCAAAAAAGTCCTAAACCTATTGCATTGGTACCAATTCAGTTATAAACTTTTCAATAGGACCAATTTATTCCTAAACCTTTTAATATTGGTAGAAATTCAGTCCATCCGGCCGACGATGAACGTGGACGTTGGCCGGTGGCCGAATGCTGACGAGGCAATTTTAAATAATTTTTTGAATTTTTTATTAATTTTTTTTTTCCTTATCTTTTCCGACGCTGAGCCTCCGGTGAGGCTCGCTGGCCACTGGGTGAGGGCCGCAAAGCCCTTTCCTGCTGTCGGCGAGGGTTGCGGGCCTCGCCCGGCCTCTCCAAGGCCGCCGGCGAGGCGGCTTCGCCCGGATCTCGGCTAGGTCGGCCTCGCCGAGGCCTTGCCGCGGCGCGGGGCCTCGCCCGTGGCGAGGGCCGAGGGCCAAGTGCCGCGACCCTCGCCGGCGGCCGGCGAGGGCTTCGCGGCCCTCACCTCCGCCCTAGCGATGGCCGCCATGGCCTCGCCAGCCGCGGGTGAGGCCCCTTTCGCCCGCGGCAAGGCCTAGGAGAGGCCGGCCTTGCCCAGATCCGGGCGAAGCCCCGTGCCGGTGGGCCGGGAGAGGCCACGCGAAGCTCGCGACCCTCGCCGGCGGCGGGTGAGGGCTTCGCGGCCCTCACCCGGTGGCCGGCGAGGCCAAGGTGGAGGCGAGGACCACGAAGCCCTCGCCGCCCGCCGGCGAGGGTTGCAACCCTCGGCCCTCGCCGGCCGCCGGCGAGGGTCGCAGCCCTCGGCCCTCGCATCCGCCCGGCGATGGCTGCCATGGCCTCGCCGGCCGCGGCGAGGCCCCTTCGCCGTGACAAGGCACGGGCGAGGCCGGCCTCGCCTAGATCCGGCGAAGCCGCCTCGCCGGCGCCCGGGAGAGGCCGAGCGAGGCTGCGACCCTCGCCGACGCGGGCGAGGCCCGCGACCCTCGCCGTCGGCAGTGAGGGCTTCGTGGCCCTCGCCCAATGGCCGGCGAGCCTCACCGGAGGGTGGCCGGCCACCGCCGGAAAAGATAAGGAAAAAGAAAAAAATTAATAAAAATTAATAAAAAATTCGAAAAAAATATTTAAAATTGCCACGTCAGTGTCCGACCACCGGCCGACGTCCACGTCGCGCCGCCAGCCAAAATTGGCCGGATGGACTGAATTAGTACCAATATTAAAATGTTTATGATTAAATTAGTCCAATTGAAAAGTTTAGGACTGAATTGGTACCAATGCAATAGGTTTAGGACTTTTTTGGTACTTTTCCCTGAAAATTTGTAGATAGGGGATGCTTAGTTGGAATTGATTTTAAAAGAAACTTGCAAAGCGATTAAACTTCATATTATCACAATATGAGAGAATTCTAAATAAGGGCCTAAATTACCCTTATTTTCACAAATAAAGTCATGAAGTGCCAACATTTTCTTAAATAAGAGCCTGAAATTGACTTGTTTTAAGTAAATGTCTTAAGTAACCATGTTAATTTCAAAGAAGGGCCTGATCTCACTGGCTGGTTAATGACATTTTCGTCATTTATTTATTTTTACTTTCTTTCCTTTTTTTTTTCCTTTTTTAATGTTTTTTCTTTCCATAAAAAAGACAAACACAAAACAGAAAAGTACTTGTTGATTGTTGCTGAAGCGTTCATTAGGAATACAATGAGGTGAAGAATTGTATGACTTTATGCATAAGAGGTAATTGCAGAGGGTGCTGCGAACCTATGATTACTCAGTTCTGTGTTTTGCGTTTCTGTGGCGATTGGTGGTGGTCGCTGGTGAGAGGAGCAAACTTAGAATCATTGTCATGATACTCTCGGTTAGCTGGAATTTTTATTGATGGGGTCGATGGTGAAAGAAGTTAGAAGGAGAAGTATTCTGGCCGAATGGAAGACGGCAAACCATATGAATTTTCTAATGAGAATGTGTTGTGTCCTCTTCTTCTTCCTATTATATGTCGTTTCTAACACTTCCTTTTACTTGTTTCATGTTTGTGATGCTGACCTTTCTCCAGTGGCAGCCGAAAGAACCTCCCATACACTAGTCCATATGATGTAGAACAACATGCAAATGCTTTTACAGAAACATTGAAGCGTCATAAGAGCGGGCAGTCCCACAAATTAAAGAGGATTGCGTGATATTAGAGATTACAAATGGTTACAATATTTGATTCATGCGTTTCCCTTGATTTATGAGATATCATAGATTTCATACGCGTTTTGCAAATTTTCTAGTTGTGTTTTGATAACTTTCCCTTTATCAATATCTTTTCTTTAAATTTGTTATTCGATTTTAGTTATTTGGTTATTTTCTAGATGGTGACCTCCCTATAAATAGATGCCTAAGATATTGTAATCTACACTTCTTTATTCAAATAAACACTATTTTTTGGAATCCTTTCTAAGTATAACTTTGTTTGCGTCAAAAATGGAACTCACGGGTGAGATGGAAGTCATGCAAGTACTGCACATGAACGGAGGAATGGGAGAAACAAGTTATGCTAACAACTCATTGCTTCAGGTACATCTCTCATTGCTCCCTCGTGGGCTCCGAAAATCTTGGTTAATCTGCATTTAATGTTTGATTATTTCAATCGTATGTGCACCACAACATGATTTCTTCATTTTATAGCAAACTAGGATTCTTTTTGTTTTACCAAGATTTGAAATTCTATGTAGAAAGAAGCCAATTTACCATGCCCTTTGAGATTATGTGACTTATTATTCAATAATTGAAATTATGACCCTACTTCGCAGATACACTTTTCGATCAACAAGATTTCTCTTGAAAAAGAATGTACACCAGAGGCTATATGAAAGTACTAGATCTCGCAAAATCATTGCAATATTGGACAAATTTGAATTATGACCCTTTCCGATGATGTTCTAATTTGAATTTACAAAGAAATTGCATGGAATCTGCAATATTATTTCATTTTATTTGGACTGCCAGCCGACATATCGCTGGATATATTGGCTAGTTTTGGGATTTTTTACTTTATATACGAAAAATTAAAGACACGAATTTTTTTTCTTTATATTGAGTGAATGCTCTCCTTTTCTTTTTGTAGAGAAAAGTGATATCGATGACGAAACCCATAATGAAGGCAGCCATCACAGCTCTCTTCTCCACTGTTGCTGCCACCTTACCGACGAGCCTTGCCATTGCGGACTTGGGTTGTTCCACCGGTCCCAATGCTCTTTTCGCTGTGTCCGAGATCATCAACATCGTGATTGATCTCTGCAAGGCAATAAAGCATGAGCTGCCGGAGTTCCAAGTGTTCTTGAACGATCTCCCAGGGAACGACTTCAACACCCTCTTCAGCAGCTTCTTGCCAAGATTCCAAGGGAAGCTGAGCGAGCAATTGAAGAGCAAGTATGGAGTGTCAGCAACGTTGCCGTGCTTCTTCAATGGCGTTCCTGGTTCATTCTATGGAAGATTGTTCGCTCGAGAGAGCCTGCACTTGATTCATTCTTCGTATAGCCTCATGTGGCTATCTCAGGTAATTTTTTGTCTCATAGTTTGTAAACCTAATGGGAAACATATGTCGAGAAACACTATTTTTATCATTGTTATTATTGTTGTTTTTTGGAAACTTTTGTCTAACTCTTTTTTAAGGGTAGAGTCAAGCAAATAATAGTCGAGACACCCAGAAAGTTATTTTGGGATTCTAGGAAATTTATACTCTTTTATGAAGAAACGAGGGGTGTGCTTGGAAATCAAACTCACTCCCTCACTCTCTTTCTCCCTCCCTCCCTCCCTCCCTCCTCAGGTCCCACAAGGACTAGAGGGAAACAAAGGCAACATATACATGGCGAGATCGAGCCCTCCAGAGGTGCTTAGGGCATACTACGAGCAATTTCAGAGGGACTTCTCGACATTCTTGGAGTGTCGTGGGCAAGAGTTACTGGTTGGAGGACGTATGGTGTTGACCCTCCTGGGTCGAAGAAGCGATGATCCTTCAAGTAAAGAGTGTTGTTACATTTGGGAGCTCTTAGCTATTGCTCTTAGTCAGATGGTCTCAGAGGTAGCATATAAAAAATCAAAATAGTTCTTGAATCGCCGTGGACACATTAAGTTAAATTGGAGGTTAGTTTTGTTAGCCCTTCGTGAATAATTTTTATCACATAAAAAATTGTCACATCCTACTGTAGATGCCGGTGAAATTTGCCAGTCCCTTGGGACTAATTTTTGTTTCTGCACTCTGTAAAATCAAACATAATCCCTGATTATGTGAGATAACATCAAGAATTTTCTTGCAAACCATTAGTTAAGATTTGCACATGAATACTCTGATCGAAAGCAAAATTCCAATCTGAAAATCTTACAAGATTAATCCCATTTCTCTTGCTTAGGAATGTATTCGAGAAAATCAAGGAAAAATTACGAAAAAAAAAGTTCCAAACTTATTACACTTGTGCCATTTAAGTTCTATACTTTTCAATTTAGTCAATTTAATTCTAAACATTTTAATTGTGTTAATTTAGTCATAAACCTTTTGCACATATACAAATTTAGTCCTAATTTTTTTAAATGATTTGCCAATTTAATCCTTCCGACTAATTATGACTATAAATCGTTGACGTGGCAATCTATCAAACACCAACTATGCTAAATAACACAGCTAGCATTAAAGTGAACACTTTTTACAATTTTTTATAATTTTCTAAATTTTCTTCTTCTTCTTTTTTCCTTTTTCACTCCACTAGCCATTGCTAGTCTTCAACGATAGCTAATGGAGGTTGCTAGCCCTAGGTGACAGTTACCCTAGCAAGGATTCTCCCTCACTCGCCTTAGGCAAGGGTCCCCACCACTGACCCCTGGCGAGCGCGACTCTTACCTAGGCAAGGGTTGCCCTTCATTTAGGCCGGTGGAGGGAAAAGGGGGAAAAGTAAAAGAAAAGGAAAGGAAAAAAGAAGAAGAAAAAATTAAGAAAATTAATAAAATTGTTGACATTAAGATAGGTAGTGCTGATTAGATCGCCACATTAGCGATTTCCGCCCAAAATAGCTAGAATGACTAAATTGATAAATTGTCAAAAAGATTTAGGATTAAACTAGCGGGATTGAAAAATTTATTACTAAATTAGCTAATCATTAAAAATTTTATGTTTAAATTGGCAAAATTAAAAGATTTAGGACTGAATTGGAATAAATATAATGGGTTTCGAACTTTTTTGCTAATTTCCCCAGAAAATCAGAGAATGAGAGATAAAATTATGAGGTGCCTCGAGCGCACTCTTATTCCCTCTTAGGCTAGTGTAGACTTGATTAAAATGGAATCAACATTTACATGATAAGAACTTCATGTATTACAACTGTGCAATAATAACATAGACAAGTAACTGTGAATTTTGTTACGATATTACGGTAACAGCCAATGTTTTTGCACTTGTAGCTTCTCTTCTTGGAAAATCTAAAATTCTACATCTGCACTAATCCAGGGACTTGTAGAAGAACAGAAACTAGACTCCTTCAACATCCCTCAGTACACACCCTCACCAAAAGAAGTACAAGGGGAGGTCCAAAAGCAAGGGTCATTCTCAATTGATTGCTTGGAAGCGTCCGAAGTGAATTGGAGTGTACTTGACACCGATTCTAACTCTGATATTGTCTTGAAGGATGGGGGACACAATTTGACCTGGTGCATGAGAGCCGTGGCCGAGCCCTTGCTCATTGATCACTTTGGTAAAGAGATTATTGATGAGGTCTTTAAGAGGCTATGAGGCTCTACTTGCTGATCGCATGTCCAAGGAGAAGAATGCATTCGTCAATGTCGTCATTTCGCTAAACACAATCACCTAGATGAATTGCCAAGAAATTACGAATAATTACTTTGCAGATATATGTACTTTATGGTGAAGTTGGAATATCAATATCACAGGTGCGTTCTTAATTGTTCGAAGAAGGCGTGCCTGTCTTACTTGTATTACTTCTTATGTCTTATCTTGAATAAAGAACAAGAGACTTGCAAGTTGAAGGGCTTGACATTTGGGATTTAGTTTTAAGGATTTTTCTTTCCCCCAATTTTCCATATCTCTTGAGATGTTGCATCCAACTTAGAGACTCTTCATATTTTCTCTTGATTAGGCTCCTTGATTGATATGCTATTTTAAATAGTTATCTAACAAAACATATAATAACTCTTCATTATGATACATTTAAATAAACATAAATATATACAAATTTCTCAATTTTCTCTTATGCGTTATTCTTATTGAGCTATTAGAGCTAATTATCCTGAGGTGCACCTGAGTGCACACCCAGAGCACCCATCTTATCTCGTGTCTTTTTCTTTTTTTCTTTTTCCAATAATTACTAAATACCCCTCTATCAATTATTAGTCTCGCAAATGGTGATGTCACGCCATCTTATTCTATTGTCACATAGCTTGTATAATAGTGGACTTATAAAATGAGTGGATCAAATCAGGTTTGGGTAAAGTGATAAATGGTCCGATCCCATTAGTCATTTTATGACCCATTTATTCGTAATTCAAATTTCTTTACGCATAATTGACCAATGTTATTGAAACACTTCCATATTTAATCAAATCTACGCAACTTATACCCAAATTGAGGTGAGAGTGTGGAGTGAGCAAGTGAGGACAAGAGAGAATGAAGAGAGAGTTATAGAAATAGGTTGGTTTTAAGTAAGTTGTAACCTATTTATGGCCCATTTACTAAATATAACTGACCATTTAACGTTCATATGGGTTTAAAAAAAGGGTCTATTCACGAGATTATATAACATCACAGTAACCTCTATTTATTAGCTTAAGCTTTTGACTCGAATTTTCTAATTAAATGAATTTGGTGTTTTCTTGATTTATATATTGGGAAATATGACAAGAAAGCAAGATGAACTACGATTGCCGTCCAGCGAAGCCTACATGGATTGTCATGCATTGTCTCATGTTTTATAACTGTGTTTTTCGCAATATATAGAAAATGATTCGCAATGATCACAACTTAAATATAGAAAATTTGTAAGAATGCTTTGGGAGGTTTCCAATTTTCCTTTTCTGTCAACAATACCCTTCGTAAGTTATGAAATGCCGTTAGCTCATTTTTCATTTTTCTATTTTCTTTTTTATCAACCAACTGAATTAAGTTTGTCATTTCACAACACTTGAGTATAAGTATGTTCTTCTGACAAGCTCATCAAGTTCAATGTGCTTGATCTAAATCATTATAAATTTGCTAACCATAAAAGTGAAAACCAATAATCAATAGCTTGTCTGAACAAAAATAAATAAATAAAAGAAGAAAATTCAACAGAAAAAATAAAGTGCAACCGACTCCCTAATTCTTTGCATTCTTCTTGTTTTCATACCAGATGAAGTCTTGGCTTATGGTGAAATCTTGAGTTCAACGATATGGACATAAATTTTTTGTCCATGAAAATTGATGTTTTATTAATGACATGCTTGGAGCAGATTGGCGGAATGGTTGAGGGTTGATCTAGACGTGGCAAATTTCGTGTTCAAATCATAGCATTCCTGTCCAAAATAACTTTGGTGTCCACGTATGACGTTGAATACCTATATTATGCAAAAACCCTAGCCTTGGTCATGAATCTCGTTAGGCATATAAAATGCCCATTCAAAGACTTCAGGTCTGCTTTCAAGTATAGAGGCCGATCGTTAGACAACAAATCCCACGCTAAACCTCGTACGGAAAACGACTGACGCACACCATCCTGTCCTATTCAATCGTCAGCCGACCCATCCCACGCTAAACATGTGAAAAAAGAACAAGCTGGCTTTGTGCGACTTGCCCCTATTCCTCTCTGATTGCTATATTTCGTCAGCCACTTGATATTTGTTCTTTCTTGGGCCATGCGTGGACGGAAAGTAATAATTTGACAATTATTTTAGCATCCACATATCAATTAGTCTACGTGCGAGTCTTTTTTTATTGACTAATCACATTAGTCTGCTCGAGACACTTGGGAGTCTTCCAATTCATGAAATTTTTTATCATGGCATATGCTGACCTTGACTTGGCAGACATTGGCCTTCAAGGCATTTTCTTCATCATGCAGAAATCTAAAAGAATCCTCTTTCCTGGCCACTAGCAAGTAGGCCAAACGTGCAATCGAAGAATCGACAAAAAAACAAGTTTTCTTTTATTGACTTCCGCTAACCATTCATAGAATAGGTCGAATGGTGGGGAATCACGAGATTGGAGGATAAGTATTAATTTGACAGTTTTTTGTGGTGTCCATGTGTTATGATAGTCTATGAGTGAGTCTTCTCTTATTGGCTAACAAGCGTGAGAGCCGCCTGAATGAAGCTGAGGAAACAATGCATGGAAATCCTAGGTTTAGATTAGTAACGTACTCTTTAGACACATTTATTATTATTTATTTAATTTGTGAATCAGAAAACAATTGCACTTGTTTCTAGTTCAGTTAAACATTTCTTAATTAAAAGCAATGTGACCCTGTTGAATTTATAGTCTCTCATCC
Source organism: Eucalyptus curtisii (assembly GCA_017140595.1). Classification (NCBI taxonomy): domain Eukaryota; kingdom Viridiplantae; phylum Streptophyta; class Magnoliopsida; order Myrtales; family Myrtaceae; genus Eucalyptus; species Eucalyptus curtisii. The sequence goes on along the minus strand of CM029501.1, from coordinate 39,378,405 downwards.
ATATTTCTTAACTAAAAGCAATGTGACCCCGTTGAACTTGTAGTCTCTCACCCATACTGTTATAAATATTGAGAATTTGAATTGGAAACGTAAACGTGCAGCGTTAGTCAGCCAACCATAACAATATATATATGTATGTATATATATATATATATATATATATTATATCACCATCACATTTTCTAGTCATAAATCATGTGACAAACCATGGGACACATTTTGGGCCCCACAAAATGCACAAAGCAATCCAATTTTGTTTTTTAGCAAACCCAATTTCTTCAAATTAACTATTCTTCTACCACGTCTTTCTTGGCGGCGTCTGGTGCGAGCGCTAGTATGGGACAAGCTCTTGTCGCTTTTATGACGTCATCGTCGAATGTGAACAAGGGTCCTCACGCACCGATACTTCAAGTTAGCCATTTTATTCCCACAATCTATTTGAATTTAAAAAGAATCGAGACGCAATTTCCTTGCGATTGCCTTTCTAGTCTAATTTATCGTAAATAGGGTGTTGTCAAATCAAATGACGATATCTATATTCTCATCACATTAGCTTCCAGAAAGAATAACTTAGGTCACCATACTAAATGTCACGGATGGTCGATGCTATATAACAACTCTTTGTGTAATCCCAACATCTAAGTGAGAATGTAAACATGTCAAAAAATTAATGAAGACATCTATATTTAAAAACTTGGATGCATAAATAAACTAAAAGTAGGAAGTCATTCTGATAATATAAAACACTATGCAGAGGGTTAGTGAGCAATAAGACCCAGCCCCTCACATTTCTTAACACGTTAAATATAGGAATGACATTGGACAATGATGAAAAAGTCCGAGAACTACTTATCTCAATACCCGTTTTAAAAAAGGCCCTTAATTACCTTTAGAAATTTTTAATAGAGTAATGTTATAGACGTTAAGACTCATAACATTGAATAGGTTCGCTAAAATTATGGCAAACTATATTCAAACTAGTGCCTCATTTAATAGAAACTTTGCCATGCCATTTAGTAAATCTCTTTAGTGTATGAGTTTTAATATTTGTAGCATTAGCCTCTTGAATATCCAATCATTTTTTCAGTAAATAAAAGCTAACTATGTGAAGGATTATACAAATCTCAAGATTTCTTGAAACTGTACAACGATGCGAGGTGATTGTAAAACCTCAAAAGACACTTTTATCTGAAGTTCTTGATGGACGTTACGTTATGTAAGTGGGCCAACGCATGGTAAAAGTGTTTCGTTCCCAGGAACACAAATTTTTGTTTTTTTGTTCCTGGGAACAAAAAGGAACGTAAACGCGTTTGTTTGCGTTTTTGTTCCAAAATTATTTTTTTGTTCCCGAAACACATCGGAACGGAAACAAGAAACAAAAAAAAGTTGTTTCTTGTTTTCGGAACAAAATTTAGGAACACATTTTCTCTCTCTTCCATTTTCTTCTCTCTTTTTTCTTCTTCTTTTTTCTTTCTTTTTTCTTTGGCCGATCGCCGGCCTCGGCCATGGCCGGCGACCGGCCGTCGAGGGCCGGCGACCTCGCCGGAGCGTCGCCGGCCCCCGGTGAGGCCGAGCGTTGCCGGCCCCTGGCGAGACTCGGCCTCGCGCCGGGCTGGGCGAGCTCGATCTCGCCAAGATCCGGCGAGGCCGAGCTCGCCCGGCGGGCCGGCGAGGCTCGGCCTCGCCGGCCCCGTCAGTCGGCGTCGCGGGCGGTGGCTGGCGACGCCGAGCCTCGCCGGCCGGCCGGGCGAGCTCGGCCTCGCCGGATCTCCGGGCGAGCTCGAGCTCGCGCCCACGGCGAGGCTCGCCGGCCCCGGCGAGGCCGTCGCGGGCGAGGGCCCGCGAGGCCGACCCTCGCCGGCCGCTACGGATCCGGGGCGAGATCGAGCTCGCCCGGCCGGCGCGAGGCCGAGCCTCGCCGGGGCCGGCGACGCTCCGGCGAGGTCGCCGGCTCTCGACGGCCATGGCCGAGGCCGGCGACCGGCCAAAAGAAGAAAAAAAAAAAGGAAAAAGAAAAAAATAATAAAAAAGGAAAAATAAATAAGAAAATAAGAAAAATAAGAAAGAAAATAGAAAAAATAAAATAAAAATATTAAAAAATTAAAAGAAATAAAAAAAATTATACAAATTTACCAAACGTGTTTCTATTCTTTTTATATTTCGGACATTTACCAAACGCTTTTTTTGTTTAAAAATTGTTCCCCGAAGCGAAATATTTTTTTCTATTTGTTCCCATTGTTTTTGTTCCGGGAACAAAAAAGGAACGTAAACGCGTTTGTTTGCGTTTTTGTTCCCGAAACACATCCGAACGGAAACAAGAAACAAAAAAAAGTTGTTTCTTGTTTCCGGAACAAAATTTCGGAACACATTTTCTCTCTCTTCCATTTTCTTCTCTCTTTTTTCTTCTTCTTTTTTCTTTCTTTTTTCTTTGGCCGGTCGCCGGCCTCGGCCATGGCCGGCGACCGAGGCCGGCGACCGGCCGTCGAGGGCCGGCGACCTCGCCGGAGCGTCACCGGCCCCGGCGAGGCCGAGCGTCGCCGGCCCCCGGCGAGACTCGGCCTCGCGCGGGGCGGGCGAGCTCGATCTCGCCAAGATCCGGCGAGGCCGAGCTCGCCCGGCCGGCCGGCGAGGCTCGGCCTCGCCGGCCCCCGTCAGTCGGCGTCGCGGGCGGTGGCCCGGCGACGCCGAGCCTCGCCGGCCGGCGGGCGAGCTCGGCCTCGCCGGATCCGGGCGAGCTCGAGCTCGCCCCACGGCGAGGCTCGCCCAGATCCGGCGAGGCCGTCGCGCGGGGGCCGGCGACGCCGAGCCTCGCCGGCGGGCTGCCGGATCCGGGCGAGATCGAGCTCGCCCGGCCCGCGCGAGGCCGAGCCTCGCCGGGGCCGACGACGCTCCGGCGAGGTCGCCGGCTCTCGACGGCCATGGCCGAGGCCGGCGACCGGCCAAAAGCCAAAAGAAAAAAAAAAAAAAAGGAAAAAGAAAAAAATAATAAAAAAAGGAAAAATAAATAAGAAAATAAGAAAAATAAGAAAGAAAATAGAAAAAATAAAATAAAAATATTAAAAAATTAAAAGAAATAAAAAAATTATACAAATTTACCAAACGTGTTTCTATTCTTTTTATATTTCTGGAACAGATTTACCAAACGCGTTTTTTTGTTTAAAAATTGTTCCCTGAAGCAGAAATATTTTTTTCTATTTCTGTTCCCAGAAACAATTTTTAAACAGAAATGTTACCAAACGCACCCTAACTGGCTCGAGAGAGAGGTTGACATCATGGGCTATCGAGTAAGGCTATGCAATTTGACTGGTTCTACACAAAATTGGATTGGATCAACCCTAAAGACTGGTCTAGTTCCCGGTTCCAAGTGAAGAACCATTTTGGAATCAGACCGATTTTGGAACCAATTTTATAAAACCTAAAAATCTTAATTTTTTCTTGATATCTTTTCTCTATTCTTTCCAAAACTCCTACCTCGATCAAACACTTTTACCATTGCTCATTCGAGCCTAGCAACTCTTGCTCGTTCTCAACTTGCCCTCACTTAAACTATCATTAAGTGATCAACTACGTTGTTTGTTCTGTTTTCAATTAGTTAAAATTTAGAGCAATATTTTTATGAATGAATGAGAAATGAAATCATATAATTTATGTTTTACGCTACGTATTTTGAACTTTTTATCGTTTGTAATTGTACGTGATTGCATGTTCATCTCATGGATTGTTAGTTTTGATGGATAAGGGATTTCTATTGTTCATATTTTACTTCGAACCATTTTGTTGCTAATAGTATCTTGCTATAAAAAATGAAATCAATAAAAAAAAACAAAAGAAAAAAGGGTTAATACCACCAAAAAAAAAAAAAAAACAAAACAAGAGTGATACATCTGTGATAAATTTATCTAAAACTAATTTTTTACTATTAAAAACTCCAAACCGGTTCACTTATGACAAATTACCCTCTGCTAGTTTCTGTTAAATTTTACTGTCAAATTATTAAGTTGGATGTTACGTAACAGTTGACTGGTGTACCAATTTGAGATTTTACTCTTTGTTTCTCATTGTTGTATTGGTTTTATAATTTTGTGGTATTAACCAATTTAAAGAAGGGTATATATGTCAAAAATGTATTGTTTTGGGGTTTTTGACGATCAAAAAAATTAATTTTGAGTAAATTTGTCTAGTTTAGGGGTTTTTGTGGTCATTTGAGATAAATTTATTACATATATACCAATTTGGAGTAAATTTACCACAATTGTACTAGTTTAGAATTTTTCGTGATAGTAATCCAAGACAAAAGGTTCTCACGTAGACCCTAGAATTAGATTTAAAAAACAAGGTAAGTTCCAATACCCGTTTCAAAGCAAACATGGTAGATTTTAGGTTTCAAAAATTGGGAACTGGTTATAATAGGATAGATTCCAAGTCCAGAGTCTACCCATCCTCGAACTGATCATCTCTACTACTTGGATTTTTGTCTATTTTATTGAGATGTTTTCGAAATTTCAAGTTCGGTGAGATCAGAACGAGACTCACTGGGGAGGCCAATTCTTTGTAACTTCTCAGATCAATTCGATGCGTCAGGCTTGATTCATTACAACTGATGACGATCTATTTTTGTGCACTCGGATTGTCACATAAGAGTGCTACCGTATGATTGTTGAGGCCTTTTTGCAGTGAAATCCTCATTTCCTTTTGCTTCAGGCCTTCGGATGAACGTACCTGACACAACTATCGTCAGCTCCAAACAGGCATCCTTTTGATTCATTCTCTGTCTTAACATATCATACATGCAAAAATCTTCATTTTGTCGCCTTTGCTTCTCAAAAGCTACGATATAGTTGTTTATCTTCTTTGGTTACAAAAGGCAAGAAAATAATTTGTCGCTTTATAGATCGAAGGCAAAAAAAAAAAAAAAAAAAAAAAAAAAAAAAAACAATTATCCCCTTACGCAAAAGCGACGGAGCACGAAAAAATTTCCAACTTTTCACATGGTTCAAGCCCTAGACTCGATACATCTAAATCCTTCTCTCGTTTTGCAAAGCTTCCCTCTACCAGTATGGTAGCTAAACCCTAACCCTTTTTCTTCTCAAATCCCGTATCTTCACCATGGAGTCGCCAATTCCACCGCTGTTCATTCCGTTGCTATCCAACTTCACTTTGTTCTTCACTAGCTTCACTTTGTACATCTGATTCTCCTTGTCTCGCTGCTCTGTTTCATCACCGATTTCCCATTTCGCTGTTTGCATGTTCAATTTTACTCATGATTCATTTGTCCCAAGCACTTGCATCCCTCAATTTCGCTTAGCCGAGCTTACCTAGGTTCGATCTGCCCTAGCTTTCTATCCTTTTCTTCTCCGTTTCTGTCCAATGCTCTTCTGGCCCAAGAAGACGAGGATAATTCCACCTGCCTTGCTGCTCTCTGTCAACGCCTGGGACGTTTATGCTCACCTCATGAAATTGAGGTCTGGAATGATGCGCCACCCCCTACAAAATTGGATGAATGTCGATTAACTCTTATCGGTAAAGTTTTTTCTACTTCCTCTATCAATTTCCAAGCCCTTTAGAGTACGTTAAAAAGGGTATGGAAAACAGAACAGGTTGACATATCACAGCGCGAGAATGGGGTCTATGTGGCAAAATTTAAATTGGAGACAGATAAGCAAAGGATTTTAGAAGGTGGACCTTGGTTATTTTCTGGGCAACTTGTAGTTTTTAAAGCCTGGATTCCCAATACTCAGTTACATTGCTATGACTTCTCCACCTGCGCCTTTTGGGTACAAGTTTTTGGCCTGCCACTAGAATGGTGTACTGAACAGACCATTTCAAGAGCAGTCCAGCTTGTTGGCAAAGTACTAGAAGTAAAGGCAGATACTACAGACAATTTTACCATGCGATTTGGTCGCGCAAGAGTCAAACTCAACGTTCAGGAACCTCTACAGACAGGTCGTCTTATTAGAATTAATCATAAAACCCTCTGGCTGGACTTTAGGTATGAGTGGCTTTCACATTTCTGTTATTCCTGTGGAAAGTTGGGGCATTATGCTATGTCTTGTAAAGATATTCCATTTGATGAAAAGAAAATGGATGGAAAGGAAAAGCCGCCTTATGGACAATGGCTCCGTGCTGAAGTTAGGGAGCATAGTCCTTACTGGAAAATATATTATGAATCGACGGACATGGAGGATACATTGGAAGAAATCGTACCTGAAACACCTCCTACAAATGTGCAACCCCTTCCTTTATTGCCGCTGATAACCACTACAGCAGAAGCCACCCCTGTTTCAACAATCCCACTACCTCATCAAGGCACCCTTACTTCAATAGTTCCACTGGCTCATCAAGGACTTGTGAGTCCTATGCAAGGAAGCATTATTCACACTGCAATGATACCTGCAACAGAAAAGCTTAAAGGTGTTAAGGTGCAAACCAGCAGCTTACAGCTTGACAAAAAAATCAAGACCTATCGCCATACACCAAAGATTAGCCCTGCCAAGAAGCTAAAATGTTACAACCCCTATGATATGTGAAGTTCAGCTCCAGCAGACTTAGATGAATCGTTACTTTTGGACACTTCGATCATGGAAGTACCTGCAGACGGGACTTGGGCAAAGGTGGCTGGCCCTCAAGAGCCACCCTGTCACAAATGAAAATCTTAAGTTAGAACTGTCAAGGTTTGGGCAATCCCCTAACAATTCAAGCACTTAAAGCCCTAGTGGCTAAGGAAAAGCCCGATCTTCTATTTTTTATAGAAACTAAAAATAAAGAAGATGTTCTCCAACATATGAAACGTCGTTTGTGTTTTTTGCATCTGCATGTTTACAACCCGGTTGGCTTAGCAGGAGGTTTAGCAGTGTTATGGAATGAAACCATTTCCTTAACTTTTATCAGCTCTAATTCGGACTATTTTGATATGACATGTAAGGAAGGAGGGGACGGCCATATTTGGCGCCTTACTTGTCTCCACGCCCCTGTTGTTCATAACTTACGTCATCAGGTATGGCACGATCTCTCCCAAATTAGTACTGCCAATATTCTTCCTTGGGTCTGTATAGGAGATTTCAATGAGATTCTCTACCACTGGGAAAAGCAAAAGGGACGACCAGCAGACTTTAATCGCTTAGCATCTTTTCAAGCTGTTGTGAATGACTGTGGTTTAATGCATATTGAAGCAATGGGGTGTGCGTTTACTTGGATGAATAATCGTCAAGGGGATGAGTTTATTAAGGAGTGTCTTGACCGAGTCCTGTGCTCTATGGAATGGCGCTTGCTTTTTCCTGGGGCTGAAGTTCAAGACCTCCCGTTGTAGGTTCTGACCATAGCCCACTTCTCTTAAATACTATGCCAGCTATTGGGACTAAACAGTGCTACTTTATGTATGAAGCATATTGGAACCAAGATGCAGATTGTCGAGATATTATTAATACATCTTGGAATTCTGATCTGCTGAAGAATGCAGCGATTAGCCATAAGATTCGTGCAGTTTCTGGTGCTCTAGCAAAGTGGAGTCGCACCAAATTCTCACATACTCGACTCCATGTGACTGATTTGCAGCAACAACTACAGCAGCTCATCAACCAACCGCATATTTTGTATGACAACTTGGTGGCAAAAGCTTTAAAAGAGGAGTTACAAAGGGTGTGGATTCGTGAAGAACAATATTGGGCTATGAGATCCAGAATAAATTGGATGAAATGGGGAGATAAAAATACCAATTTTTTTCACACCACTACTATCCAAAGACGACAACGAAATAGAATTACTATGTTACAGGATGATAACCAACTTTGGGTGCGGGACTCTATAATATTAAAGGATATGGCGACAGCTTTCTTTTCATGGCTATATACCACTGTTGGCAGTTGCAACTATGAATCTATCTTAGCTCAATGTCCTTCTATGGTTACGCAGGAGATGAATGATTGTTTAACTGCCATGGTAACCCTTGAAGAGGTCCATCAGGCTACTTTTCAATTAGGGGCCACCAAAGCTCCGAGTCCGGATGGTCTCAACGGTTTATTCTATCAAACACACTGAGACATCATTAAAAATGATCTTTTCCAAGTAGTGAGCAATTTTTTTACATCTGGAATTATGCCCCCATCTCTTAATTGGACCCTAATCTCCTTGATTCCTAAAGTTCCTCACCCAGAACGTCTAGACCAATATCGTCCTATCAGCCTGTGTAATTATGCTTACAAAGTTATCTCTAAAGTCATAGCCAATCATTTGAAACCTCTACTACCAGCTCTTATCTCAGAAGAACAGTCTGCTTTTGTGGGGGGTAGGCAGATACATGATAATATTTTACTAGTCCAGGAAGTTCTTCACCAGCTCAGGATAAAAAAAGGGAAGCGTACTTTTCGAGCTGTTCTTAAAATGGATATGATGAAGGCGTATGACATGGTGGAATGGGATTTTCTACAAGCCTATCTTCTTAAATTGGGATTTCACCCTATGTGGGTCTAGTGGGCTATGCAGTGTATCACGACCCAATCTTCCTGCGTCAAATTTAATGGGCAGCGTCTACAGTATTTCCACCCTACTAGAGGTCTTCGACAGGGTGATCCCCTTTCCCCACATCTTTTTATCCTGATGGCTAATCTCTTGTCCGTTCTTATTAACAATGCCGTCACCATGGAAACCGTTAAAGGCATTAAACTCAACAGGTGGTGTCCTTCTTTGTCCCATTTGTTTTTCGCAGACGATGCTATTTTCTTCCTTGATGGTACTGTTCGTGAATGTCGGAATTTATCGAATATATTACATCAGTACTATGTAGCTACAGGGCAAGAAATTAATCGCAATAAATCGGGCATCTTTTTTGGTAAAGCCTGCCCTATTAGTTTGCAGCAGAATATGGCCAGGGAGTTGAGAGTACCTATTTTGCAGAAGTCTGGGAAATACTTGGGGATACCTTCTGATTGGGGACATTAAAAAAAAAGACATGTTTTCATGGATAATGGGGAGAGTGAATTCCAAGTTGGAAGGTTGGAAAGAAACTTTGATCTCGAAAGGTGGGAAGGAGATCCTCCTTAAAACTGTCGTACATGCTGTTCCTCAGTACGCTATGTCTATTTTTAAGCTACTTGTATCTATTTGTAGATCTATTGAGAAAAGAATTGCCAGGTTTTGGTGGCAGACTGATAGGAGTAAATCAGGCATCCATTGGCGGAGTTGGGAAGTCTTCAATGGTGGTTTGGGATTTAGAGATCTGTTGAATTTTAATAAAGCCATGTTAGGCAGGCAAGCTTGGCGGTTATTTACTCAACCTTCCTTGCTATGGAGTAAGGTCTTTAAAGGAATTTATTTCCACTCAAAGACGTTCTGTAATGCCGAACGAGGATCTCGCCCATCCTGGGGTTGGCAGAGCCTTCTAACTGGACGAGACGCCATCCTACCCAACATTCGTTGGTCTATAGGCAATGGGAGATCAATCAGAATTCGGGGTGATAGGTGGCTCCCTATTGGCATATTAGGTGGACCTAAGGTCCGCGAGGAACCTCAACTAGTGGCTGACCTTATTAACCAGACCACCAGCATCTGGAATGTCCATCTGCTCAACAAACAGGTAATCAAACAGATCACCAATATCCCTATATGACCCCATTTTGTTAAAGACCAACTCATATGGACTGCTACCAAAGATGGCTCTTTCACTGTCAAAACTACCTATCATACAATTACCGCATCAGAAATAACTCAAACAGCAAATTCGACCTCAACATCTTATCAGAATCCAAGCTGGCTATGGAAGAAAATCTGGAAGATGCAGTCCCCCCCAAAAGTTCGAACATTCCTATGGTCCCTTTGTCAAAATGCTTTAGCAACAAGAGCCAATTTATACCAGCGACATATAATTGCTAATCCGAGTTGTCTGCTATGTAATCAGCATGCACCAAAAACTCTCGAACACCTATTTTTACCGTGTCCCTAGACTAAATGGGTTTGGTCTCATCCCCAATTGAATATGCACATTTCACCTCTAGACGTACACAGGATCGACAAATGGGTTGCAGAGAAAGTTCATAGACAGCATTCCTTACCTGGTTTGGAGACTCTTGCATCTGTGTTGTGGCAGATTTGGCGAGCTTGGAATGGTTTTATTTTCCGAAATCAAGAACTTCAACCTTCTTGAGTGGCTGAGGCAGCGCTCGCTAGAACTCATGTTGCTCGGCTGGCCGCTCATTCCTTGACTAGCAAAGGCAGATCGCTCCAGAATAGGTTAGCCCTTTGGAAGCCGCCAGATCCGGGTACCTTGAAGGTAAATATCGACGGATCCCATCGACCAGGCTCTACAAAAGGTAGTATGGCTTGTGTTTGTCGGGATCACAACGGAAGACTTACTGATGGTTTCTCCACACACTTTGCAGCAACCTCGCCTTTACGGTGAGAGATCCGGCATTTACTCGACCCTTCGCATTCGCAACGCCAAGGTTTAAACCACCCTCTTCTCCTTCTTGAATCGGACGGCTTGATTCTGGTCGAGACACTGAATCCAAGAAGGCAGCCGCCATGGGAGGATCGGTCTCTGTTCATCGAAGCCGCCGCTTTGTCGTCTCGCTTCCCTAATCTATCGATCGCACACTGCAAAAGAGAGGCTAATGTGGTTGCCGACTGGGCTGCAAAGGCCCATGATTGTGATCCGACCTTTCAAAATTGGGCCGTGTTTCCTCCTTTTTACTTGATGGACATTATCTGTGCCGATGCCTTAGTTGCCGGTTGTAATGGGCTCTTATCTTCAATATAGTTTCCCTTTTCTGATCAAAAAAAAAAAAAAGGCGACGGAGCAAACGCCACAAATGGAAGGCAACAAAATGTAGCCATTTTATTGTGGTGCGCATAGGAAATTTAGTGACCCCAAGATCCACGTATTGACTTAGATAAAACATAGGTCTTCCTTGTCTTTCCACAAAGGGTACTGTTTAAAGAAAAGGATAATTGGGAACCTCCCAAAGTATTCTTAGAAATTTTCTATATTTGTGCTCTCCATAATTGCGAAATCATAGAACAGATCCTTATACTTGTAAGATATGAGAGAATGCACGCAAATCCGTCATTATTTCATGATCAAATTCAACCTTGGACATCTTGCATGGTTCAGTATTGATATGGCTAGGTGGCTCGGTGAAGGCCCAAGTTCTATGGTGACTTCTGATGGATGGGTTCATTTGACACAATTATATACGGCTAAAGTGCCTTCTTTGTTTTTAATATGCATTTCCTGATTTCATAGGATTTTATCAATCAAGAGCTCTCTAAGGAGAAACAATGTTGGCTCATTTGTTTTTTTAATTCTAACGAGTCTGCCCGAGTGGGCCAACAATTACTACTAGGGGTGAGCATCAATCCAAGGCCGAACCCGATTGGCCTTTTTCCAGTTCCCGTGAGAACTAAATCAATCTTTGGTCTTGGGACTTCTAGATCCTGCACTATGCGAGTTATTTCTCAATCCTGGGAGTTTAGTATTAATCCAACCTGGACCGACTCTGTACATAATATATATATATATATATATATTATTCTATATATCTAATATATTATATATTATTATTTACTCTAAATTCTAGCGCCTCCTTCTCTGTTCTCTTCGCAGTTCAATTTATTATGTCAATTAGAACGTATAAAGAAACTCAGACATAATTCGACAGAAAAAAGAAAAGAAACCCTCTTCACTTGACTCAGCCTCGCTTGCTCGCCCGCCCTGGCCTTGTTTGCCTTGTCGCTCGCCTCTGTTTAGTCTCCTCATTGCTTGACTCTGTGTTCTCACCTCGAATGTTCATTTTTATTGTTTATTCCTTTTAGCAAGTGTAAATTTCTATCGTGACCTTTTCTTATATTTATATTTGATACGTATTAATATTCATAATTTGGTTGCTCGATGTTGTATTTGTTGATAAATACGCAATTTGAAATAGTATATTTGTCTTTTTAAGGAATATAAAAAATGTAATAAAAACTAATCAGTTAGTCTCGAGTTGACTCTTGGAACAGGATTGGACCCCAAGGGTTGGTTTAGTCCTTGGTCCTAAGCTCAACATCCTTGGTCCCAAAAATTGAGGATTAATATTGTGCAAGTTGGTACCGGCCCAATTTAGACCATGCTCACCCTTAACTATCACTAGACATAATTAAACAGCCAACTCAAGCAAGCTTTTATTTTTCCCCAACACCTGAGTGAATTTTTTAAGACAGAACTTGAGAGTGATTTATGCTCTTTACTCGTCTTAGAGTACAAGCATGTTCTTCTCACAAGCTCATCAAATTCATTTTACCTTCTAATTCATTATAGATTTGCTAAGCATAAAAATATTGATAGCTGGTTTGACCAAAAAAATTGAACAGAAATTGCTTTTCTTGTGTTTCCATACCAATAAAGCATTGGCTTATAATGAAATCTAGAGTCGAATGATGTAGATATATTTAAGTTTGTTTATTATAATGAATTTATTAATAACGTGACTTACTTGGAGAAGATGGCGGAGTGGTCGAGCTTCAATTTTGGATGGGGCAAATCTCGCATTTAGATCATAACATTTCCACTCAAACTAACTTTGTGGCCATGCCCACCGCAGCAAATATATATTTAAGTTGACCACTTACTTTAATGCTCAATTTAGCACGTTAGATATATAAAATTCATTGAACGTACCTAACATGGATCTCGCAACACTCATGATGCACATAAAAGTGATTTGATATGCCTAAACAAAATCTTTTATCTGATCTCAAGCATAGAGGGCCAATCGATAGCCGACAAATCCCACGTTAAACCTTAAAACCCTGGAAGATGCACCGACGCCCGCCATAGACGTGCGTGATCAATGTTCCTAATTAATTAGTTAAAAACATGGGGGCAATGCGAGAGTGATAGGCTGCTTCATCGATGCCCCACATTAGATTGGACGACAAGTAACCAATGGGAGCACTGCCTGAAATGAAGCTGAGGAAAGAATGCACGGGAATCCTAGGTTTAGATCAACAAGGTGCTGCCTAGGTACCTTTGCTTTGTTTTCATCTATATACAATAGAACCAAATTTAACTTATTCGTTAGTCAATAAACGTCCACACAACATATTCTTTTAATCATCACATGTTCTTTTCCCGAAGACCTGACTTGCTTCACAGGTTATGAATCACCATGTGGGAATGCATGGGTCATACATTGTAGGCCCCCACAAAGCACAAAATGCACCAGCTATCACAGTTTTTGTGCTGTAATTCTATGGACAAAGACAGTTGGGAGCGAGGTGGGCCTGGGCCTGCGTAGGGGGAAAGAAAGAGAGAAAAGGGGGGTGGGCCCCCGTGCCCTTACGGGCTTCTGCTCTATTTCTTTTTTTTTTAATCTATTTATCCGAAATGCAGCAAAATTCAAAATAAAACTTAGTTGATGCAAATAATATTAAAGCCTATGGAAATATTTTTGGGTAGGGCCAAATTGGTGCTTATTTTTCTTATTTAATTTAAACCTAAATATTTAGCCAAAATTTAGGTGTCAGCATCGTGACTCAATTTATTCATGGCTAAATATCTGTGACGAGAACTATGGTGTATTATTGGTTTCCTCACATTTATTCGAATCCAAGTAACCATCATTGCGCATGATTGAAATTTATGGCATAAACACATAGGAAGTGCAACTACAACGAAAGTGTAATAAAATATTAAAATCTTTAAAAAATGCAATTAGATCCTAAAATTGATCACGGAAGTTCAACTACTTCTTAAAATTTACCAAATAGAAAATTTCACTGGTAAATAAGAAATTACTATAAATTTTGTTTCAAACAAAATTGTACATACCAAGTGATGCCGAAATGTAATTGATGACAGAGTTTAGAAATACAACCACTTCCACAAAAACACATGTACACAATTTTGAAAGAAAATGCAAAACATAAGTATAAGACTTGCGTAATTAGACTTCTATTTAGCAATATATATGAAACTTTTCAAACTATCCAATATAGACATGTAGAATCATGAATAGTATTTATAGTTTTTTAAAACTCAATCTTTTAAATGTTTTAAATTTTGAAAGAAAAATTAAATGTAAGAAAAATTATCTTATATAGCCTTGATATTAGAAGCTCTGTATGTATGTCAATTAAAGTGTTTGCTGCGCGTGGATCATTCTTTCCTTTGCTTAAAACTCAATTTCATATTATTACTTAAAACTCTGTTATTCCATTAATTGTTACATTAAAATGTCGGAGCCCTTACTTAAAACTCAATTTCCTATGATATATTATTCTAATGCAACAATAATAGGAAATTGAATTTTAAGTAAAAGAAAGAAACAATCCACACGCAGCAAACATTTTAATTGACGTAACTTGTAATATCAAGGGTATATAAAATAATTTTTCTTACATATAATTTTTCTTTCAAATTTTAAAAATTTTAAAAGATTAAGTTTTAAAAGAACTATATATAATATTCATGATTCTACATGTCTATATTGTATAGTTTGAAAATTTTCATATATATATATATATATATTTGGCTATATAGAAGTCTAGTTAGGCAAGTCTTATACTTATGTTTTGCCTTTTCTTTGAAAATGTGTACGTGTGTTTTTATGGAAGTGGTTGTATTTCTAAACTCTGTTGTTGATTACATTCAGGCACCATTTGGTGTGTACAATTTTGTTCAAAGTAAAATTTGTAGTTATTTCTTGTTTAACTATGATATTTTTTATTTGGAATCACCACACAACCCGTGCTCTCTAATAAAAATCAATTAAAAAATTTCAATTAAAGATGTGGTCATAGGATCAATTACAGCAAAACATAAATATATGATTTTCATAGTCGACTTCTATTTGGTATAAAAAAAATATGAAACTTCTCAAACTATAGAAACATAGACATGTAGAAACATATATTGTAATTTTTTTTCAAAACTTCATCTTTTAAAAGTTTTGAATTTTGAAAAAAAGCTAAATGTAAGAAAAATTATCTTATCTAAACTTGATATTGCAAGCTCTATATGTACGTGAATTAAAGTGTTTGCTGTGCGTGGATCCTTTTTTCCTAGACTTAGAACTCAATTTCCGTTAATTGTTGCATAAGAAAAATTTATAGCAAGTGATTATTTTAATTTTTTTTCTGAGAACGGATGAAGAAAGTGGTCTGATTTCCATGAAATTTGAGTGGCAGGAATGCTCCCTTAATGGGAAGAAAATGACGCAACTATTAGCATTAGCAAATTCCCGTGCAAACTCGTGCCCGCTCGAGTTTCAGTCCAATTCAAATGCAAGCGAGAGAGAGAGAGATGGAAATCACCCGAGGATTGCCCATGAATGGAGGAATGGGAAAAGCATGCCATGCTAACAACTCCTTCCTTCAGGTACATCTCTCATTGTCCTATTATGGGCGCATAGGGGCTGGGATTAAACTGTATATAGACTCTGTTTTTTTCTGATAAAAATACGATGAAATTGAAAATTAATTTTCAATTATTCATTTTTAGAAAGATGGCGATACTTTTTCATGTTTGGCAAAAATTCAAAAAAGAGTTATAAATAGTTTCCGCCCTTTGGCAAAGAAAATTGATTTGTGTTTTTTGCTTAGTGTTAGCAATATTAGAATATTAAAATATCTTTTAGAGATTTTAAGATATTTCCTCTAATTTTCTCTATCTATTTTAATTATGCTTATCTGATTTGATTTTATTGCCTTTACCTAAACATATAAATAGGCTCTCCATGTACTGTTATATATATATATATACCATGAAGGGGTTAGGATCGGAGTACTATATGAGAGAATAAGAGAGTATATAAGATTAACAGAGTATATAAGATTAACAGAGCTATATGAAAGCAGGAAATGATGTATAATAACAAGGAACTAAAGCTATATGAAAGCAGGAAATGATGTATAATAACAAGGAAGTAAATAACTTAAATAAAATCGCGAGAATTAAAAATAATGTAAAGAGCAAAGGCAATATATAAAATATAAAGTAAGAGTATGCATAAACAAAAACCAACCATGAAGGTGGTATGAACTTGTATTACATAAAGCTGAAAAGCTGAAATTACATGTATTGAAAGATGCAGAAACTAAGGCATCAAGTCATCTACTAGGGCGGTAATCCGCACTCCAGGGAGTATTGATGTTTGTATTACAAGAAATGGTTAACCAACTATCATGTAAGTTGGTAACCCAAAGATATAAAACTATGTATATGAAAAACTAACTTACTTTGAAACTAGGGGAAACAAGGTACGAGAGCTTGGAGATGGAAGGGATGATGGGTTACAAGTGAGAGAGGGAGAGGAAGAAGAGAGAAATCTGGAAAATTTCCAAGTCCCTTCTTCTATGTCGAGAGGGTGTATTTATAAGGGTGCTACAGTAAAGTGCTACAAAGGTCTTTGAACAAACGGTGTAAAGTGAACAGTGAACCGTGAAATGGTGAATAGTGAAAGGAAGTGTATGCTACGATGTATAGCCTTTGCACCACTCGTAATGTTGTCGCATGTGATGTCTTGATTTTAATCTCTGTCTAGGTTGATCACGTAGCAGTCATCTTCATTGGTGTTTCCACTATGATGTGACTGTGAGGATTCGTCTGTATTGTCTTGAGATTTGGAAGATCCACATTGTGATTCTTCCGCTTCCGATAGCATTGTCCCGAGGATGTTACAAGTATTCCTCTCTCGCTTTCGGGACTGCAGCAAGTGCTGCACTTGCCATGGATTTCTCCCGTAAAAAGGATGTATTTGAGGGGACTGTGTTTATCATGTTTTTCTGGTCTGTTTAGCCATGTCCTAACCGCAGCTTCGGATCCTTGTTCATGGTGTTTGAATCCATCCCACCATTTTGTTTTGTATTTTCGGACAAGGACTGGTACCCTGTGTTTTGTGGATGTATTGTATTCAAATTCCCGGCTGTTACCCAAGAGATTCTGAATATTATAAAGAAATGCATAAGGCATGGGAACCTTATATCATGTGGTGTTGGTACGAAGTATTTACTGAAAACCTCATAACCTTGTTTGACTGTGGGGTGTAAAATTATGTCTAAAGGACCAAAGAGATCCCACCGGGAGTCAAACCAATTTGGTAGGCTTTGTCTTGGGAAGTTATTTTTGAAGAATAACAACCAGGAGTGTTGGAAATTTGTATTTTGTCCGAAGAAAACGTTCCACCAAGCTTGTTGGTAGTCCTAGTAGGTGTATGAGGAAGAATATGGTAGGCTTTGGGTAAGTCTCGGGTTTGGAATTTTCGGGTGTATGAGGTGAAGCTCCCCAAAGGTGAGGGGTGTATGACTTTACCGATGGAAATAGTGGAGTATAGAATGTTTTCTCGTATTGTTTTTGTCAGCAAAATGGGTAAATCTTACCGATTCTGTCTCCACTAGAATTTGCTCATAATAAGCAAGGGTTTTGTTTGTATTGTGTGGTTTGAATAACCAGTTTTTTGGAAAGATGTTTTTGCAAATTTGATTGGATCTTCATCGAAGAATCCATCTTCTACGATTAATATTTTTTGAAATGATGTTTTGGGGAAAATTTTTGATTTTTGAAATTGAGGGGTTGCTGTGGCCTAATAACCACCTCATTCGAAATTCTTTTGTATTCGCTGGTTTTTGTAACCAAACGGGGAAGGATTGTTGCTTACCTCGATGGCATTGGATGGCTCTTTCTTTGTCTTGTTTTGTATAGACTGTGCAAGTAATAAAATGGTTTCTTTTGGTATCATGTCGGCTAGCCGATCAAAGGCTAACATGGGATCGTGTGATATGTGTTCTATTTTCAAAGGTGTTTGGTGTAGGAATGTCTGGTTGTTTTTCGCCATTTCAAGCCATGTCTTGACAGATGTTAAGCCTTTCGGCTTTGGTGGTGTATTGGAGGGTTCGGCGGTGGCTTTGCCTTTGCCTTTGTCTTTGTCTTTTTTGGATCGGGCATATTGGTATCCCCCGTAAAAATTCTCTTGTGAGAAAATCAGGCAATGAATTTGAAGAACCATTTATAAATTCAATGTCAAAATCGAATACCGAAAGTATGGCTTGCCATCTCGGCAAAAATTTGTTTTGATGCAACATTTAAAACGTCTTTTTGTAAAATGTCTTTGGCTGATTTGCAATCAATTCTCAAGAGAAATTTTTGATTTAATAAATCTCCTTGGAATTTTGATATAAATAAAACTATAGCAAGTATTTCTTTTTTGATTGTCGAATAATTTTGTTGAGTGGAATTCCAATGTTTTGATATAAACTGAATAACTTGTTCTTTGTTGTTATTGACTTGTTTGAGAATGCCACCGTATCCTAATTCGATGCGTCTGTTTCTACTATTTTGAAAGTGGAAGGGTCGCAAGATGTAAGCATGGTATATCTTTCACATGCATTTTTATTTGTTTGACAATGTCCGTATGGACGAGAGGTCCATAGTGGAGGATCCTTTCGTAACCTTTGATGTAGAGGTTTACGAGAGAATATTTATATTGGGAAAGAAATCTAAAATATAATTGAGACTACCCAAAAACCTTTGTAATTGAGTTTTGTCTTTAATCTCATCTCGGGAATTTATCGAAAAGAGATTGATCTTTCTATGGGAGTGATGGTGTTTAAATGGATGTAATGACCTAAAAATCTAACCTTGGTCTTGAAAAGTGCAATTTTAGTAGGAGAGACTACCAGACCGTTTTGTATGATTATTTTTATGAAAGTAGATAAATGTTTGAAATGCTGTTCTATATTGGAAGAGAATACTAGAACATCATCTATATAAACTATGATGTAATCTGAATAGGGATTGAAAATCTCGTTCATAATTCTTTGGAATTCTGAAAGGGCATTTTTGAGGCCGAATGGCATAACATTCCATTCATATTGGCCAAAAGGTACAGTAAAGGCTGTCTTGTATTTATCTTTTTCACGACTTGTATTTGCCAAAATCCCGATTTCATGTCAAATTTAGAAAATATTTTTGATCTACAAAGTCTGTTTAGTAAATCTTTTTTATTAGGTATAGGGTATCTTATCCATCTAAGGGCTGTATTAAGAGGTTTATAATTAATAACTAACCTAGGAACTCCTCTTTCTAGTTCAGCATTTTTATTGACATAGAAAGCAGAACAACTCCAAGGTGATTGACTTTTTCTTATGAGTTTTTTATTTAAAAGATCTTGTATTTCTTCTTGACAAAATTTTAAAACTTCTTGGTTCATTTGTGTTGGGCGGGCTTTGGTAGGAATTTTGTTTTCAGAAAAATCATGTTCATAAGGTAGGTCTACAATATGCTTTTTCTTTCCCAAAAGGCATTGGGTAAGGTAGAGCATATGGTTTTCTCTATGTATTTTTGTAAGGAAGCAATTTTTTCTACAACTTTCGGTTTCAAAAGATTTTCTTCTATCCTTTTGAATTCTAAATCTTCTTTTAAAAATTCAAGCTGGTTTTCTTTGTCTTTTATAAGGCAATTTATTTCTGAAATGGAATGTTCTTGTAAAATATTAAGACTTCTTTTCTGTGGTTTTGTTATGAAATTGAAGGTGATTTTTTTGTTTAAAGCACGAGTTTCTATACCTTCATTAGTAACAAGTAAAGGGTTGGATTAATTGTATAAAAGGTGTTCCAAGGATAACTTGTTGCCTCATGTTTTTAACTAAAAGAAAAGATGTTTTGTAAGACATTTGGTCTTTTATTATTAGGGCTTCGGGTAACTTGTATTGTATATTCAGTTTGTCTCCCGAGGCTGATTTTAAGGATTCGAAGTTTTGTCAAAGTATCTTGTTGGAACAAGGCATTCCTTGATACAATTGAGGTCGGCCCCTGTATCAAAGAGTGCTGTTGTTTCAATAATATACTCATTATTGATTTTTATCTTAATATTTATTATCCATTTTCTAGATGTTATTTCTGTTAACAACATAAGAAAGGCTGGATCGAGGTGTCTCGGGGTACTAGTGATTTCATTTTGGTCATCAAGTTTTGTTTTTCCTTTTATGACAAGAGACTTTATATCAGAAATTTCCTATTTCATTTCTAATTGAGTCTCTTTCAAGGCTTGTATTTCTAACTTTTGTTGTTTTATTTCGTTTTGGAGGTCATTAATATTTATAGGTCTAGACTGTGGTTTTGTGTTTCTATTCAAAATGTCTTTAAGATTGTAGGAAGTATTAGGTTTGGAAGTAATATTCATAGAAGAGTGTAGTCTATCTAAGTATTCTTTTTTGGCTTCAGGGTCAAGTATTTTGTCAGCAGTGCTGAGAAGGAATTCTTCTTCTTTTGTTAAGACGTTTACTTCAGGAATGGGTTTTTCTGGAGAAGCGTCTTCATAATCGGAATCTGAAGAGGAATCTATTTCATTGATCGAAGACCTTCTTCCTCAAGAAATTCATCGAAGAAGTATCATCATTTTCTATGAAGATGTTATTTAACAAGTTAAGAGTATTGTCATCTAAAGAAAGCTCATTTAATTTTTTATTAATCCTACAGTATTTTGAAATATGACCTTTTCTACCGCAAGAGTAGCACTTAATGTCTTTAAAATTTTTCTTATCAGTGTGAGTCCTATTTTGGTTATTCTGGTGTCTTTGGTTATTCCTACGGGGTTGAGGTTTGTTGCGATGTTTCTTTGTTTCTTTCTCAGGAGGACAAGTTCCCCTACATTTTGTTTTTGTTTTTTCATTATAAGAGGGGTCATATTGGGCACAAAAATCTCCTAGACTCCTATTGGTGAGGGATTGTTCTTCTTTGAGTTGTCTTTGTAATTTGATAGTATTACACATTTGTGTTCCTTGTCTATAAACATAAGAGACTATTTCTCCATAAGAAAGGATATCATAAGGAATTTGACCGCTGTATTCTTCTCTAATTTTATCTCTAACTTGGTCTCCTATAATCTGAGGTAAACCCGCTAGGAATTTTTCTTTCCAAAAGGGTTGATTGCGGTCGGGTCTAATAAGAACCCTTTGAAAGAAAAGCTCTTTGTATTCTCTAAATCTTCCTAAGGATTTGCAACGCATATTGGAAAGAAGATCTTGGTTTCTATCTCTAATATGTGAAGGATCTCCTACGAAGTGTTGTGAAATGGAATAGATAAGGGTATTGACAGCATCTTGGATGAGATGTCCTTGATCATCGTCCATGCGTTGACCAAAATCATCTACCTTATAAGCAGTTAAAATTTGTGTTTTTTGTTCATCTGTCAGGTAATTATCCCACCAACCTTTTAGTTGTCCAAGAATCCGGCTACTAGAAGATTAGCAACAGCATGGTCGAAACATCTTGCTGGGTTTTGTAAGCATTAGCAAGCATAACCATGTTGTTAAGAATGTTCATAATATTGGTTTCAGCAACACCATCAATATTCCATTCATAGATGGCGTCAGGAGAGTATTTATTCTGTATTTTTTGCGATGATTCTTCTTGGGCAATATCAGGTGGGGTAGCTCGCTATAATAAAGCTTCGAGGTTGTCTCCAATTGAGTACGTTAATCTCGATGGATCGACTCGATCGGAATTACTAGAGTGTTTGGTGAGGGTGCTAATAGTGGGTTGGTCTCGGGAGTGTCTCTAATGATAAGACTCTGGAATTTAGGAGTGTCTAGTATAGGATCAGGTTCTAACTTTGATTTTCCTAAGAGTTTTTTCTTTTGTTCTATAGCTTTGGCAAACTCTAGGCTAAGATTTTTTGGAAATTCAAAGGCTTTAAAAATGGGTTTTTTGAGAGTGTCAATTTGTGGTGTAATAAGCTGAGTAGGATTCTGGATGGTGGATTCTATCCTATTCAATTGTTTTCCTAAGGTTACTAAATGTTGATTAGTAAAATTGTTTTGTTCAATAACTTTGTGGGTGTATAGAGAGTCTCCTTTGTCGGAAGCCTAAATGGAGTGGCTGTAACCTCGCTATCTCCATGCTGAATTTTTATTCTCCTAAGGGGTGGATGATTGGATTCTATGGTTTCGCCATTATCAAGTTTCCACTTGTAATGATGATCTAAAACAATTATTTCTTTTGGTTGGAGGAATTGTTCTTCTAACCAATCAAAGAAAAATATATGGACTTCATATTCATATATGTAGTCGTAATATTTTTGTTTGATGTCTTTTGCTTTATCAGCAAAGGTTTTGAAGAACCATTCTCTCGATTTGTTTGTTGTTTTCAGAATTAAATTATTTATTAAGAAAAGCTTTGTTTGGCTCAAAATGTTTATTTAAAACATTAAGCTCGGCATCTATCATTTGTGAATAAGTAGGAGAATGATGAGGAGAATCTGTATTTTCTAGAACTGGTTCAGGCTGGTTTTGTTGATAAACCGGGCCGGAAATCCTCGATCTATTATCTAAACCACTAATTTCTGTTTCAAGAGGTGTCTCATGATTACTTCTACTAGTGGAAGGAGGTAAAGGTGTTGTGGCACGTGTGGGAGTGTCTCTTTGTATACTAGGAGGAGGAGTGTTTCTATGCGTACTAGGAGGAATGGTGATTATAGGAGGAAGATTAGGATTAAGATCTATGGACCTCGTGTAGGAATTATGAAAGGATGGACTAGATCTTGGATCGAATGATCTTCTAGGAAATCTAATGGTCACTCTTCCTTCGGATGTTGAATGACATTAGTAGGATCGTATTCGAACAACTTGTTGGGGAATTTGGTTTTCTAATTCCCATTGTTCTGGTAAAGTAACTTGGTTCCAATTAATAGACCTAGGAATTGTAGTATTAGCTCTAGAAATGTCAGTTTGGAGAAGGAGTGTTTCTCCCCGTGGACTATGTTTGAAAGCATTTTCTCCAAAAGCGGAGGACATGGCTTTGTAATGAATTCTATAGACAAGGGCTAAAGGAATAGATCCATCTGCTACTTTATAATTATGGGTTTTGATTTGGAGTGTTAAAGCTCTAAGAATGTTCTTATCTTTGAGGGAAAAGGAGAAATTGGGATAACAGTCAAAATGAATGGGTCCTTTGCAGAGACTTGTTTCTACAGTACCAAGAATGGATTCATCATAGTTTAAAAGACGTGAATCACGTAAGACTAAGAGAATGGAAGTATTAAGGCCTTCTTTAGTAAGAGGTTTGACTCCTACTTGGACTAGTCCTATATGAATGTAGTTGTATTTTTGTTTATGCTTTAGAATGGACTTTTCCAGATTTCTCTCTTCTTCCTCTCCCTCTCTCACTTGTAACCCATCATCCCTTCCATCTCCAAGCTCTCTTACCTTGTTTCCCCTAGTTTCAAAGTAAGTTAGTTTTTCATATACATAGTTTTATACTGGGTTACCAACTTACATGATAGTTGGTTAACCATTTCTTGTAATACAAACATCAATACTCCCTGGAGTGCGGATTACCGCCCTAGTGGATGACTTGATGCTTTAGTTTCTGCATCTTTCAATACATGTAATTTCAGCTTTTCAGCTTTATGTAATACAAGTTCATACCACCTTCATGGTTGGTTTTTGTTTATGCATACTCTTACTTTATATTTTATATATTGCCTTTGCTCTTTACATTATTTTTAATTCTCGCGATTTTATTTAAGTTATTTACTTCCTTGTTATTATACATCATTTCCTGCTTTCATATAGCTTTAGTTCCGTGTTATTATACATCATTTCCTGCTTTCATATAGCTCTGTTAATCTTATATACTTTGTTAATCTTATATACTCTCTTATTCTCTCATATAGTACTCCGATCCTAACCCCTTCATGGTATCAGAGCCAGTGGGAAGGTATAGATAGTCTTTGTAAAAACATACACATAGATCGAGAGCCATTCGTTGGCATCCTTCTTGTTTCTACAGAGTGGTCCAGGCCGTAAGTCCCTGAGTGGCAGTTAGACCGTTGGTTTAGCTCTGTAACGGTTCTGAAGAAGGAACAGTTCCGATCTTAAGTATGAGCTTACATAGAAGATCTACATCTTCCTCTAGTTCTCTATCACAAATGGACTCAGATCCAAGTCCTATACATAGAGAAGAAGTAAGGATAGAAGATTTCAACAAATCTATAGAGAATTGGGAAATTCCTAAAATACAGCTTAAGGAAATATACAAGCAATCAAAATTAAAGTTTTTCAAAAAATCAGACTATGTCATAACTACTGAAGAAAGAGATGTTCCTCTTTCTAATTCTTATGAAAAAATACATCTTTTAAACAAAGAGTCCATTCTAAAGCATAAACAAAAATACAACTACATTCATATAGCACTAGTCCAAGTAGGAGTCAAACCTCTTACTAAAGAAGGCCTTAATACTTCCATTCTCTTAGTCTTACGTGATTCACGTCTTTTAAACTATGATGAATCCATTCTTGGTACCGTAGAAACAAGTCTCTCGCAAAGGACCCATTCATTTTGACTGTTATCCCAATTTCTCCGTTTCCCTCAAAGATAAGAACATTCTTAGAGCTTTAACACTCCAAATCAAAACCCATAATTATAAAGTAGCAGATGGATCTATTCCTTTAGCCCTTGTCTATAGAATTCATTACAAAGCCATGTCCTCCGCTTTTGGAGAAAATGCTTTCAAACATAGTCCACGGGGAGAAACACTCCTTCTCTAAACTGACATTTCTAGAGCTAATACTACAATTCCTAGGTCTATTAATTGGAACCAAGTTACTTTACCAGAACAATGGGAATTAGAAAACCAAATTCCCCAACAAGTTGTTCAGAATACAGATCCTACTAATGTCATTCAACATCCGAAGGAAGAGTGACCATTAGATTTCCTAGAAGATCATTCGATCCAAGATCTAGTCCATCCTTTCATAATTCCTACACGAGGTCCATAGATCTTAATCCTAATCTTCCTCCTATAATCACCATTCCTCCTAGTACGCATAGAAACACTCCTCCTCCTAGTATACAAAGAGACACTCCCACACGTGCCACAACACCTTTACCTCCTTCCACTAGTAGAAGTAATCATGAGACACCTCTTGAAACAGAAATTAGTGGTTTAGATAATAGATCAGGGATTTCCAGGCCAGTTTATCAACAAAACCAGCCTGAACCAGTTCTAGAAAATACAGATTCTCCTCATCATTCTCCTACTTATTCACAAATGATAGATGCCGAGCTTAATGTTTTAAATAAACATTTTGAGCCAAACAAAGCTTTTCTTAATAAATAATTTAATTCTGAAAACAACAAACAAATCAGAGAATGGTTCTTCAAAACCTTTGCTGATAAAGCAAAAGACATCAAACAAAAATATTACGACTACATATATGAATATGAAGTCCATATATTTTTCTTTGATTGGTTAGAAGAACAATTCCTCCAACCAAAAGAAATAATTGTTTTAGATCATCATTACAAGTGGAAACTTGATAATGGCGAAACCATAGAATCCAATCATCCACCCCTTAGGAGAATAAAAATTCAGCATGGAGATAGCGAGGTTACAGCCACTCCATTTAGGCTTCCAGACAAAGGAGACTCTCTATACACCCACAAAGTTATTGAACAAAACAATTTTACTAATCAACATTTAGTAACCTTAGGAAAACAATTGAATAGGATAGAATCCACCATCCAGAATCCTACTCAGCTTATTACACCACAAATTGACACTCTCAAAAAACCCATTTTTAAAGCCTTTGAATTTCCAAAAAATCTTAGCCTAGAGTTTGCCAAAGCTATAGAACAAAAGAAAAAACTCTTAGGAAAATCAAAGTTAGAACCTGATCCTATACTAGACACTCCTAAATTCCAGAGTCTTATCATTAGAGACACTCCAGACCAACCCACTATTAGCACCCTCACCAAACACTCTAGTAATTCCGATACTGAGTCAGTCACTGAGATTAACAGACTCAATTGGAGACAACCTCAGAAGCTTTATTATAGCAGAGCTACCCCACCTGATATTGCCCAAGAAGAATCATCGCAAAAAATACAGAATAAATACTCTCCCGACGCCATCTATGAATGGAATATTGATGGTGTTGCTGAAACCAATATTATGAACATTCTTAACAACATGGTTATGCTTGCTAATGCTTACAAAACCCAGCAAGATGTTTCGACCATGCTGTTGCTAATCTTCTAGTAGCCGGATTTCTTGGACAACTAAAAGGTTGGTGGGATAATTACCCGACAGATGAACAAAAAACACAAATTTTAACTCGCTTATAAGGTAGATGATTTTGGTCAACGCATGGACGATGATCAAGGACATCTCATCCAAGATGCTGTCAATACCCTTATCTATTCCATTTCACAACACTTCGTAGGAGATCCTTCACATATTAGAGATAGAAACCAAGATCTTCTTTCCAATATGCGTTGCAAATCCTTAGGAAGATTTAGAGAATACAAAGAGCTTTTCTTTCAAAGGGTTCTTATTAGACCCGATCGCAATCAACCCTTTTGGAAAGAAAAATTCCTAGCAGGTTTACCTCAGATTATAGGAGACCAAGTTAGAGATAAAATTAGAGAAGAATACAGCGGTCAAATTCCTTATGATATCCTTTCTTATGGAGAAATAGTCTCTTATGTTTATAGACAAGGAACACAAATGTGTAATACTATCAAATTACAAAGACAACTCAAAGAAGAACAATCCCTCACCAATAGGAGTCTAGGAGATTTTTGTGCCCAATATGACCCCTCTTATAATGAAAAAACAAAAACAAAATGTAGGGGAACTTGTCCTCCTGAGAAAGAAACAAAGAAACATCGCAACAAACCTCAACCCCGTAGGAATAACCAAAGACACCAGAATAACCAAAATAGGACTCACACTGATAAGAAAAATTTTAAAGACATTAAGTGCTACTCTTGCGGTAGAAAAGGTCATATTTCAAAATACCGTAGGATTAATAAAAAATTAAATGAGCTTTCTTTAGATGACAATACTCTTAACTTGTTAAATAACATCTTCATAGAAAATGATGATACTTCTTCGATGAATTTCTTGAGGAAGAAGGTCTTCAGATCAATGAAATAGATTCCTCTTCAGATTCCGATTATGAAGACGCTTCTCCAGAAAAACCCATTCCTGAAGTAAACGTCTTAACAAAAGAAGAAGAATTCCTTCTCAGCACTGCTGACAAAATACTTGACCCTGAAGCCAAAAAAGAATACTTAGATAGACTACACTCTTCTATGAATATTACTTCCAAACCTAATACTTCCTACAATCTTAAAGACATTTTGAATAGAAACACAAAACCACAGTCTAGACCTATAAATATTAATGACCTCCAAAACGAAATAAAACAACAAAAGTTAGAAATACAAGCCTTGAAAGAGA
This sequence comes from Eucalyptus curtisii, assembly GCA_017140595.1. NCBI lineage: Eukaryota > Viridiplantae > Streptophyta > Magnoliopsida > Myrtales > Myrtaceae > Eucalyptus > Eucalyptus curtisii. The sequence continues at coordinate 39,351,191 of CM029501.1, read as the reverse complement.
CTCAATTAGAAATGAAATAGGAAATTTCTGATATAAAGTCTCTTGTCATAAAAGGAAAAACAAAACTTGATGACCAAAATGAAATCACTAGTACCCAGACACCTCTCGATCCAGCCTTTCTTATGTTGTTAACAGAAATAACATCTAGAAAATGGATAATAAATATTAAGATAAAAATCAATAATGAGTATATTATTGAAACAACAAAGCACTCTTTGATAGGGGCCGACCTCAATTGTATCAAGGAATGCCTTGTTCCAACAAGATACTTTGACAAAACTTCGAATCCTTAAAATCAGCCTCGGAGACAAACTGAATATACAATACAAGTTACCCGAAGCCCTAATAATAAAAGACCAAATGTCTTACAAAACATCTTTTCTTTTAGTTAAAAACATGAGGCAACAAGTTATCCTTGGAACACCTTTTATACAATTAATCCAACCCTTTACTTGTTACTAATGAAGGTATAGAAACTCGTGCTTTAAACAAAAAAATCACCTTCAATTTCATAACAAAACCACAGAAAAGAAGTCTTAATATTTTACAAGAACATTCCATTTCAGAAATAAATTGCCTTATAAAAGACAAAGAAAACCAGCTTGAATTTTTAAAAGAAGATTTAGAATTCAAAAGGATAGAAGAAAATCTTTTGAAACCGAAAGTTGTAGAAAAAATTGCTTCCTTACAAAAATACATAGAGAAAACCATATGCTCTACCTTACCCAATGCCTTTTGGGAAAGAAAAAAGCATATTGTAGACCTACCTTATGAACATGATTTTTCTGAAAACAAAATTCCTACCAAAGCCCGCCCAACACAAATGAACCAAGAAGTTTTAAAATTTTGTCAAGAAGAAATACAAGATCTTTTAAATAAAAAACTCATAAGAAAAAGTCAATCACCTTGGAGTTGTTCTCGCTTTCTATGTCAATAAAAATGCTGAACTAGAAAGAGGAGTTCCTAGGTTAGTTATTAATTATAAACCTCTTAATACAGCCCTTAGATGGATAAGATACCCTATACCTAATAAAAAAGATTTACTAAACAGACTTTGTAGATCAAAAATATTTTCTAAATTTGACATGAAATCAGGATTTTGGCAAATACAAGTCAGTTGAAAAAGATAAATACAAGACAGCCTTTACCGTACCTTTTGGCCAATATGAATGGAATGTTATGCCATTCGGCCTCAAAATGCCCCTTCAGAATTCCAAAGAATTATGAACGAGATTTTCAATCCCTATTCAGATTACATCATAGTTTATATAGATGATGTTCTAGTATTCTCTTCCAATATAGAACAAAGCATTTCAAACATTTATCTACTTTCATAAAAATAATCATACAAAACAGTCTCGGGTAGTCTCTCCTACTAAAATTGCACTTTTCAAGACCAAGGTTAGATTTTTAGGTCATTACATCCATTTAAACACCATCACTCCCATAGAAAGATCAATCTCTTTTACCGATAAATTCCCGAGATGAGATTAAAGACAAAACTCAATTACAAAGGTTTTTGGGTAGTCTCAATTATATTTTAGATTTCTTTCCCAATATAAATATTCTTTGTAAACCTCTACATCAAAGGTTACGAAAGGATCCTCCACCATGGACCTCTGTCCATACGAGACATTGTCAAACAAATAAAAATGCATGTGAAAGATATACCATGCTTACATCTTGCTTGACCCTTCCACTTTCAAAATAGTAGAAACAGACGCATCGAATTAGGATACGGTGGCATTCTCAAACAAGTCAATAACAACAAAGAACAAGTTATTCAGTTTATATCAAAACATTGGAATTCCACTCAACAAAATTATTCGACAATCAAAAAAGAAATACTTGCTATAGTTTTATCTATATCAAAATTCCAAGGAAATTTATTAAATCAAAAATTTCTCTTGAGAATTGATTGCAAATCAGCCAAAGACATTTTACAAAAAGACGTTTTAAATGTTGCATCAAAACAAATTTTTGCCAAATGGCAAGCCATACTTTCAGTATTCGATTTTGACATTGAATTTATAAATGGTTCTTCAAATTCATTGCCTGATTTTCTCACAAGAGAATTTTTACAGGGGATACCAATATGCCCAGATCCAAAAAAGACAAAGACAAAGGCAAAGGCAAAGCCACTGCCGAACCCTCCAATACACCACCAAAGCCGAAAGGCTTAACATCTGTCAAGACATGGATTGAAATGGCGAGAAAACAACCAGACATTCCTACACCAAACACCTTTGAAAATAGAACACATATCACCGATCCCATGTTAGCCTTTAATCAGCTAGCCGACATGATACCAAAAGAAACCATTTTATTACTTGCACAGTCTATACAAAACAAGACAAAGAAAGAGCCATCCAATGCCATCGAGGTAAGCAACAATCCTTCCCCGCTGGTTACACAAAAACCAGCAGAATACAAAAGAATTTCGAATGAGGTGGTTATTATGCCACAGGCAACCCCTCAATTTCAAAAATCAAAATTTTTCCCCAAAACATCATTTCAAAAAATATTAACTGTAGAAGATGGATTCTTCGATGAAGATCCAATCAAATTTGCAAAAAAACATCTTTCCAAAAAAAAAAAAAATATATATATATATATATATATATTGAATTATACAGAAAATTCCCCGATTCTTTTTTCTACTTTATATCTTACTTGATATCAGAGCCTCCTTTCCTGAAGCAATCCTAGTGCATTGGGTGCATTCGCTCAATAGTGCACCTAAAAAATTTCCCAATTCTTTTTTTTTTTTCTACTTTGCATCCATGCATCCAAGCAAATAAATCCATCCTCGCTGCTCAACAATGTTCAACCAAGTGCATCATTCCCGTCTAAGTAAGCATGATGATGGTTCTGTTGCGACATCTCTGACGTGAACAAGTTGAGCTTTTCTTCTCTATGAAGGTATTTTTTAGATGTTGTGAAGACGTGTCTTTGTAAAATAACTTTTTCCTTGCTGTAACCTCACTAGTGGTATCGGCCGCGTTTAACTTACTGTCTCGATAGCAAGGTCAACCACAAAGAATGCATGCTACTCGGCTCTAATACCTCCAATTCTTGACTTTTCACTTGTCGTTTCAAGAAGCCAACTCCACCACTAGATTTGCCACTGTCAGATAATCAACACGTTGAAATCTTCTTGTCAACAAAAGCTGGAGCCATAACAGGCGCCGCCTTGCCTTGGATCCGTTGAGCTTATTATAATATAAAATTTTGTGACATTGTTTATGATATTTTTTAAAATCAACTTTGTTTCAATTCAACTTGCATTTGAGGGGGATGTTAGCAATATTAGGATATTACGATATCTTTTAGAGATTTTAGGATATATCCTCTAATTTTCTATATCTATTTTGAGTATGCACATCTAATTATATTTTATTTGATTTCCTTTATCTAATCCTATAAATAGAATCTCCATGTACTTTTTTATATATATCGAATTATACAGGAATGGATTATCTTCAAGCACAGGGAAGAGTTGGTGGTGGCAGGGTGTATGGTTTTGCCACATTTAGGAGTTTGAAATATAGTTCCCGCCCTCGTGGATCAAAGAAGTGATGATCCTTCAAGTGAAGAGTGTTGCCACATTTGGGAGCTCCTAGCTATTGTTCTCAATGAGATGATCTCTGAGGTAACAGAAAGAAAAATTCAAAAGAGTACTTGAATAGTTGACTAACGATTACGGTATGTGATTATTCCTGATTCCTAACTAAAATTTTCACATGAATTGTTTGAAATGAAAGCAATAGTTTAATTTGGAAATCTTGCATAACTAACCTTGACAGAAAGTAAAGATGAACGATGTAGGAGAATTTTCTGTATATTCGTATATCATGTACAATTACAATGATTCACTTATAATGTAAGAATACAATGAATTTAGGAAATAATATACAAAGAATCATAATCTCCTTTAACTAAGGCAATTATAAATCTACTAAATCAATCACAATCAGCGCCAAGGTCGAATCTTCAATTATATCTTCAACACTCCCCTTCAAGCTGGTGGCCTGTATATGTCAAGGACACCAAGCTTGCTCAGTAAATATGCATGTTGTTTCTGACATAGTGGCTTGGTAAAAATATCTGCTGGTTAATCCACAGTTCCAATTCCCTTTGCTACTAGTACTCCCTCTGTGATCTTGTCTCGAGTAAAATGGCAATCAACTTCTATATGCTTTGTTCTTTCATGAAATACAGGATTTGCTGCTAATTTGAGTGCAGCATCGTTGTCACAAAACAATTCAGTTGGTCCGCTGACTTGTAATCCGAGGTCTAAGAGCAATCCTCGAATCCAAACTACTTCACAAGTAGTTTTCGCCATGGCCCTATACTCGATTCGGCTGATGACAATGACACAGTTGATTGCTTCTTCGTTTTCCATGAAATCAATGAATCTCCCAATTTAATGCAAAAACCAGTGATGGATCTTCTGGTCATTGGGCAAGTAGCATAATCTGTATCACAAAAGGCTGTCATCTTCATGTTGCACACCCGAGATAAGAAGATTCCAAGTCCCGGACATCCCTTCGATATTTTACAACTTTCGTGAGCTGCATTCATATGAGGCGCCGGACTATGCATGAATTGACTTAGAATTTGCACCGCATAACAAATGTATGGTCTTGTCATGGTAAGATATATCAACTTCCCAACAAGCCTCTGATATGCTTATGGATCTTTGAGCAAAGGATCATCAATAGATAAAGAAGAAATCATGTCATACTCATGAGTAGTCAGCTTGCTATTCTGTTCAATTGGTATGACAGCTAGCCTACACCCTGACAATCCCGCTTCTAATATGATTTCTAGGATGAATTTCCTCTGGCTAAGACTAATACCCTTTTCAGAACGAGCAATCTCAATACCAAGAAAATATTTGGGAGGTCCCAAATCCTTGGTGTGAAAAGTAGAATGCAAATACTCTTTGAATTTTGCAACATGAGAGTCATTAGTTCCCATCACAAGTATATCATCAACATATATCAATAAATAAATTGATGAATTACCCACATTCCATGTAAATAGGGCATAGTCATGCTTAGAATGCTGAAAACCTGCACTGGTTAGGGCAGTAGTAAACTTGGAATACCATTGTCTAGATGCCTGTTTCAATCCATATAGGGATTTGCGTAGACGACACACCCGAGACTCCTCCCCGTCTCGCGTAATCCCCGTGGAAGCTCCATATATATTTCTTCATCAAGATCACCATGGAGGAAGGCATTGTGGACATCCATTTGATGCAATTGCCAATTACGAATGGCAGCAACAGATAAGAAGGATCGGACAGTGACTTCTTTTGCAACCGGAGAGAAGCTCTCATGATAATCAAAACCTTCTCTTTGTGTAAAACCCTTGGCCACCAAGGAGCTTGTAGCGTTCAACGGAACCATCAGCTTTAAACTTGATTTTATAGACCCATTTACATCCGATTGGTTTCCGGTGTGGAGGAAGTGGAACAATATCCCAAGTATGATTCTCCATTAGTGCGTTAAGTTCTGATTACATGGCACTCTGCCATCGAGGATCACGCGATGCTTCATAAAAAGAAGATGGCTCCTGCTCTTCTGAGAGACGACTAATGCAACACATGTGTTCTGGTGATAACCGATTAAATGAGACGTATGAGGAGACAGGATATTTTGTACCTGAAGAACCTAACGCTGAGCAGATATAGTCCTTTGTCCAAGTAGGTGGGCGAGTTTGTCGACTAGAACGCCGAGGCTGATTAGCTACCAGATGTTGCGATGCTGGAGAAGTCTCTATATAGTCAGGTGAAGTCGTAGTTGCAGGAACTTCCTCAAATAATGTTTGAGATAAGGCTGGTGACCCAATTTCAGATGAGGCTGGAGAAACAGATGACTCTTGTATAACTGGCATTGATTGTTCCGGGATGGCCAATAGGTATTGCGATGCCATGGACAAGTCTACCTCAGATAGAAAAGGACGCTTGCCTTATGATGATGGAGTCATAGAGGATATCATATCTTTGAATGGGAATACATCCTCGTGAAATGTGACATCTCTACTTATAAAAAATAGCCTAGTAGAGATATCCATAACTCTGTATCCTTTTTGAAGTGGAGGATATCCCATGAAAACACATTGGGTAGCACGGGGACCCATTTTATCCAAAAAGCTGACATTTGTCACATAGCATAAACAACCAAATACTCGAAGATGATCATTTTTTGGTCGTTTCTTGTATAGCATCTCAAAAGGAGTTTTACTGTTAAGGATTCTAGTTGGCATACGATTAATCGGATAAGCAAGCTGTGACCACACAATCTCCCCGAAATCTGTGGAATAGAAGCTTGGTATTTTAAAGCCCGGGCTACTTCTAAGAGATGTCTATGTTTACGCTCAACAATTCCATTTTGTTGTGGAGTGTAAGTACATGAGTTTTCATGAAGTATTCCATGCGAAGACAGAAATTTGATGCAATCAGAAGTAAAGAATTCACGTCCATTATTTGTACAAATTCGTTGCACAGATATATCGAATTGATTTTTGACTAAAGAAACAATATTCGATAGATGAGTAAAAGTCTGACTTTTTGATTGCATAAGATAGACCCAAGTGCCCCGTGTATAATCATCAACAATAGTAAGGAAGAAACGGGAGCCATCACGATGAGGGGTATGATAAGGGCCCCGAGATATCCATATGAAGTAATGAGAAGGGTTTATCAGCTCGGGAAGTACTTACAGGAAAGGATTTTCTAGATTGTTTAGCCAAGGGACATACTTTTGGACATTCAGGATGCGGAAAACAAGCACTATGACCCAATTTTTGATGAAAAATGAGATTTTTATTTCTACTAATAGCATTACAAGAGATGCTTTTATTCAATGATTCTAAATCTCCTGGGAATCAATCCAGAAATACAGTCCTTGTGCAACACTACCCAAGCCCATTAGTCTCCCAGTCGAATGGTCTTGAAAGAAACAATTATCGAAACTGAAAATTGCATGACATGAATTATCTATGCAGACTTTTGAGACAGAGAGCAGGTTGAATTCAAAGTTAGGAATGTATAGCACATTCTTGAGAACAAAGTTTGGACCAAGATGAACAGTTCCAATCTTGGTAACATGAATGACGTTTCCATTTGGAAGACATACTGATATGGGAGATTGTGATTTTTTATCCACATGGGAAAATAAATGTTCATTGCATACTATGTGGTCACTAGCTCCTGTATCGATTATCCATGCATTAACAGAAAAAGAATTCTCCTTATGAAGAAAGGTACCTGAGAACCCCGCGCCTTTGTCATTTGTTTTCAGCTGATTCAGAATTTCAATAATATGCTGGTATTGATCCTGGGTAATTGTCTGTTGTTCCCTATCAATCCCTTTTGTAGAAACCTGATACACTGATGATTCCTTTTTGTTTTTGTCAGTAGGCTTTCCATGGAGTTTCCAACATGTCTCAATAGTATGATGGGGGCGTTTGCAATATTCGCAATATTTATTTATGAATTTACCATTTTCCCACTGATTTTTTCTGATGACGTGGCCTGTCGTAAACCGTAGGATCCCTTGTAAGAGGCAGACGTGGCCTGATAAGGGCCATCCGATCCGATCAGACTGAGTGACGATCCTGGGCCGTCCATCTGCGCGCGTGATCCTGAGCCGTCCATTCCAGCGCGCAATCTTGGACCGTCCATCAGCGAGCGTTGATCCCAGCCGCTCATTCCCATCTTCTGATGTGGACCGTCCATTGCTGAGCGACGATCCAGGCCGTCCGTGCGAGGAAACCTAGGGTTTTTGTCACTTCTTCTCCTTGCCGCAGCGACAGAACCCATTTTTGGGTAGACAGCAGCTTCGTGAGATCCTCCGCTTGCAAGACCTCCGGCCATCTCACCGGAGCCGACGCCGGAGGAAAGAGCCATGAGACTCATCCCTTCTCCTCCTCGGGTGTGTTCCGTCGCAGCAAGACGGTTATTTTCCTCCTAGACCGCCAGCTGATATATGCGGCCGAGGGGTGGTGGAGGATCCATGGCGAGAATTTGAGATCGAAATGCTGAATAGGACTCATTCAAGATGAGTAAGAATCTCGTAGCCTTCTCTCGTTCTTTGATTTCTTTATACTGTATTAACGTACTCTCGGGTCCTTGTAGGCGTTCGTCGGCGGCCTCGAGTTCATTCCATAGAGCAGAGAGGCGGTTGAAGCAAGTGGTAACCGAGAGGTTCCCTTGCTTCAACTCCGTTAGTGCTTGGGTGATTGTGAAAAGCTTCACTCGGTCAAGATGTCCGTACATCTCCTTGATGCTGTCTCGGAATCGCTTCGCGTCTTCGGTTGGTGGAAGCCTAGCCGCGATGTCGGGGGCGAGACAATTGCCGATCCAGGTACGTACTAGCGGTGCATCTCCGCCGGTGCCTCCGGTTGCGTTCATCGTCGGAAGGGGACGGCTCCGTCAAGGAAGCCGTCCTTGTCTTTGGTGACGAGCGCCCGACGGAGATCTCGAGCCCAGGTGGTATAGTTGTTCGGTCCGGTGAGCTGAAGGTTGATGAGGCGAAGTTCCGGTCCATCGGCCGGTGAGGTATAGAGAACATCGCCTGGTTCGGGGCGACCGCTGTTGCCAACGAGGAAGGTGTACGGCAAGAAACCGGGCGGGTAGGCTGGGTAGGGAGTTGTCCCCTGACCCAGCAAAGATCCGGGTCTGTGACCCGGATTTGATTGTCCTGAATCAGTCGTCGGGTCATTCTCATCCGACGAAGGAGCGGGGTGATTTGCAAGCCCTGAATAACTGGCTTCACCAGGTAAATGCTGAACCCACGCTTGTCTGGGTCCAGTGCCCCATTGGGTTTGGACGGGATACCACTGAACTGGATGAAGCGTGGGAGGCCATTGAATTTGACCCGAAGCAGGGAGTTGCCCTTGAATGGCTGGTCGTTCCTCCTCGGGTAGGTTGGTAGTGTCTGACTGTAATAAGCTTGAATTCTGGGGATTCTCCTCTGTTAAAGAGCCCTCGATGTTCTTATCTTTTGCCATGGTAAGAGTGAATTCCTAATCGTTTGGCTGATTTGTTTTTGCAGAATGAAGAACTGCAACAACACCTCAAAAAGAAAAACGAAGGCAATTCTGGAATTTGCAGAAACTGGAATTTGCGGAAGCTAGGCCAAGATCAAGGGCTGCTCTGATACCATGACAGAAAGTAAAGATGAACAATGTAGGAGAATTTTCTGTATATTCGTATATCATGTACAATTACAATGATTCATTTATAATGTAAGAATACAATGAATTTAGGAAATAATATACAAAGAATCATAATCTCCTTTAACTAAGGCAATTATAAATCTACTAAATCAATCACAATCAGCGCCAAGGTCAGAATCTTCAATTATATCTTCAACAAACCTGACATCTCTTCTTTAAGAATGAATTTGAGAAAATCAGAGTACAAGCAATAAAACTGTTAAGTGCATCGCGTGCGCACTAATTCCGTCTTCGGCATGGCGTAGACCCAATTTAAAAGGGATCCGCATTTACATGAGAGAAATAACATGCACTATTTACATACCCAGATACATAAACAAGTAAATATGACTTTTATTGAGATATTATACTGACAACTTATGATCTTGCAATTCTTTCTCTTTTTTATAGCAAAATTGAATATTCTACATTTGTCACTGGTCCAGGGACTCGTTGAAGAAGAGAAACTGAACTCCTCCAACGTCCTAAGTCCATGTCCTCACCAAAAGAAGTATGATTGAAGGTCCAAAAGCAAGGATCATTCTCAATTGATCGCTTGGAGGTGTCCGAAGTGACTTGGATTGTATTTGACACTGGTGCCGACCCTAATGTTACCTGGGAGGATGGGAGAATGGTATGACCAAGTGCGTAAGGGCTGTGGCTGAGCTCTTGCTTGCCAGTCACTTTGATAAAGAGATCATTGATGAGGTTTTCAAGAGGTATAGGGCTCAACTCGTCGATCACATGTCCCAAGTAAAAGGCTGTTTGTCAACTTTGTCATTTCTCTGAAGAAGATTACCTAGATATATTGTAAAAGTTTCAAGTTAAATCATTATAGATATATGTGCGTTCATAGGGATTTTTTTTTTTTTTTTGTTTTTTTTTGTTTAAGTTTATAGAAAAATTGAAATATGAAGGAGGTGGGGCTGTTTCACTTGTATTACTTTTTTTTTTTGTCTTATCCTATGTAAAGAAAATTCAAGAAATTTGACTCTTTTTTTTTTTTTTTTTTTTTTTTTTTTTGGGTCAGAGATTTGCAAGTTGAAGGCCTTCACATTTGGAATTTTGGTTAAAGGATTTTTGTTCCGTATATCCAACATAATGCATTGGTTTGACTGAGCAAATTTGGTGTTTTCATAAGTTCGAGTAGGGTGCTCGTTGTCAATTTTCTTGTTTATTTTCCTAGCATAAATAAATCTTAAAAACACGAGTTGTTCAGAGATCTGCACATAATATAAATAAAACTTATGACCTCATGAAAGATAAATGATCTCTTTACCACTATCTACTGTGGTCGTAACTTTCAATTCAGAGCAACTATGGATCCACGATATCCTTCTCTCACCCATCAGAACACTCGTCAAGACAGCATGGTGTAGTTTTTTAGTAGTATGCTCGTTGTTAAATTTCAAAGTGCATCAATAATTGTTTCTATAATTTATTATTTATTTTTTATTTACCTAGTGTTCCAAGGGCACCGATTAATGATACTTTTTAAACCAACTTTTAATGTCAACCACATTTATGGCAACATTGCATGTATCTAGGCTCGCAGTACGTTTGGGAAAGCGCCACCAAACATAGTGAAAATGAATGAAATATGAATGTGGAGACTATGAGAGGCGCCGGAAGACAAAGGCCTGTCAAATCATATTGCTGTTATCGGATTAAGCATGGAGCCGGGGGACTTTTTCTTGGAATTTTATTGTGTGGAACATGTTAACACGTTGAATCCAATAGATCTCACATTCAAAATTAGTGGAACCGAAAGCCACGTGAGATTCAATGGTATAAAATATTGTGGACACCAAATTTATTGCTAACTTTTAAGGTATTCGTTTATTTTACAAAAAAACTGCAGAAACATATAAAAAGAATATATATATATATATATATATATATATAAAGATGAATAAAACAGGTGAGATAAAAATGAATAAAAAGTACTAAAAAAAAAAAAAAAAAAAAAGAGTCGAGTGGGCCGGCGTAGTTAAGCCCGTTCTTTTTAATGCTTTTGCAGCCCATTCATTTATTTCTTCTTCAGCCCATCCATTTTTTGTTTACTCTTTGAGCCCATCAGAACCTAAAATGAAGAAAAAGCGCAGCCCACACGTCTGTCGTTTCTCTTCCTCAAGCGCTCCCCTATTTCCCAAGCGATGAAAAATCGACCATGACACCACAAGAGTGACGTAAGCAAAGTGGGGGCAAAAAGAACCAGCTGAGCTGGCAAGGAGATAAAAGGGATCCGGGCAGAGGCGTGAGCAGCGTGCGCAGGGGAGGAGGAGAGCTTGGGAAAACCAGGAGGGAAGATGCTGGACGTTCTTAAAGAAAGAGGTTGGCTGGAAAAAGTTCGGTTTTCCTTGTGGGGAGCTCTCTACATACAAAGAGGGGCTGATCTTCTCCGTTTGTCTTCCCTCTCCACACAAAAGAGAGAGGTCTCACTGGTTTTGAAGAGGGCAGAAGGTTTTGGTGCTGTAGTAGGTCTTCGGCAGACCCAAAAAAAAAAAAAACAAAACAAAACAAAAGGCTGGAGACAGAGAGGGGCTCTTTGCAGGAGGAGAGTTCTTTCTGGTTTTGTGGTTTTTGAGAGGAAGGAGGCTTGGCAAAAGGAAAAAAAAAAAAAAAAAAAAAAAAAAACAGAAAGGAGCGAGGAGGAGAAGACGAGAAGGGAGGGAGAGAAAGGTTTTGAGAGGCTGAAGAAGGAAGATCACCGGAGAACTCCTTGCACGACCACCGACCTCCTTCGCTGTCCACGGCTAAGCGGAGGCCACAGGTTCGATCTTCAGACGAGAAAGAAGGTCACTCGACGTTTGTACGGCAGCAAAGGTTCCATCTCTGAACCATGCAAGAGCTAACTTCTTATCAGCTGTGTGGGTGTGTTCCTTTTTATTTTTTTTTTTTTAACGAACTGAAACCCAAGGTTTGTTCTTCGTGAGGTCGTGGACACCCTCCATAGAAATAAAATCGATCTCTGAGCAAGGATGCTGATTCATGCTTCTACACGTTAAGACAACGACATTCCACCATGAACACAGATCTGTATCTTGCCTACCAAAGTGTACACCATGGGTTTGCTAAAATGTCTAAAAAAGACCGAAAAAATTCCCATGAATCGATTGTTGTTTTTGAGGAGATCTTGGGGAAATTAGGCTATTCTGTCGTTAATAATGGTGTTCGGAGCCTATACAGGTTGTCACGAGTCTGAGAACCATGCTAAAACCAAATTGTAATACCACTATAGAACTTGCATATCACGTGCTTGATAATATTGTTGAGAATCTAAGTGGTTTTGATAATTGATAAAACTTAGAGACTTTGTTTATGATAAAAAGTATTTTTAGATGGAAAGTCTGATAGAATATGATCATATGATATCAATCAAAATCAAAATCATGATTTATTCTTCCTTCCTTATATATTCAATCAAACGGCTAGAATGAGTCAAATATACTAGTGCAATAGCTAGTGACGATCGGTTGGATTCCTTGCCATTTTATAAGAAGTTTCAAAATGAATGTCTTCTTAATATCTATCGAAGATTCAACCTTTTTGGAATTTCTTATTAGAGGCGAAACATTCTTTTCATTCGTAAACACTCAACTTTTAGAAACCCGAACTGCTATATAGGCAGTAGAACATATGGGAAGCTTCACTCTTAGTGATCCTGAGTCAATCAGATCTTCTCAACTAGATCCAAGACCAACGGGTAGATTGGTTCGGGAGATATGTTGGACTAAGAGGAATATAAGAGGAGGTCTCAAAGCTGAAGGGATAGAATTCACATTCACGAGAACTGAAACTTTTAATTCCAAAGTCTTGTTTTGTGATCATATACATTTACTTCTGCTGAGCGATATTGTGTAAATTTTTTAGAGGTTGAGAGTGTGAGGAATTGTTCATATAAACTCGAGTGCTCGAAGTTTAGGACTTCTAACCTTTGATCAATTTTTATAATGAATTCCAGCCAATAGACTATAGCGCGGGAGAGTGGACGTAAGCTTGCAAAAACCGAGCCACTATGATCTTGAGTATGCAATTCTCTATCCCTTACTCTTTTTATTTATTGTGATAGAACTTCATCTGTAATATTTATTTAAATATTTTTATTTTCACACAATCACCTATTTACCTCATCTAAGTGATAGATCTAGCCGTAACAAATATGCTTAAAAGAAGGCCGAATCTCGTTCTTTATTGAACCTTTCTTGTTTGCTTCTACATCGGTTGGATCTTGTCGGACATTTGTGTTTTTGTTGTGTTCTCATGCGATTTGGTGAAAATCCGTGTTCGAGTTCAACATGTACACATCCGTCGAAGCTCTCGCATGTACACATATCCCCATGCCTGAAGATTGTTCGTCGAAGCTCTCGCCAGCAAAGTTTATGGTTCAAACCATCCCAATCAGTTTATCTATCCACTTTGTAGTGTACCGGTGATTTTTTGTTTGTTAGAAAGGCTAGCATGGAAGGGAGATTAGTTTCGGATTAGTATTTTTTGTTCGTGGTTGTGGTCGATGGGAGAGTGGCCGGAGTTGGTGGCTGTCGGTCAGGACGAGTGAGTACCGATTGGTGGTGGCTCAGCAGTGATGAATAAGCCGGTGAAAAAATGGGTGGAAGATGGTATTGCCTTGAGTTTGATGGTTCGGGTTAAATGGCCGAATGAAGAGGAGTTGCAACGATAAAGGGGGACGTTCGCTGGTTCTGCTTGAGAAAGAAGATGATGCAAGTGAAAAAGACAAAACAGAGAAGAAGACAAAAGAGAAAAAGAAAGAAAAATAGAAAAATCATTAAAAAACAAAAAAATTGATTTTTTTTTTCTTTTTAATCCGACTGGTTTGGATCCGGGTTTGGCTTGGGTCAATGGGCCGGATCAGGTAGATGGTCTGAACCTGTTCCCCGAAGATGATAAAAATAATAATACACTAAAAATTTAAAAATTAAAAATTAAAATTATAAATTATAAAAAAATTAGGAAAAAATAATTAATTAGAAAATTCGGAAAACATTAAAATTTTGAAAAAACAGAAAATCCATAAAAATTTAGAAAATCCTAAAAAATCATTAATTTTTTTTTTAAATTTAGAAAATCATTAAAAAAAAAAAGAAAACCCAGACAATAAAAAATTAGAAAAATCATTAAAAATTTTGAAATTTTAAAAAATAAAAAAATAGAAAATAGAATATTTTAGAACAATTGGAAAACCCATTAAAAATGTTAAAGCCCAAAATTTGGACAAGCCGTTAGGGCTTTAAAACACGGATTCTTGTTTTGCTTTGTCTTATTTATTTTTTTTAGGATGTTTGCATGTTTCTATGATGATTATAATTGACTGATTTTTTCAATATTTGGATGTTATTTCCTTGTTTTAAAATGGTTAGGACAAACCTTAGATTTTTCTTATAGGCTGTTGTGGCATTAGTTAGCACATGATTATGTTAGGTATCGAAAGGGTATTAGCCTTAGGGCTAACATAATCAAGTCTCGGAGTTCAAAATCTTTAGCTACGTAAATAGTAAGATATTCTCCGTTTTTAGCCAACCTAAAAAATACTAGTGACGACTCCTTAATTGAAAATCATGAAGGACTAATTCTTTTTAAAATTGAACGTCTGATGTCGTGCGAGGTATGAGCTTCAGAGAGCCCAAGTCAATGGAAGGTCGTCGGCTCAAAGTCGACAATACCCCCAAACCTAACAAACCCCCTCCCTCGCGAGAGAGGAAAGGTCTCGACAAATATACGTGGATGTCTTTTCAAAAACAAAAAAGTAGGGGTATGGCTTTATTTGGCATCGGTTTGAGTAAATATCAAAGAGTCATGGGATTCAAATAGAATTATGGATAATGCCCGTATTCAAGACCAATTCATTCAACCAAGAATATCAACATGCATTCAAGATTGATGACACTCTCTTTGATAAGCCTCATAGACAGGTGGAGTCTCATCTTTGACTTTGTTAAAAAAGACGGTTATTTCTCTTGCATTGAAGCTTGCATCAAGACACTTTGAAATGGTCACCATCATTAAAAATATTGTACATTTAACAGCATTTCTAAATTTATCCAGTTTCTATGTACATATATGACTGTTAGTTTATTGGTTTAAGTCTAGTATTTTGCTTCTTTTGTCGTGCTATAAAAGGTCATCGAGTCTTTGTAAAACACACATTAGATTTGATTAATGAAAAGTTGTTTAGTGCAATTCCCTTGAACTTTAAAGAGTTCAAACCACTTGAAAGTTTTTTCACTCCATTCAATTGGGGGCTTTAAATATTGCATCCTTGAAAAGTTGCAGCTATCAATCTTGAAGAATTGATGCCATTTTAACTTCCTTGGAGGCCTAGAAGAGCAACCATTGAAGTTCTCATCCTTTTCTTTATTCCATCCAATTCCATTTTGTCCACTTCCTTCTAAAATCGACAAGCCTACAATGCTTATATGAGAAAATCCAATACGTAAAAGTTATAGATCCAAGAGTCTTCATTCTTTGGCTTTGGAATCAAGTCATTTTGATCTAAATTGACAAAGTAATGCCCATTTTTCTGGATTAGCGTAGAATTGAAATTTTTGCTCGATTTTGTGACTAAGTTTCCGTATGTGTAAGTTACTCTCCCAATCCTATTGTTTGAGTAGCTGGCCTTGGGCTACATCAATTATGTCCCAAACTCGAGACCCCCTACCTCTAAGGGACATTGAGAGAGAGAGAGAGAGAGAGAGAGAGAGAGAGAGAGAGTTATTGGTCCATATGTACTAAAACTGAAAATGCAGTGAAAGATAATAGCGTGTTCAGCGAAGTTGCAATTCCAAGAAAGAGAGAGAGTTACTGGTTCATATGTACTAAAACTGAAAATGCAATGAAAGATAATAGCGTGTTCAGCGACGTTGCAATTCCAAGAAACATATCGACGATCCAGAAATATGCGCCTCTTCTCCCCTCATGCTTTTCGCTCGGAGAAGCAAATGTGCTCTGTTTTAGATTTAACAGGTGGCCTGGATGCGATTGGCGTTGACACCGCCTAATCTACCATTTTACAGGCAACCGCTTGAGTATACTTACCTTAAATCACATTCCATCCTACGTACTTGGTGTGTCCCAAATTGTATTCAGCACCATCCAAAGGTAAGACCAAATAAAACGGACGATGAGGGAGAAGATAAACGAATTGGACTCAAATTACAATTAATGTGGAACATGGAGACAAAGTTACACCAAAAATGTCTATAAATAGAAGAGCCTCGAACCAAGTCAAACGCAAGCCAACGAGAGAGAGAGAGGTCACCCAAGGATTGCACATGAATGGAGGAATCGGAGAAACAAGTCATGCTAACAACTCATTGCTTCAGGTACATCTTTTATTGTCCTATTGTGAGCACATAAAGTCTTGGATCATGCTGCATTTAAAGATCGATTATTATACACTCATGGTAATTATGTACCACAATATGATATATTCACGGTATGTCAAACGAGGGTTCTTTTTTCCACCAAGCTTTTAAATTCTATATCCAAAAGATGCTATTTACCATGCATTTTGAGACCATAATTTTTAGATATATTTTTCAATCAACAAAATTATTTTTGAAAAGTGTACGCTAGAGGGTATATAAAAGTGCTAGATCTAGCAAGATCAGTGCAAAATCGGACAAATCTATTCCCGAAATGTTCTGATTTGGATTATCATAGAAAATGCATGGCATCCGCGATATTCAATTGTTCTATGTGAACTGCCCGCATATTCAATCTGGAATATATCATTAGATATGTTTGCCAGTACAAGCAATACATGACAAATGATATCTATTTCTTTGTAAATGAAAAAAAGTAAAGACACGAAACTTCTCTTTTCAAGTGAGTCGATACTTTCCTTTTCTTTCTGTAGAGTGGTGATATCGATGACGAAGCCCATAATTGAGGTAGCCATCATAGCTCTGTTCTCCACTGCCGTGCCATATTACTGAGGAGCTTTGCCATTGCAGACTTTGGGGTGTTCCTGAAACGTAAATGCTCTCTTCGTCATGTCCGACATCAACATCATCATCGATTTCCACAATGCGAAGAACCATGAGCTGCTGGAGTTCCAAGTGTTCTTGAAAGATCTCCCGGGGAATAACCTAAACACCGTCTTCAGCAGTTTATTGCCAAGATTCCAAGAGAAGCTGAGCAAGCAAATGGAGAGCAAGTACAGACCATTAGCTGTAAGAGTTTTCTGGATATAGACTACATTAATTGATATTATAAAACATTTTACGGGATTGATCTAATAAAGTAAGACATAATATTTTCTTAATAGTCGAATATGGGTCTGGCTTGTGTGAGCCGAGTTGGGCCCAGCCCATGATGAGAGGGCCCATCCAAAACTCTATAAAAGCACTAAGGTCCCTCCTCTAACTCTCATTCTTCCACAAACACTCTTTCACCTCACATAAGGAAGTCGTGAGGGGCGGTCTCATCATGTCAAGATCCGAGGGCCATAGAGGAGAAGAACCTAAGCATCGAATTGTCGCCATTTCGCATAAAGAATAATGGATTCCAAATCAGGTACACAAATCTTTGTCTACTTCTCCAACGTGTTCGAGTTTCTATCTACGTCGATTTTGGGATGCCGCTTCGATGGCCAACAATTGGTATCAAAGTCTAGTAGCCTAGAACTCGAACTGTTGCATTTGGTCCGTTTCGGAAATTTTGTCCGTTGAAACTTTATTTTGAAAACGTATTCGGACTGGTCTCGTAGAGACGAGTGTTTCGATGGGTGGCACACCTCCGATGAAGGCCAAACGCACTGCCCATGAACATTTTGGATTCGACCTACCTTTGGACCGTTTTGCCCATTTTTGTGATTTTTGGTCCAATGAAAGTGGATTTTGATCACTTATTTGGCTTCTACTCGTCGAGACGAGCATTTTGGTGGGTGGTACACCTCCAAACAAGGCCGGACACGCCGGCATGCACTTGCACACGCTACGGCGGCTCCAGCGCATGGCGTCACCCGCCGACATTCGGGCTCACACACCCGGCTCATGACCGCTTAAGGTGGTGGGTGATGTCATGACGTCACCCTGCCGACTTGTGCCACCGCCATACTATGATGACGTCATGGTTGACGTCAATGGGCAGTGATGACGTCATCAACGACGTCATTTCCTTGTAGATTGACCTGACCCGATTGATTGGCATTGACCGGTCAACCCAACCCAAGTTGACAGGGTCCTGACCGGTTTGACCATTGACCCAACCCAGTCAAATCTTTGATTGGTCAAACCAGTCTGACCCAGTTGAACCGGCGTACCAACAGGTTCAACACATCCGCGCGTGTAGCCCACGCACTGCGCATTCCGGCGGCTCGTGAAGGCGCGTACGGCATTCTTTTGGCACGTGGTCTACACCGGCGTGCTTGTATGGAAGTTCTTTACACTATGATATGTTTATTTTATATGTTTGATGATTTTATGGATATGAAAATGCATGTGAAACCCTAAAGTACGTGATTTTTGATGTATTTTTGCATATTTTTCATGTATTTCTCTATGGTTTTGGAAAACGTTATGAGCTTGCATGTATATCATCACGTAAAAATTGTGTAGAGCATTGATTCATTAATAACATGTATACGGTTCAGCATGTATTAATAAATAGAGTAATGTGATTTGCATGACATATGATTTTAGTGACGAATTACCTCTATCATCGGGTCTAAAATCATATGTATAAGGTGAATGTGAGTCATAAACTTTATATCATTGGTATGAGAGAATTTCAATGATTCAATTGGGTTGTGACCGCCAAAGTAGCACACTTAATTGAATTTGAGAAATATAGGTTTCATATCGTGATGGGATGTCTCCTGTTCTAATGCATGGGCATACTCTCAAAGGAGGAGATTGTGTATTATTTCATGGAGGGATGCATGCATAGTATTTTCTTTATAATCGGAACCCGTGTGGGCGCTTGATGAATGAAAGTTATGTGTTATGATTATTGATTATGTTTGTTGCATTAGTGTTGGCATATGTGATGTACTAATATACAAAGGTGTGCCAAGACGAGGTAAAACTATATGCCATTGTGTGTTTAGGCTGCCTCCGAGGCAAATTAACTTTCTAATCAAGATTTAGGAAGTTGACTCACTGAGATTTATATCTCGCCACATTGTTGTTAAATATTTTCAGGTCCGTAGTATGGAGAACCATCACATGCGATTTGGGGTCCTGATGGACCAAACCGCGGGTGTGCCTAGCATCACTTTTAGTTGGTCTTGTCATTCGTGAAGTTTAGGTTAACCTCGATCCTTTCCAACCCTTTTTGTTTGTTGGTTGTTAGAAAATTGTCTTTTGACGTAGACTTGTAAATATTAAACTTCTTGGGGTTAACAAAATTATAAATAAAAGAAATGTTTTTGGAAAAGTTGGTTGAGATGCTCTTGCTATCTCTCTTTATTGATTGACTGGGTATTTATTTGAGTTGCTTCCACATACTTTTAATAGAAAGATAAAAAGAATGGGTTGGCGATGTATCCTAAGACATTGCAAATATTTAATCGACCACCAAGAATGTTCGTGCGCTCGGGGTTCAAGACGTGACATGCAGTGCAAGTGCTTGCCTTTTTGAAATACGCACGAGTTAGAAAATAAGATTCAGAGGTTGGAATACAAACTCAAAAAGCAGTCTGAACAATTGATCGAGTCTAACCACCACTGATGAACTTCACGATTGCATCAAGAGCTTAAATGAACAGCTGAACAACCAAGTATGAGAGTTCGAAGCTAATCTGGATATCAAAACTCGTGCAAATTTCAGGAGATGACTTTGTCCCGATTTGAGGATTTGGGTTACGGTCCCCCCCCCCCCCCCACCCTCCCCCACCCGAAGAACATAGCAATTTTGCACCAATTTGTTAATTTGGGGCAAACTTATGGCACAATGACGTTGATTTGTGCACTCATGTGCCGATTCATCTTGTCAGCAAAACACGCCGAATGTTATATAACAAATTAGTGTCATGTCAAATTTTCCAATGAGATGTGTGATACTCAAGTGAATGAGTTTTAATCAATGTGACATTTAAGTGATCGAAAAAAAGTCATGGCATGTAAGTGAGCACTGTGTATGAAGTACAATTTCCATCTAGAGAAATTTGCGTGAATAAACACAAATAATCATAATCGAAATTAGGTCAACAATAAGAGTTTCACAATTATGTCACGGAAACATATGAAATTATTTTACTCCATCATATGGAGTTTATACCAAAAACTAATTTTAAAGTTACAACAGTGTTGATCATTATAATGAGAAATTACAATTTGCATTCACAATATTGATTGAGCTAAAAAGAACTTAAATGATGTCTGTTACACAAGCGAGAAATATAAACATGCCAAAATAATAAAGCCATCTACATTCTAAGTACTTTGGGGGCATAAATAAATTGAAAGTGGGAAGTCACTATGGTAATATGTTACACCATGAAGAGGGCTATTCAATTAGTAGCCCCCAAACCCTAATATTTTGTAGCGCAGGGTTGGAAATCTCGTATATACAATGCCCCAACAGTTATCTCTAGCCGCTTCTTCTTGCTCTTTTACTATATATATGAAAAAAAAAATGGAAACTTAAACAACAAATCTTTTTATTAAAAAAAAATTATACTCTTGCAATTGAAAGTCATTCGTAACAAAAACACACGAGTAACCAGCCAAGGTCTTTATTTTAGGTTACATATAGATTGCACCTAGATAATCCATATCATATGTTACTAGTTAGATAAGCATCACATAGACATAACCTAGAATTAAATTGCATCTCACAAAAAAATCCAAAAAGAATTAAATGTCATTGCATTTAGGCATCATGTTTAGGCTATGCATGATTTTTTTATTAACATCTTACAGATAATGGGATATTACTCATATAAAAGTTATGCTTTGCTTAATGTATTGAGGTATGCCCTAAATCTAGCGATTCATTTATTGCTTTAATTTATTGAGTGTTGCATTATTGATTATGTACTCACATGATCACCCATTGCATGTTAGTGAATTAGGATTAAAATTGTCCATGACTGCCTACCAAATACTTCTAAAAATAAAGAAAAAAGTACCAAGAGTGAGTTAGATTTATCTAGCATAACCAAGTCTCCATATACATAATATCTGTGATTCGCATAAATAAAGTATTTTCCACACGAGTTTCAAATCAACTTGTAATGAATTAGTGGAGACTGCAAATTGAATTAATTTGCATGTCTAATTTATTAAATCAAAACCCCCACAGTTGTGATTGATATTGTGTGACACCCCAAATTTTCTTTTGTTCATTAGTTAAGTTAAGTATATTATAGATTAAGGTTACTGATTTGATTAAAACACCAAGTGTCCTTTTAGTTCGACCACAACCCACTCTTCCGTGCATGGGAGGATTTTCTTTCAAGAGGAATTTTATTCCCCTCGTAGAAGCTAGGTGGAGCTAAAGAGGAAGGGGGGGGGGGGGGGCATCACACGTGTACTTCTACTCTTTTCTTCTTTCCTAAACGGTTCAGCTGCAGCGACTGATTTCTTCAGCTAGGTTCTTTTCTTTCTTCCCCAAACCGAGACACCTAACTCTTCTCACTCTTATTTTCGCTTCGTTCCGCCAAAGATCTGACCCGAGCTCAACCCCTCTTAGCCCCATGCCTTCTTCCAATAGAGAGACCGTCGCTGCCTTGCCCCGTTCGGAGCTCCTACCGTCGGCCGTGAAGCCCTAGCTCGCCCGACGCCTCCTCCCTCTTCTGCCGATGAAAGATCCAGGCAAGTGAAGCTGTCTTCGTGGTCTCGAGTTCATGGGTTTGCCCCGCCTTGTGTTTTATGTTGATTTAGGGTTGGGTGGCTGCATTGAGGGTGCAGGGGACGGCTGAAACATTGGGTTTTGGGGTAGGATAGGTTCTGATTTTGAATTGCCGTGGCTGGTAGGTGGTGGATATCGTGTTCCACCCGGTCGACGACCCACTAACCCATAGTTTCCTTCCCTCTCTCTTCCATTTCTCTCTTTTCCTCCCTCGGCTTGAACAGAACGGAGCCTTGATGTCCTTGTTTTGGTATATACGGGTTAGCCGAGAGTTCGAATAAGAGCTGTGAGCGAGAGAGGGAGAGAGAGAGAGAGAGAGAGAGAGAGAGAGAGAGAGAGAGAGAGAGCCTATGAGAGAGGTGCGGATTGAGTGAATTGAGAACGATTCTTGATTTGATGATTCTATTTTGGGCTCATTCGGGCTAGTCGCAGGGTTGGATGGGTGTTCGGTGACTTGCGTGTGAGGCTTGTGGATGGTATGGCATAAGTCGGGGCGAGAGGGAGGCTGTGGTCCATCGTTGTTGGGTAGGAAAAGTTGATGAGCTATGAAATGGGCTTACATGTTGACTTAGGAAGGTCGAGACTTCAATTGTGGCTTTGGATGGATTTCTCGAATTGTTTGTGATGAATCACTAGTGGTTAACACTTGTTTAGGTGCTATACATGTGTGGTCGAGGCTCAAATGGGGGTTCATGAGGGGACTAATTAGCTAGGAGCAGCTGAGTGCAGATGCTAGAGTTCATGGTTGGTCTGTCTGGGAAGAAAAGCTCGCTGAGATTGCTAGTTTGCCGATTTTCTGTCATCAAATGTATTAAGAATTGGATGAACTTATTTTCTGGAAAGTTGTGCAATACATTCTGATCTACGATATATATTTAATTGAGATTTGTATGAGTTAAACTGATCCACATGAAGACTTGATTTTATACTGTTAGTGAGTTGTTCAATACCGTGAAATCACGACCTCAGTGTGCTTTTGAATTTCTATAAAATTATTGAGTTAGAATATGGATTTACTTCCTTATGAAAGTAGTAAGAGACATGTAGGTGCGGAACATATCAAAATTTCAAAGCATTTTACTGAGTATTGACTTCGAAATGGGCTAAACCTCCCAGTAGTTAGTTTTGTTCGGCGGAAGGAATTTTGAGCTGCATGGACCACATTGCTGCTCTCTTTACAGAAGTAACTGGACTTGGTTTCCTTCTTGAAAAGTGTTCATTTAGGGCCATACTATCAAATATTAAAACTTGAGAGTTTTCTATGATGGTTTACTATGGTTTTGGCTCTAAATACCGAGACTCATCGCATTTGCCTAGTTCTGTCTATGTTAGTAGATTCTGAGTTTTCTGCAAGAAAATGTTGGACTCTTACCTTGTGGCCTCTAATGAGGGTTCTTATATACCTTGTAGTATTTAGCAATGTATGTTTAGACCTTGGTGTGATTGTTAGCATATTGGAGTTGTTGGTGCTGCAACAAGGTGGAATTATGAATGTGTGTAGTTGGCTAAGGAGCCAATGAGAGACCCCGGTGTCGAGATGCCTAGAGAGGGGTGATGAGGAGTAATGGTATTCTCTCCAGGGGACTGAGAAGGGTCAAAATAACTTCTCAGGGGACCTCGTGACGCTAGGTTGGATGCAAGGGGTACAGGGTGGAGTGTCGTCTTCCCTTGGGTGATTGTGAACCTCGTGACGCCAGGTTGGGTGCGAGGGATACAGGGTGGAGTGTCGTCTTCCCCTGGGTGATTGTGAACCTCGTGACGCCAGGTTGGGTGCGAGGGGTACAGGGTGGAGTGGCATCTTCCCCTAGGTGATTGTTGCAGCTAGACTTCTATAGATTCTGCAAATTGATAGTTTGTTTACCTATTTGTCTTGCTATTGGCCAACTCTAAGTTAAGACTAACCGCCCACTTGATGAGTTTTTATTTTGAAAACTCACACTTGTTTATTGTGTCTTTTCTTCAAATTAGAAAGTGACCAAGGAGCGCTCGACGTGTGGGAGAGTTTTGTTTTGTTTTTTTTTTTTTTTTATAGTATGTACATACTCGACAGGAGGTAGGATATTAAGTGTTTGTGGCTCCTAGTTTTTTTTTTTTTTGTAGAAATCCCCCCTCCTTAGCCTCATCTCCCGATGTGTACGGAAACAAAGTTTTGAATAAATATAGTCGAGTGCAGTTCAGTTTCTTATGACTCAGCTTAGAATGAAATTTATTTTATGATCTAAAATTAATATCTCCCCTAATTTGTAAAGCAAGTCATGTGACTTGACCTGAGATCCTAGGTGTCACATATTGGCTTGAGAGAGTTTGCGCTAAGTCTTTTGCTTAGTAATCCATTAGCTTTCTTTTTAGTGGTTCACCCCAAAGAAGATCATGACAATTTCTAGATTAAGAATGATGCATTGCTTGTCCTAAACTTTTAATACAATTATTTAGCACTATCAAAAGTAAAGTGACATCCCTTCGATGCTTTTACTGTAAAGCAATTATGACTTTGTTCGCTAATGATTGATTAAGAAAAATGGTGTAGGATACGCGACTAGCACTAGTGACCTACACTGTACTTTAGCATAAGAGACACCAACGTTACTGACCGTTCAATTTGAGCCATAACTACTATATGCCACTTGCAATATGGAGATTTGAAGTCAAGGAGTCTATTAACATAGCCCTACCAAAATGCTAATAGTCAAGAAATCTCTCCATACTAGTTATGCCACAGTTAAGCAATGCAACCCAAGCCATTCACCGCTCATGACATAAATAGAACTTATCACTTCATGGAAGACAAATGATCTCTTTACCATTATCTACCGTGGTTGTCACTGTCGATTCTGTAGCACAACCATGGATACATGATATCTTCTCTCGCCCATTAGAACACTCGTTAAGATAGCATGATAAAGTTTTCTCGTAGTATGCCCGTTGTCTATTTTCAAAGTACATCAATAATTGTTTCTATAATTTTTAAAATTTTTATTTTACCTAGTGTTCCGAGGGCACCGATTAAAGATTTCTTGAAGATAAATAACAACTTTTTATGTCAACCATATATATGGCAACATGGCATGTATCTAGGCTCGTATTACTTTCGGAGAAGCACCGCCCAACATAGCGAAAATGAAAGAATTCTGAATGTGGAGACTATGAGGGAGGCGCCAGAAAATGAACAAAGGCTTGCCAAATCGTTTGCTCTTATAGGAACAGGCGGGGAGCCAGGGGAATCTTTCGGAACATTAACGTGCGGAACGTGTTGGCATAAAATGTACGTGCATGTCTTTTTAAAGGGAAGAATGCTGGGTTGCTTTCTTCGGGTATGGCTTTATTTTGCACCAGTTCGACAAACATCAAAGAGTCTTAGTCGTAACCTTTTCAAATTGTCATAATATATAAACAGATTTAATAGTAACTCGACATCCTAATCTAACCAATATGGTTGGCAAAAAATTAAGCAACTTCAAATTTTCCTTATAAACTGCGTTTTTTTTTTCCCACGTAAAGGGATGCCTTGAGGGGGGGGGGGGGTCTATAAAAAAATCTAAGAAAGATAACACATGAAAAGTCAAGACTTGTTTTCAACTAATGATTAATATTAATTATATTTAATATGTTAATAAAGAGTACATTATCAAAATTGATATTCAATATATAATCTCTACCGCGGCAAATTATTGGGATCATCCATCTCTTTAACTCTTAATGGGTCAACTGAAGTGAAGGGAAAGCTTGTTCATTGGGGCCTCATCAAAAGAGTCGTCACTTTTATCTTAATAATTGGTGACTCTTTGCTTAATGGGAAAATAACATAAATGGTCCATGAATTTTGACCTAATATGCAATGTGATCTCTAAATTTTCAATCTATTCAATATGGTTTATGAACTTTAACCCAATATGCATAAGGTCTCCGAACTTTTAAATTATTTAATGTAATTCTTGAACTTTTAGTACATGTTCAGTTTAGTCCAACAATAAATTGATGGTGATTCCAATGAATTAACTCACATGTTTACATAATTAAAATAAAATCTGAAAGTTGATATTGGTATGAGCTTAGGAAAAACCATGTTAAGCCTTTGGGTTTAGTAAGTCATCAATTTTCCCTTGGTGGTTTATCTTTGGGAAGATCGCAATAGTTTAGCAAACCCGCTAGAGACTCAAGTTAAAACTTTAATGAACTTAGGCTTGAACTTCTTTTTTCAAAAATATCTTTACTTGGCAGCGTGGAGACAAGGTACTCCATTAACATACGTGTTAAATGGTCTTGCACAAAGGAGTTATAAGGGAAATAGTATTTGCTAATGTTTGTTTTGTCAAGCGGTGATGAGAATGAATGTTTCAATTCAATAGTGAAGCAATGCTTGCAATATATATTCCTGTGCATGGTCCATATGCTTTAGCACTACACTTTTGCACACGTACCTTGTCGTCATACCTAGATTGCAATTAGGAAAATATCTAGAATGGTGTTGAGAATGATACAATTTAATCACAAGACAAAATAAAGGTTGGCCTTCTCATCCCCAAACTTTCTTTCTTAGTGCAAGACAAAATAGAGGTTGCCCTTCTCATCCCCAAACTTTCTTTCTTAGTGTCAAAAGTGTTTATTTTTATCTACGAGACCGTGTGACTGTAAGATAACCTTATAACTAAGTTGAAGTCAAGAGAACCTGACCTTAATATGCAAGACTATGACCAGTTGGATCATCCTCTTGATCCCATTTGTTAAATTTAGGCATCAAAACTCATATCGTCACGTGCATATCCCTATGTTTGTTGCCCATTTGTTGTTCAAGTAAGCGTCTCACGTTCTTTCCTATGCAATTTATTTACTTAGTCAAATTTTCAACTTCACATCAGTCTACAACAAGTAAATCAATTGTCGTGTTATTGAAAAAATGTTTTGAAATTGTTATTTTAGTTCGTAATTTCATCTTCCTGGTTTGCTATTCCTAGGAATCTGATTTCATAAAACGAATGATTTTTCATTATAAAATGGGCATTTCACCATTGTTATGGAACGAACCTTTTAGTTGTACGTACAATTCAATTTTCCTAAATTCAAGGCAACGTTAACACATTGAGAGGATATTGTCTCACTACCAAATTGAAGAATTGGCTTCCAATGGAGAGGATGCCTGGATTATGCACCTTCAATATCAAATGAACAAGTTGCATGGTATGTTGTTTCTGTAGAAATATTATCCACATAAATAATTAATTAAACAAGAACAATCAGATCCATATATGACTGTAAAACACCGAAATCAATAAGCACAACGGAATTGAAACTTACATGTTTGAGCCATTGTGTCACTTGAAAAAAAATAGATCAACCTGATAATCAGAGATCTATTAGAATGTTAAATCTTCATCTCTATGACATATTTCAATATAACAGCTTTTAATGGGATTAAGCCACTAATAAGCATAACCTACCATTTTATAAGCTAGAGAGGAGACTTAACAAACCTTAATCAATAGTGTGTCAATTGGGCTCCTCTCATAATGAGCTTCAGTTAAACACAATTGCTTACATTTTACTGCTCAACTAGGCTCGTTATTAATAGATGCCAAAACCCAGTTCAATAAAATCATTTAAGGGTTTAACGAATATTGGAATATCCATTAATCAAATTATTGAAAATAGAAAATTAATTAATTAATGTAAGCCCATATTATAGGAAATTTCAAACATTCTCCCATTTAGGCTACATTAATTAACTTATTTTTATTTTGAAAAAGATTTTATATTGAAAACGACACTATTGGGTTACTAACTGGAAATTTTGTTTTATGTAGCCACAACTTTAAAAAAAAAAAATTCCAATAATGGCATCTCAAAACCAATCTAATCCTATATAATCTCAGTATAGGACTATGGAGATTGATGTGTTAAGGAAATACTGCAACACATGACCTTCCATAATCACATATAATAAGCATTATATTTTCATGGATCATGGGCCTAGTAGTGTAGTAATAAATAGTGCCAACATGTGATCAAAATTTACATTATTTCTTATCGGTCCTCATTGCAATTTCTCAACGACATGAAACTGCATTAGCACAATTTCTAAACAACATGAAATTGCACAACTATATCACAATCCAACATGAGATCTCATAATTAGTGACATCCAATCGTCCTTAAACTAAAATTTATTTAAAGATACTGTTTTATACTTCCATTTCTTAGTCAACAGGAAAAAGAATAACAATAGAATCAACAATAATGATCATTGCAAATAAATGTTTTAATAGACATAAAGAAAGTATTATCAGTTTGCATATAATTATAATATCCAAAAATACAAATTATAGATATAGCTCCCACTAACAAAAAAAAATCAAAAGAATCTAAAACACCCATATTCTTTATATGTTCTTCAAACAAAATGGGTCGTAAGCCTTTTATTAGAGGATCAACCAACATGGACTCAATTCCGATATTTTCGATCACAATGTCTCCATTTTTTACCAAGTCCTTAATAGTATAATATTTGATATCCATGTATTTGGACACATTACTGATATTGTCATTCTTGGAATAAAACACAGCTGTAGTATTGTCACATTAGATCACCATAGGTCTAGCAATAGAGTCCATAAATCGCAATTCTAAAATCAAATTTCGGAGCCAAACAGCTTAAATTGACGCGTCGTAACACGCTACAAACTCAGCATACATTGTAAAATTCGTAATCAATGTTTGATTTGTGCTCTTCTAAGAAATAACACATCCAGCCATCATAAAAATATATCCATAAGTTGATTTTTTATCATCCGAATAACTAGCAAAATCAGCATTTGAATATCCAATCACCTTTAGATTCTCTACTCTGCTATACACAAGCATGAAATCTTTTGTTCGTTGTAAATATCTCATCACATTTTTAGCTGCAACTCAATGTTCATGACTTGAATTTGACAAATATCTTCCAAGAGTATTCACAGCAAAAGCAATATCAGGTCTGGTACATACTTGTGCATACATAAGACTGCCAACTACACTAGCACATGGAACATTCTTCATTACTTCTTTTTCAACATCATTCTTGAGGTATTGTTTTATGCTCAATTTATCTCCTTTCATAACAAGAGCTTCACCTAACTTGCAGGTTTGCATATTGAATCTTTTCAAAACACGATCTATATAACTTTTTGACATAACTCCAAAACCTTCTTAGATTTGTAACAATGAATCTCAATGCCTAGAATAAAAGAGGCTTCCCCAAGGTCTTTCATATCAAACTTTGTAGATAGAAAACTTTTTGTGTCATTCAATAGATCAACATCTCTACTAGCAAGCAAAATGTCATCTACATAAAGTACTAAGAAAATATATTAAATCCCACTTACTTTCATGTAGATGCATTGATCAAACTTATTTTCTTCAAAATCAAATGATCTCACAACCTTGTGAAATTTCAAATACCACTAACGTGATACTTGTTTGAGACTATAGATAGACCTTTGAAATTTGCACACCATATGCTCATTTCCGGCTTCTTTAAACCCTTCAGGTCGCTGCATATATACTTCTTCATCCATATCTCCATTTAGAAAAGCTGTCTTGACATCCATTTGATGAAACTCTAAATCAAAATGAGCCACCAATGCCACGATTATCCAAAAAGATTCTTTAGTGGACACTGGAGAAAAGACTTCAGTATAATCAATGCATTCACTTTATATGTACCACTTTGCGACTAACCTTGCCTTGAATCTCTCTATGTTATCTTTATTGTCTTTCTTGGTTTCGAATACCCATTTGCAGCTGATCGGTTTATGTCCATCAGGTAAATCAACAAGTTCTCATACTTGATTAATTGACATGGAAATCATCTTGTCCTTCATCGCTCCTAACCATTCATCTGCCTAATCACTATTAAGAGTTTCTTTGAAGGTTATCGCAGCAGCTATATTTCCAATGTCAAAATCATCTTCTCCAAGATAGGCATGATAAACGTTTAGAGACATTGGTCTTCTTTGTCGATGTGATCTTCACACAGGCATTTATGGAGCCGCATCATTCATTTGGGGAATTTCATTTGTGATGAGAGGATTACTGACATATTTCCAGTATCTGCTTCTTATTGAATTTCTACTCTGCAAGGCTCTCGCATAAAATCATCATGCAAGATAGGCAATGGAATAGAGACCACTTTGTTTGGTTTTTCCCTTTCGAAAGATTAAGAAGAACTCTCTTCAACAACATCTAATTCTAAGAATTTGGCAGTTTGGGATTCAATTATTCTAGTGCCACGAGTAGGACAATAGAACCTATACCTTTTGGAATGATCATGGTATCCAATAAAGTAACATCTAGTAGTCCTAGGTTTGATCTTCTTCTGCGAAGGATTGTAAATTTTCACCTTTGCATGACACCCACAAACTTGAAAGTGATTCAAGCTTGGTTTCCTCCTTGTCCACAATTCAAAAGGTGTTTTCGGCATTGATTTACTAGGTACACGATTCAATATATAAGTTGTTGTTTAATTGCATCACCCCATAAGTATTTAGGCAAATTAAAACTGTCAATCATACTTTGTTTCATCTCTATGAGTGTGCGATTGCGCTGTTCAGTTACACCATTTTGTTCAAGACTCCTAGGCATTGTATACTGAGCAACAATACCATAGTCCTACAAATATTTAGCAGACAGTCCCATTTGTTGTCCAGTCTTGGTATATCACCCATAATACTCACCATTGTAATTAAATCTGACAATCTTGATAATTTTTCCTAATTGTTTCTCAACTTTAGTGCAAAACACTTTGAACATTTCAAGAGCATCAGTTTTCTCTTTAATTAAATAAACATAACAATAATGAGAGAAATCATCAATGAATGTGATGAAATACATATTTCCACACAAGGTGATTGAGTATGGCCCACTAATATCTATATGAATTATCCCCAATAGATTTTGACTACGAGTAGCGCCTTTCTTCTTGGTTTTAGTCAATTTTCCCCTCACACAATCAATACAAGTCTCAGTATCATCTAAATTAAGAGGAGGAAGAATATCAGCCTTGATAAGTCGTTTTACCCTTTCTTTGGAGATATGCACTAATCGCTTATGTCATAGCAAGGAAGATCTTTCTTTGATTAAAAATCTCTTGGCAACATTATTCTCGACATTGAAAGAACAATATGGTTTATCGTGAGATAAGGATAACCGATATAATCCATCAAACAGAACACAATTCTCAATAATTTTGGAATCATAATTCAAATCCATTCTTTTATTCGCAAAATAAAGACAATATCCAGCTTTGTCAAGCAAAGAAAGAGATATTAAGTTTCTCCTAAAACTATGAACATAAAAGATATTATTCAAAATAATTTGAAAATCAGAGTCTAAATTCAAAACAAATATCCCTATGTGCTCCACATCAACTCCAATATCGTTTCCAACTTTAAGTTTTGACTCCCTCAAACTTGATTCCTTAAATTTGTGAGACCCTGTAAGATAGTAGTCACATGAACAATAGCACCAAAATCAAGCCATCAAGAATCCAAAGGAACATCAACCAGATTTGATTCAAAACAAACCAACAACTCACCTTGGTGACTTTCTTTTCGTACTTTTAGCCAAGCTTGGAACTTGTAGCAATTGACTCTCTTATGCCCCTGCTTCTTGCAGTGAAAACACTTGAAATCATTATCTTCGTTTCTCTCTTGATTACCATTTTTCTTGAAGTCTTGTCGTTTCTTTGGACCATGAGCATTTGACCCTTTAGGCTTCCATTTTCATCTAGATGAACTCAACTTGACATTGGCAATTAAGTGGGCAGACTCATACTTCTCCTCATTTAACTTCTCCTCCTCAATCACACATTTGGTAATCAAGGCATTGACGCTCCCTGTCTCATTATGAGAGCTATAAGCAGTCTTAATCTGGCTAAATTCAGCTGGCAGAATATTTAAAGCATGATGCACAATGTAATTTTCAGAAAGGACAATTTCATGGGCCTTAAGTTTTGACTAAATGTGGACCTTCTTCAATATAAATTCTCTAACACCCATAGCAGGATCATACCTCATGTTCGTTAACTCACTCAGCAAGTTCCTAGCTTCAGCCTTATCTGAGACTCTATATCTTTTTCCCACTACTTCAAGGAACTGTCTCGCATTCGTATTTTCCAGCAAACCACTAATGAGATGCTCAGCAATGGACCTCTTCATAGCAATGAGACTTATTCGGTTAGATTTTTCCCATTTAGTATAATGGGCCTTTTGATCTGCAATACTTTGACCACTAGGCTTGGAAGGTTCATCCTCACGTAAAGCCAAGTTTATATCCACAATTCCCAGAGCAAACTTTATATTTTGCTTCAATCTCTTGAAGTTTGATCCAGTTAACATTTCAACCGTGACATTGTTGTTGTTTATAGCAAAGGCATCTGTTTATCACACATAATGCAATAAGATCAATTATGGGCATTAAGCAATTCAACAAAAATAATTAGTACATTAAAAATTCATCTTTGGGCAGAGTGTATAATGAATCATTATTTTTAGCAGCATGAAGTTTGTAAAGCAACAATAAGGAGAATTACATATAATTGTCAATGATCTATCCCCTTTGGGCAAACAAATCTTTTAAATTATACTTCTCCATGATATCAATATATAGAGACGATAATGAAAATTACATATAATCATTAAGGGCTTCTTCGCTTTGTGCAAACAAGACCATTAAATTATACATCTCCATTATCACAACATAGAGGGGAATTACATATAATTTTCAAAAAATTTATCCCCTTTGGGCAGACAAATATTTTTCAATTATACATCCCCATCTATTAAATTGGGAATTAATCTTCATGCAATTTTTCAAGTTAATATACACAATAACCCCCTTTGGGCGAGTAATTGTATATACTAATTTTTATCAATAGGGAATTCCAAAAATTTATGCCCAAAATTCATCGAACAATATGAAGCACTTTGAAAACACGTGCTTCTCAAGATCATATTATATTTTATCAAACAGCAATTTTTTTGCCACAATTTATAATTAATTATTATTATTATTATTATTATTATTATTATTATTATTATTATTATTATTATTATTATTATAAATGTTTCGAACTCATCCCCGTGGAGCCCATGCCCGCGTGCAGCCGAAATCGGACCGTAAGGCCCATGAGGTTCAAGCCCACGTTATCCAACCAGATGGACCGGCAGGTGAGCCAACAAAAGGGCCACGCCAGACCCACGAAGCCCAAACCAGATTTTAAATCAGACTCGCGAGGCCCAAGATTCACCAGAGTATTCCCCCTTTGCTTGGGCTAAAAGCCCGCACGACTTTTAGGCCCCATAGAAGGATTCTGGGTATGAGCCCAGAAACAGCAGTAAAATAAAAAATAAAAGATACAGTGGGCTTACGCCCATAATATAGGCCCGGCCCAACTATAGAGTCGAGTCCCGAAACTTGCAAAATCGAGTCACACGACCCGATTTTGACCCTGAGCTCAAAAACACTCACCAAGGTTGATTTTTAATGAAATTTATTCATGGATCTTACTTCTAACATCAATATAATTGACTAGAATGAATTAAACGAAGAACAAACAAAGAAATCAACCATATTCAAGCTTCAAAGTTTCGGATCTAACACCCCATGGCATAAATTCAGTTTTCTCAAATTTAAGCCCAAAAAACTTACCTTAATGCAACCAAAAGATGCTAAAACTTATATATAACAAAACCCATACAACACTTTACAATGAACATCAATCAATTGCATGTAATTTAAAATTTTAGACCTTTTTTCAATGTATAAACCCGAGAATTTCAAATTCAAAATTCTTACTCAATTCTCAATGAAATTATATAAATTATATATGATTGAAAAGATCTCGACATGTAGAACAAAAACCCTAAGGTTTCAGGATCAATCGATCAAAAAACCCACATGAAAAAATAATGCCAATATTCAGTTCTAGAGGAAAAATTTCGAATTTGTTCATAAAAGAAAATAATTTTGGGTTCTGCAATCATATATGACTTGCTCTTATACCACATGTAGAAATATTATCCACATAAACAACTAATTAATCAAGAACAATAAGATCCATATATGATTATAAAATACCGAAATCGATAAGTACAACGGAATTAAAACGTACCTGTTTGAGCCATTGCTTCACTTGAAGAAAAATAGATTAACCCGATAATCAGAAATCTATTGGAATGCCAAATCTTCCTCTCTATGACTTATTTCAGTATAGTAGCTTTTAATGGGATTAAGTCACTGATAGGCATAACCTACCATTTTATAGGCTAGAGAGGGAATCTAGCAAACTCTAATAAATAGTGTGTCAACTGGGCCCCTTTTATAACGGGCTTTAATTAAACACAATTGCCTACACTTTACTGCTCAATTAGGCCCATTATTAATAGATGTCAAAACCCAGTTCAATAAAATCAGTTAAGGGTTTAACAAATATTGGAATATCCATTAATCCAATTATTTAAAATAGAAAATTAATTAATTAATGTAAACTCATATTATAGGAAATTTCCAACAGTTTCATCAGTCAAATCAATTGTACCAACTTGCTGTGACTCAACCACCTCCTCCTCCTCCATGGCCAGGGAAGATGAGTTACTGGAGCCTACCAATGTTAACCCGAAGGACAAAGCTGTGAAAGCCAGCGATGTCTTTAAGTCCCCTGATTCAATGAATTTGAATGCATCGCACACAAACTTTATGGTGTTCAAATTGGACAAATCAAATAGACTGGTCATCACAGCTCAATCATCATGCCGTTAATAGAGTACAGTACAATTTTCATGGGCTCCCCCAACAACTATGAGCAAAGACAAGTGAGGGCACCCAGTCATCTATCAAACATTTATGAGGATGGTAGAAGGGAGGTCGCATTAAATGCCGTGTCAGCTCCCCCAATTAATATGATTAAATCTCCCTCTCTCTCTCTGTCAACTATCTTAATTAAAGTAATTTTAGATGAATACGGACCTAGGCAAGTCCTTAAAAGGCCTACAGGTAAACAGAAGGGAGAACCTTCCTGGGGAGGTTGACCCCTTAATGCCCCTATTCCTAAAGGATGGGCCTGACCCCTATGGTGGGGGTCAATCAGCTGATATGCGCAAGCCCCTCTACCGAGGGTTCCCTCCCAGTGTAAAGCTAAGGAGGGTAGAGGCAGTTCCACGCCTCGAAAAATATTGTGGCTAGGTTAATACCCATAAGATTCGGACTTAGGCAAGTCCTTAAAAGGCCTACAGGGAAAAAGAATGGAGAACCTTCTTGGGGAGGGTGACCCCTTAATGCCTCTGTTCCTAAAGGATGGGGCTGACCCCTATGGTGGGGGTCAGTCAGCTAATAGGTGCCGACCCCTCTACCAGGGGTTCCCTCCCAGCATAAAGCTAAGGAGGGTAGAGGCAATTCCCACGCCTCGAAAAATATTGTGGTTGGGTTAATACCCGTAAGATCGAACCTGGACAAGTCATTAAAAGGTTTAAGGGAAAGAAATAGGTGGGAGATCCGCCCAAGGGTGGAAGACCTTGTAATGTCATCCCCATATGCCCTCTTTGTAGAGAAGATAAAGATAAATAGGGAATTAGGGGGTTTCACGGTAGTGAAGGTAGACATCACATCAGAACTCCGGTTTTAGCTACCACTGGGTACGCAAATATAATAACCTCCCGCACTTGGAATGAGTGGAGGTGGGTGAGAGGCCCACTACTGAGTTAGTATGCCTTACGGCACTAAAGATAACCTTAGGCTAACTCAATACCCCCGATTACCTTTAGTGCCGTGTCATCTATCAGACATTTATGAGGATGGCAGAAAAGAGGTCGCATTTGTCGGCTCCCCCAACTAATATTATTAAATCTTCCTCTCTCCCTCTCAACTATCTTAATTAAAGCAATCTTAGGTGTAATTGGATGTTTGTCCAATAGCAGCGAATGAAAGGACATGGAGATAGACATTGGCGATAGTGACTGGTAGGGAGAGAACAATTTCCTAGAAAAATCGAAAACTAGATTGACGTGACTATAAGATTCGATCCTATTTTAGGTTCCCACCGTTATCAATTCGGTTCCTAATTTTAAACGAAGTTAAATTGATATTGTACGGTTCAACCTATTCACGCTTCTTATATGCCTTAATAAATTGTTTCCCTTCAAGATTGCCCTAAGATATACATATAACAGGTCTTACTTTGCACCTGGCAAGGTGACAATATTGATTTCCCTCTAGGGTTAGATGTGTTCCATATATATAGCCTCATGAATGGACATAACAGTCGATGACCAGATTCAATTTTTATATTTGTATTAGCAAAGATTTTCAATTCATTGAACAACTCGCAAAAAGATATCATATGCGAAAGTTTTAGCTTGTGTCCTTATATGATTCTTAAGATAAGCTCAGGGCATCTCATGAACTAGTAGGCCCTAGGTTAAAGCAATTAAGGTGGAATTTCATGTTAACAAAGAAAGCAGAATATGCGTCATGCATAATTTGTTAGTGAAAGTGTAAAAACAGGCCAATCAAGGCTCACATTTAGGTCATGTTTAGTAACTAGCCAATTCTTGACTATTTATATTCTCTTATTCTCCGAAATAAAAGGGAACATAAATTCGTTTAGTAAAGTCAGTTAATTATTCTATTTCAGGAACAAATTGGTGGCTAGAGAATATATTTGAAACAAAAACAAAAAATAGAAAAAAAAATTGTTCCCAAGAGATTTTTTTTTTTTTTTGGCTTTTCTTCTTCTTCCTCCTCTAGCTAGTTGCCAAGCTCAATGATGGCTAGCGACTTACTAAAGATGGAAGAAGAAAAAAATCCCATAAAATTATTAAGAAATTAAAGAAATTCTACGTCATAAAAAAATTTGAATCATACCAAATGCATTTGTGTTCTTTTTGTATTTTGGAAATATAAATTTTGTATAATTACTAAGAAATAGAATAAAAAAAAAACTACTTATAAGCTCAAATTGTTCTCGGGAATAAAATAGTATCAAACGCACCCTTAGTGATTTTCCCTCGTCCCAGTAAGGTGATTATAAATTTATTCGCTATTATTTTATTATAAAAAGAGTGGATATGTGACTAATGTTAGTGATCCCCTTTGGGTGTACCATAATCATCCCTCTTTTGTTACGGAAAATTTGGTTTAAGCCAAAACTACTTTACCCCACCTGTGACATTAAGATTTGAGGTTTGTGAGTCCGTTACTATAGTCCCACCAAGATACTAATAAGCGAGAAGTTTCTCCACACAAATCATACAATGGCTTGACAACATAGTACAAGCTATTTCGAGATTTTTTTATGACCTAATCGAACTTAGGATCTCTTGGAAGACAAATAACCCTTTCCTCATTAGGCCAATCACTTTGATGGTAACTATTGTAATATATACACGGGAACTAACCGAGATCTTGCAGTTTATATCAACACAAAAATTACTAGACAAAATAAACGAGAAATAATATAGGACGCCAAAATTTACGTGATTCCGTCCGGTATCAATATCTACATTTACAAGAAAAGTTGGTAGAAAAATTTAATTTACAATCATTTACACGTTCAAGTTTCTTTTACACCTAAATTTAATCCAAACTCCAAGTGTTTACAAATAAACAACTCATTTTGATAATACTTACCTTTTCACAAAAAAAAAAAAAAAAACAACTCATTTTGATAATGTAAAAACTCATAGCATAAAATCCATGTGTTTGGAGCTTTTTCGTCATGCCACCAAACGAAGCGTTCCTCCTCGGCTTCAAGATTTTCCTTTGTGCGGCGTCCAAAGGAAGGAGAGCCACTGTGTGACGCAGCCCTTAAGGAACCCTCATGCTCTCACGCACGAAGGAAACCCACCGGCGACTACTTGTCCTCTTCTAAAGGAACTCACAAAACTATCATTGTGTCGCTATATATTAGAAGCGAGCATATCGGATTGACTGAACTAGGAACCATTCGGACCGGCCGGTTCTGGACGATTCCTGGGAGCGTTGGTCTAGTTCTCGGTCCATAAAAATGAAACTAAGGAATTGAACTGACTATATTTCTTTATTTTTTATTTTCTTAAAAATAAAGACAAGTCCAATAATTTTTTGGGGCAAAAGATTTACCTGATCGATTATATGCCATTTTCGAGAGAAAGATTTACCTTTAGAATGTTGAAATTTGGAGACGAAATTGCCTAGTAATCAGTTCCATAGGACCACTCGGTCCGATCCCCTATCCTAGGAACTAGAAACCAATTCTTCCAGTCCGGTCAAGTCCCAAGTCTAGTTCCTAATACTCAGGTGGGATTAGATCAGACAGGGAACTGATCATCTCTATTATATATAGAGAGCAGATCTAAGGTTCTTTTCTTTTCACTCCATACTCCCTTGAGCCCACAAGATATATATGTGTGTGTATATACATATATGTGTATATATATATATATATATATATATATATATACTGTAGAATATGTTAGCCCATTCTTTGTCTTGTAACGGCTTTCTCTTAATTAAGAGAAGTAACCAGTGCACATCTTGTGCTGAAACTTGGACATTCATCGAATAGGATCGAGTTTTGTAAACGGCTCAAATTTCAAACATATTTTAATAGTAGCTTTGTTTGTGTAGACCAATCTTAGATACCCAATCCTTCTCTTATTTATTAGGACCCTTTAGTTTTATCGTAGGATGCACATTGTGAATTTTCAGAGTGCGTAAAAAAATTGTAATTTTTTATCTTTTAACCTAATGTTTTAAAAGCATTCATTAATAAGACTCTTAGAAAAATAGAAACGTCTTTTAATTTCAACCTCGCACATGGCAACATGGCATGTATCTAGATTGTACTGTGTGTGGAGAAGCACAACCCTACACGAGTAATGACAACAATTGAAAATATTTGGAGGAATTGTAATTCTATATTTCTATGTATCGAATGTACAAGCACAAGCTCTATTTATGGTGCTAGGAAGAAAAGCGTAAGATGGGAAAAGAATAATATACATAATTACATTTTCTATTTTACCAAGTCAATTATGAATTAAGTGAATCAATTAATGCACGAGATATCTCTTAGGATATCAAATCGTATTCCATTGAGTATCACGTGTATTTTGTCTTTCTTTGTCCTTTATTTGTAGGATGTCAAATTGTACTTCTCTCATGTGTATCTTGTCTTTCTTTGTTCTTTATTTGAAAGTAATCAGAATTTCTATCCAGATGGCAGAGAGAGACCCCACCACGTGGACATGTCCTTGCAAACTCATGCCCATGCGTGTCTCTCACTCGAATTAGGCTCAAGTTGCAATCAAGGCAACGTATCGAGACAAAGTACTTCAAAATTATCTATAAATAGAAGAGCCTCAAACCCAGAATTTCTATCCAGATGGCAGAGAGAGACCCCACCACGTGGACATGTCCGTGCAAACTCATGCCCATGCGTGTCTCTCACTCGAATTGGGTTCAAGTTGCAATCAATGCAACGTATCGAGACAAAGTACTTCAAAATTATCTATAAATAGAAGAGCCTCAAACCCATTCAAATGCAAGCCAAATAGACTCAGAGAAAGAGAGAGAGAAAGAGAGAGAGAGATATGGAATTCACGCAACAATTCCCCATGAAAGGAGGAATGGGAGAAACAAGTTATGCTAACAACTCAGTAAACCTCTCATTGTTCTATTGTGGACACATATTTGTTTTAATGAAAATGGGATGCAATCGAAAAATACTTTCAAGAATTCATAGAATGAAACTACTTTTCCTCACTCTTAAAGATTGATTAAATTGCTAGGGTTTGCTCTGATGGTCACCATTTCCACATAGGAAGAAGGAAGTGGGGGATTTGAATCTTACATCTTCTCATGAAGGTTGGGATGGGGACAATTAGTTTTAGGTATAGATTTCGACTCTCATACCCTACAAAGAGATAGGGCAAAAGTCTAATATAAGCTGAGAGTTAGAGTAGAATGGACAAAAAAAACCGATTGATTATTACACACCCTTTTGTAATAATGTACTACAATATGATTGTTCATTTTGTAACAAATTTGGTTCTCTTTTTTTTTTTTATCAAGATTTGAAATTCTATATGAGAAAGACCATTTTACAATGCCCTATTAGACCATATCACTTATCGATTGAAAATTTAGATGATGTCCCTAATTTGTAGACAAATTTTTTAATTAACAAAATATCTCTTAAAGAATGAGTTGAAAGTTAGAGTGGGACGGATAAAAAAAAAGATTGATTATTATACACCCATTTGTGATCATGTATTACAATATAATTGTTCATTTTGTAACAAACTAGACTCTTGTTGTTTACCAAGATTTGAAATTCTATATGTGGAAGACACCATTTTTCCACGCCCTATTGGACCATATCACTTATCGATCAAAAATTTAAATGATGTCCCTAATTCGTAGACAAACTTTTTAATTAACAAAATATCTATCGAAGAATGTACACTTGAGAGTATATAGAAGAATTAGATCTTGCGAAACCATCACAACATCTAACAAATAATGTTTGATTTGGATTAATGTAGAGAATGCACGCGGAAAAAATACCAAAAAAGTTTTTAACCTATTGCATTTGTGTGAATGCAATCCTAAACTTTCAATTTGACCAATTTAGTCCTAAATTTTTTGATGATTTGCCAATGTAATCCTTCTAGCCAATTTTTGACTGGAATATGGACACCAATCATCCTACATGAGATGACCAATACCTTACATGGATAACTTTTATAATTTCAAAAATATTGAATTTTTTATATTTTTATTTTTTCTTCTCTTTTTTCTTTTATTTTTTTCTTGTTCATTCTTTCTTTTCCTTTTTATTTCGAAGCCTGTCGAGTGCCACAACCCTCACTCAAGGATGGCAACAGCTTTGTGGCTCATGCTAGGTCTATGCGAGGACCACAACCTCAACCCGCGCCTAGTGGCCAGCTGAGGTCATCGACTCGCACCTAGGGTTAGCGAGGGATGGCGGCTACTGGACTTCATATAAAACAAAAAAGAATAAAGAATAAAAAAAACTATAAAAAAAAAGTAAACAAAATTTTAAAAAAATTATAAAAATTATTCATGTAAACGCCGATCATTTTACATGATACTATGGATATCCATGTTAGCAATTTCCCAATCAAAATGGTCGGAATGACTAAATTAGCAAATCGTCTAAAATTTTGGGACTAATTTGGCTAAATTGAAAGGTTTATAACTAAATTGGCACAAATCCAATAAATTTGAGACTTTTTGATAATTTTTCTAAATGCACAGAGTTTGCAATCTTCAATCGTTCTATGTTAACTACCTACTTATTTTAATCGAGAATATATGGTCGACAGTATAGGACATTCATGACAATTGAGATTTAATTCTTTGTAGATGAAAAATCTAAAATACGAACCTTTTCTCTTCATATTGAGTCACTGCTCTCTTTTTCTTTAATAGAGAAAGGTGATATTGATGACAAAGCCCATAACGGAGGTAGCCATCACAGCTTTCTTCTCCACTATTGCCACTACCATCCCGACAAGCCTCGCCATCGCGGACTTGGGCTGTTCCTGTGGCCCCAACACTCTCTTTGCCGTGTCGGAGATCATCAGCATCGTGATGGATCTCTACAATGCGAAGAAGCACGAGCTGCCGGAGTTCCAATTGTACTTGAATGATCTCCCGGAGAATGACTTCAACACCCTCTTCAGCTACTTCTTGCCGAGATTCCAAGAGAAGCTAAGTGAGCAAATGAAGAGCAAGTATGGAGTGCGAGCAGCGTTGGCATGCTTCTTCAATGGCGTTCCTGGTTCGTTCTATGGGAGATTATTCGCTAAGGAGAGTCTGCACTTCATTCATTCTACGTACAGTCTCCATTGGCTGTCTCAGGTAATTTTTTTGGCCCATAGTTTCATTTGCTAACAAACTCATCCATGCTCTCTCTCTCTCTCTCTCTCTCTCTCTCTCTCTCTCTCTCTCTCTCACAGGTTCCAAGAGGGCTAGAGGAAAACAAAGGCAACATATCTATGGCAAGATCGAGCCCTCCGAATGTGCTTAGGGCATATTACGAGCAATTCCAAAGGGACTTCTCAACATTCTTGGAGTGCCGTGGGCAAGAGTTGGTAGTGGGAGGACGCATGGTTTTGACCCTCCTTGGTCAAAGAAACGACGATCCTTCAAGCGAAGAGTATCGCCAATTTTGGGAGCTCTTAGCTATTGATCTCAATGAGATGGTCACCGAGGTAAGCGAATTAAACGAGTACTTGAATAGTCGCGGACACATTAGAATTGAGGTTGGTTTTTCTTATTGCTTGTAGTAAAACTTTTATCATACTTTCGTTGACCCTCGTGAGTGTCGTTAGTCCTCTAGGAATATCGTTTGTTTTCGCACTCCAAGACCAATCATAACCATCAAGTAGACAACAAAAAACAATGAGAGTAATGGTTACGGTTGATGATTATTCCTGACTCTACTGTACCTAAAGTACCTCTTAGATGAGCTCTAGCTATAGTTTTCGCATGAATTCTTCGAAAGAAAGCAATAGCGCAGTTGGGAAATCCTACATATTTAATCCAATTTCTCTTACTCATGAATGTATTCGACAAAATCAGAGTACGAGAGACAAAATTATTAGGTATTTTAATTAAGTGCACACTCGTTCCCTGTTAGGCATGGTGTGAAAAATGGAATGCACATTTATGTACTAGGAAGAAGCTTGTACTGTTTGGGAAGGGGTTTTGATTGATCAAAAAGAAGAATCTACTTCAACCGATATGCCCTTAGGCACGTCCATACATAACATAGAAATCACACTTGGAAAGGGTGGACAATTAGCTAGAGCAGCGGGTGCTGTAGCGAAACTGATTGCAAAAGAGGGGAAATCGGCCACATTAAAATTACCTTCTGGGGGAGGTCCGTTTGATATCCAAAAACTGCTCAGCAACAGTCGGACAAGTGGGGAATGTTGAGGTGAACCAGAAAAAGTTGGGTAGAACCGGATCTAAATGTTGGCTAGGTAAGCGTCCTGTAGTAAGAGGAGTGGTTATGAACCCTGTAGACCATCCCCATGGGGGTGGTGAAGGGAGAGGCTTAAAATCCGAATAATATTCATTACTTGCTTGAATTGGTTCTTTCAAGCATTTATCGAAAAGGGCTTCGAATTTGATCAATTCAATTGAGGTATCTGGAAACAATATTTTTTCTTATTTCTTCATTTGAAGTGTGCTCTTATTCTATTTCGTATTCTTTCGAAATTCAAGGACTAACTACTGAATCACAAATAAAAAAACAGGGAATAGATTAATAGGTCCGATGCCCGTAATAGAACTTAGGGTTAATAGAAATAGTGGATCACATAGATTCAACAAATGAGGTGGGTTCATTAACAATTCAAAGATGAAAAAATGGTAAAAAAGAAAGCATTTCTTC
Organism: Eucalyptus curtisii; assembly: GCA_017140595.1. Taxonomy (NCBI): domain Eukaryota; kingdom Viridiplantae; phylum Streptophyta; class Magnoliopsida; order Myrtales; family Myrtaceae; genus Eucalyptus; species Eucalyptus curtisii. The sequence continues at coordinate 39,307,708 of CM029501.1, read as the reverse complement.
CTCTTCTATATCTTACATCTATAGTATTTTTGCCCTGGTGGATCTCTCTCTCATTTAATAAAAGTCTTGCATTTTGGATTACTAATTGGTGGAATACTAGGCAATCCGAAACTTTTTGACTGATATTCAAGAAAAGAGTATTCTAGAAAAATTCATAGAATTGGAAGAACTCTTACTCTTGGACGAAATGATAAAAGAATACCCGGAAACACATCTACAAACACTTCGTATAGGAATCCACAAAGAAACGATCCAATTGATCAAGATGCACAATGAGGATCATATCCATATGATTTTGCACTTATCGACAAATATAACCTCTTTCATTATTTTAAGTGGTTATTCTATTCTGGGTAATGAAGAACTTGCTATTCTTAACTCTTGGGTTCAAGAATTCCTATATAACTTAAGTGACACAATAAAAGCTTTTTCTATTCTTTTATTAACTGATTTATGTATCGGATTCCATTCGCCCCATGGTTGGGAACTAATGATTGGCTATTTCTACAAAGATTTTGGATTTGCTCACAACGATCAAATTATATCGGGTCTTGTTTCTACTTTTCCAGTCCATCCTTCGGAACCATATCACATCCCGGATCCGATGAAATAGGATGAATTGAGACGGTATTTTGTAAATACGTAATTATCTTGAATATATTAACTATTTCTTTATTTTCCGATCGCCTGGAAGGGACAAAAGAAACATCTTGTTCTTTCTTCAACAATTTCTGATCTCTAGTGGACCTCTCGGTAGGATTCGAATGATTCTTTCAGCTAATGATTCTA